>KZ308605.1:13462-141570 GCA_000376725.2 Ladona fulva
CTAGCAGCTGAAATAACAGGTAGGAAATTGAAATTATTTTCATTAATACCTGCTCTTTTATGAAATGAAGGAATGAGGAAGATGAAATAAATATGGGTGAATTTTACCTTTAGAATGATAAGACTTCTGTGTATTGTCTGTTTCAAATTATTAAGTTTTATATTAAAAACTACACTTCAGTACTAATTACATAAAAATTTACCTATCAGGGATTGACGGGGTTCTCATAAAAACATTCGCCAATATCTTGAAGGCTATTTTCAAGCGGTTTAACGACGCTAAATGAAATAGCTTTCAGAGATTGTTGCTGGGTTACAGCAGAGATGTATGTGTCATTATATCCATGGCATTACATGCCACCGACACTACATAAAGTATTAATACTTGGAGCTGAAATTGCTAAAGAATCATTGTTTTTATAATAACGTAGACCGGTTTCGGCGTTAGTCGACGCCATCGTCAGAACTGACAGGAAAAGGACTTCTGAATTTTTAAGTCCTGCAAATGTTATAAATAATTTCCTGCAGGGTTTCTATTGAGGATACGCACATCGCAGCAAAAATAAAAGATCTTAGTTGTTGTTAGCACTAAACTGTTTCTCAGCGAAGACAAACAACACTGAAAAACAAACATCGGGCAATGAGGGCTTGATGGCCGATGGCTAGTCACTCTAGGTGTCCATTGAGGAGCTCGGGAGAATACGCCACTTCACCTCGACTCAAGTCTCAGGTCGCTCAGGTCAAGAAATTATGTGATTGTGGTCACATAAAGCAGTTAGTTTATGTAATTCTCAAGAACTGTTTTATGCTCAACAAAATCAAGTATGTAATTTTTCGAATATCCTGATGCTCTTAGCACGAGATCCTACCCTTATATTTTTTATAGAAAACATGGGTATGAATATGTTGCGTATTCAATCATAACATTTGTAATTCGAGTCTGCAAGACATGAAAACGAACTTTACGTGTATTTATTGCGGAAATGTATTATGGACACCGGGGTTTGAACCCATATAGGACACCTGGGTTCGAACATCTCTACATCAAGCCGTTTCCGAAATAGCGAGTGGGACGGACTGACGGACTGACGGACGGATTTTACCTTTTATATGCATAATAATTTTATTATATATGTAGTATAGACTGCCACCAGACTTCTGTCTGATTGCGGCGGAAGACTTGCGATCAAATGAATGTTCTGACTCCGTAACAGTTTTAATCGTTGTCTGACCGAATGAGAATTTGTCTCCAAACTTCGCCTCTCTAATTGTGTTGCCGCAAAACTCTGACAACTTGAGGAAGCGTCCAGCTGTGACCATTAAGAGCCAGCCCCCTCTCGAAACTTTTCCAGTTTGCCAGTTTTCTTGCGTTAGTTAAGGAGAATGAAGTAACTTAAAAATAGTACCTTAATAATACATGTTAAAGCCAGGAAAATTACATGTGTTTACTCAATTCCTTAAGAAGTTTCCTTGTTTTTATATAATAAATACCATTTAAATTTCCATATTTTATTAGACATTCCTGTATGCTTTATTTGGCTGAGAAAACCATTTCAGGGTTTTATAATCGTGTAATGAACATTACCTAATTGTAAATTTTTTATCTATTTCCCTGTTTGAAACAATCCCCTTTATTGTGATATTATTTCTACATTTTGCTAATTATTGGCGATACAGTAATGACCCTAGATTTTAGCTATCTGTGGTCCAAACTTAATTCAGTTTAGAGATTATATAAATTTCCATACCATTGATACCTCGATTTACAATGGGGTTAAATGACATGTTGCGTCTATTTAACGAAATTCAAAATAAAGATATTTGAATGAATGCTTAGAGGCCATTGGAACCTCTAAAGTCTCCTCATAGGATGTTGCAGTACGTTATGTACGTATTTACCATGCATATGTTCTGAATTATTTCTTGTTCGTTTATGCCATTAACTGTAGGGGTCACTGAAGGAGAGGGGGGTTCATGAATTAATTATATAAAATGCGAAAATTACTAGCTTTCGCTTATGTAAAATGCCACTACGAATGGTAGCAGGGACATATGCAGGCAGGTAACACTTTAGCAAGCAACTTAAAGCTACAAGAAATCATTCAGCGTTACTCTGATGCTTGAGGATGAAAATCCCTTAATATAGATTTAAACTAAGGCTTTATTTACTATTAAGTTCAGAGAAAATACGTTCTTAAGAGATGTATCTGACATTATACGTCCTCCCTGTTACATAGGCCATTTCGATACTGCGAGAAAAATCAGAGAATTTAGATGCTAGAAGTCGTTTCATAAATTAATTTTTTTAATAATAATAAGACCATTTTCTCGGTCTCGGTCGGAATTCTCCATTTTCCTTTCATGATTATTATGTATTGCCGCATCTTCATTGTCGACAATCTTCCATTAGATTAAATATTTCATACTCATAAATTTGTCCACTCCAGGTTTTTAAGATTAACAACTACAAACTCTTTATTTATTTACTGCTGGCTGTGCATTCTGAAAGAAACTCCTTTTTCCTCAATGTGTTGGATTCCCATCCTAACTAGAAATTATCTAACTAGAAATTATCTATAGTCATTAACTAGAAATTATCCCCACAGGCATAAGAACTATATTTTCCCAAAATTCAAAACCTTCACGACTTCTCTTTCAAAGTATGTAAGTTAAGCCAGTTTTACTAAAAACAACATGCCTTGTGCCCCGTCTTATTTCTAGATAATTTCAATCGTTAATTATTTATGTATTTCTTCGGATAAATCCTTAAATTTCCACTCTAAAACACAAACATTCTTGATTATTTATATGAATGATACAATTTCATGAAACATAATTTCGGGTATTTTTCAATTTCATCTGCCTTACAGTCTTTCTTCTTTCAGAGTTAATCATTCCTACGAAAAGATTCGAATCTCCGTTGCACTTTCAAGAAAAAATATATTAAAATAACGAACATTATTTTATAATTACAACGTTCCAGAGTGGGCAAGAATCGAAAAAAGTTGGCCAAAAATTCGAAAACGCTTTTTTTGAGTACTGACTATGAAACTTCGCATATCCAATCTTGAATAAATTCTACGTACTACTATGGAGGTCATTTACGTTGAATCCTACGCATTAAAATTATACAGGGGGTCAAACTTGACCAAATTTTGCGAAAAATTCTGGACTTTGATTTTTCGCAAAAATCTTCAACTTCAAACCGAACCCAAACGAAGATAATCCTAATATAGAAAGGTAAGCCTAGCTGTATTTCCGTCGTTTGCGGTTACATATCCCGGCTTAGGAATATCCATAATCAACCCCATCTTTTTTTTTAAGTTCGTTTGGAAGATTAATACTTGGAGCTGAAATTGCTAAAGAATCAATTTTTCCGTTGGGGCAACTCACAGAAAAAGCGATGGAAGCCCGAAATAAAGACACCAGAAAATATAGAGAACGATTCACGAGGAAACACTCCCGAGTGGCTACCAACGAAGATTTGCTACGAAGAAATTTTTGGCCAGCTTTTTTCGATTCTGGCCCACTGTGCACCGTAATAATACGAATGATACCTCTCCTTCAACATCAACTGACATCTAGATACGACATTCAACTTAAAGTAACGTGAAATGGAAGGTAACAAATAATGAATTTATTGAGAATGATATTGAATAGAAGAATCGAAAATAGTAGTATTATTACTAACTGTTTTAACTAAAACCCGATTCCCGAGGGCATATTAATTTTCCCCAATCCAAAATAATTTTCCACCAATGCAATTAGAAATATGCGTGAAATAGGTGCAAATGCAAGCAAAAGAAGTGCAGCCCACATATTTTTTGTTATTGTTGCGATTGGACACAATGAAACACCACCTCACCATAGAGAGATAGAATTTCATGCAATTCAAAAATTCAATTCTCTGCTTCAATGTTTTTTGTTACTTCGTTTTCTTGAATTTATGTTAGTTTGTTATTTCCGTATAATTATTTCAGATTCATATCTTTTAACTGCATACATTTACAGATTTATGATCAAATGCGTTTCAGATAAATGTCTCACTTTTCACTCCATTTTTCCTATCCTATACTTCATCTTTTGCTACGTACAAACAGATATATTTTTATACACTACCTTTTCTTCTCAGAACCACTTACATCCCATCTCACCTACGTCTCTGTCTTACTCTCCCTTTAGATCTACGCACATTCTCCTCTCTCTCTATTTTGGTCTTTTTGCGTCCTCTCTACTAGTAGCTACTCTCTTTTAGTAGCTGCCCAAAACTACGTCAAATAACTCTTTCGCATTTTGATAACGCAGCATTAATTTGACTTTTCATTGTCCTTATTACTGACTCTCTCCAATTATACCAATTCTTAATCCTCATATATTCCGTTCCAATTTTGTTCATTTTATTCGAATGCTTACACACCCAAATCCGCAATTCTGCAGTAAGGAGAGCAATCCATATTCAACAATTTCCCTCCCAATTATTCGTTCTATTTAAGTGTGAGAAAAAAAATAACTACTAGCGAAGTCGACAAAATGTCGACATACGTATCATTTAACTGCAATCAAATCCTTTTTGTGTCAGTATGATAGAGATCATTGTGTATCTAATATTGACAATTTTAAAGATTATTATTTCTTCTTCTCTGTCTGCAACACCAGACATTCACCCACCGCTGAAGTTAAAAGGGCAGTAATTTCATTCCCTTAGAATCCCCAGTGGAGATTAGATTGTTGTGCTTGGTCATTGCATGCAAAATGACCGCATTTGCGATTCCCATTTTTTCTCATTTCCGCACTTTTTCGCAGAGTCATTCTCCCTCTTTCAGAGGGTTCGCGGAATATATTTTCATAACCAGCCAATGTTCCACTCGCAATAACTTTTAATCTTTCTAGTGTTGGTCAGCAGCCCTATACATTGCATCATCTTTACATTTTATGAAAGAATGGATTATAATTAATACTTTGAGGAAAGGCGTTAATTTATAAAGTAATTAACTTCTAATTTCATTGACCCATCCATACGAGGGATCCCTCCCTCGTTATTCGAAATAAATAGAACTCATTAGCGTTTCCTTTCATATATTCCGAGGTATCAAACGATATTCTTTAAATAGAAGAAACACTCCTCTATATATTTAGAAAAAAACTGAATCGAAATTTTTCACCATAAGGCAACCGAAAATTATAAGAATCTCATGGGAACTCGGGTCTCTGAAATTTCATAGGCCGGTTACGGATGGAAAGAAATTGAGTTGTGATTCAAATTCTGTGCGGGCAGCAGTTTCCAGGGCCATAGAAGGCAACGAAGTTATACCATTCCCATATGTGCTCTTTTTATTCAAAATTACCATTGGCAAAGTCATAAAGTAGGAGAGAGTTTTGATATTTTTCGTATTTCCGCTATTCGGAGTCTTCTTTTATGTCCCTTCTGTCTTTCGCAATGGCCTCAGTAAGAGATCTTCATTACTATGCAGAGAAACGGAAAGCTTACAATTCACTACAGGAAATAGAAATCCATGCTATCTGGTGACAATGAAGAGAATCTATATTAAATTGGTAGATATGAATTTGAGAAAAATATCACATCACATATGGGTTATAAATCTATTTTTATAAGTTCAAAAAACAAATTTATTAAAGTTCGCGTTCTTTTGGGGAAATTTAAAGTGTTCTGGAATAAATCACTGAAGTTCAGAATTACGAATTGTGAAATATTAGTATTTTCCAGTCCAAAAGAACAATTTGAGTCGGGCCACGAAACCCAAAACGATCCAATAATAGTATTTACATTATGCGGGTTGTTCAAGATAATTGATATTTGTTGACCTTTAATTGATAATTTATATGAACCAACAAAGTGAATATTAAACGACATAAAAACTAAGTGAAAGAATGGCATACAGATACCAAAAAGAAATCGTAAGAAAACAATGAAAAAATGTTAGAACTAATACAGAAAAGAATAAAAATCGAATATTAGGCTCCATCTTCATCAACATAGTATGTATCCTGCAAGCCACCTTTTGGTGTGTGGCAGGGAGTACATACACCATGACTCTATTTCCCTAATCGATTACTTTCGTTGGCAGAAAAATATCGTTGGCAGAAAAAGATGAATTATTGAAACGTCTATTTCTAGAATCTATTTCTCTGATTTTTCTCTCAGAATCTGAACTGCCTATGTAACAGGGAAGATGCATAATATCGCCTACATCTTCTATGAAAGTACCTTCTCTGAACTTAATAAGTAAATCAAGTCTTTGTTTTAAATCATCTATTCACTAGAGATTTTCATCCTGCGTCCTGAAGCACCTGAGTAACACTCACTTAACGTTCTTGAAACCATTCTTTACAAATTGCATCGCTTTCCGCATTACTTTTTCCAATTCTCGAGTACAACACTTTTCTTTTCGACACGAAACTCCATAGTTGCAGAGTGGTTCAGTGAATATATCAATATGGAGTTTTGTCTCTCTTGTGGGACACCTAAACTCGTATGTTTTTTTAATATGTACACAATATAACTATAAACTAATAGAAAGTGCGCAGTGTGGGAGAAAATCTTTCCAGCGAAAGCTTGACAAAAATAAACCCACGTTGCGAGAAAACAGCCATAGAGAAAGGAGGTGAAAAAAACCGCGAAAACACAGAACATTCATATAAAGACATATAATACAATAAATTAAATAGCAGGTTTTCGAAAATGAGAAAAAAATGAAAATCGAATTATACACGTATAAAACACAGAGATTATAAGTTAAAAAGTTACCTAGAGTTAAAAAATAAGATCGGAAATTAGACACTATCAACACGCGAAGCGTAATACAAACTATTAGAGGAATGATGTCTAGAACAGAAGATAACATGAGAGCAGGGAGAAGAAATTTAAACAGTACTGATAATGTTATGAAACAGAAGTGTTTTTGACCGGACTGGAGCACTTCTCTTTAGGGTAATAGAATGAAAGGTTTGACTATATGAATAAGGATGTCTTTATAACCCAAATTCAAATGGAAATAAGCTTTAGAATAGAGAAAGTATTTTCTATCTTATAAATATTTTTATATCTGATACATTTGCTTAACTTACATTTCAATGCTATGCGCCCACTGCGAATGTACCTTCCTGAAGTATACTGTAGAACCCGAAAAATCACTTTAGGGCTCTAGAAAGTTCACGCGTGCAAAGTTTTCCATTTCCATGTGAATTCATACAAAAGGATAAACTGGTATAGCAAGCCCCTTCTTCATCTCGAGAAGCGAAATCTGAAGGAAGAAGAGACTCATATATAAAGGTATAAAACACATTTCATGGAACTCCTCTCCCTGCCTTTGTAAACATGGGGGTATCTATGATATTTATCCTATATTATGTTTCTTCTATGGATTTGATTTTCATCTTGTATTCTCAGTGAATGATTCCTAATAGCATATCCGTGGGAAGAACGTTTCTTGAGACGGTTATTTACAGATATTTCGAGCTGTTTTTACGTGAAAGGAGAACTTTCTGGCGAAAGGAAAGGCGGGAAAAGGAAGCAAGTCCTGGTTAACTGATATCTTAACTATTGAATAAAAGTTGAGACCATGACTGTTGATTTTTCCTTTTGTACGTAAATTATGAATACGAAAAACTATCCCCGAACATACTCTATACTTTGATATCGGAACTTACTTGACAGAAGGCAACGTTGTGAAAAGGGCGAAAAGAATGAGTTCCTAAAATGACATTTCCTCGCACCTATTTCTCTTATTTTACGGTCCTTGTCAGATCGGCCCAAGTAGCAGAAGGGGGTCGCATAATACCGATTACGTCTTCCGCAAATGTGTTTTCTCTGATTGAAAGAAAAACTTTGTAAGTTCCGCACAGATTTTAATTGGCAACCGGTTTCATAAGTCTCCTTACATCATCCATCATACATTATGAAACCGGTTGCCAATTAAAATCTGTGTGGAACTTGCAAAGTTTTTCTTTCAACTATGGCTTTCCACGAAGTCACGCCTTCCAATATTGATTTCATTGTTTTCTCTGAACTTAGCAAGCAATCTCAGCCTAATCTCCTTTCTTCCAAGGATTCCCAACCTGCATCTTACAGCATTTTCATGGAGCTTGCTTTACTCTTTCTAACGAACAGTATCGCCTTGCGCTGTACTTCCTCGAGTTCGCGAGCATTCGTTCCATCCGCTGGGTCCCATATACTAGCCGCATATTCCAGATGGCGCCTGACCAAGGGGAAATAACATCACTCTCTAGCATTTCATCGCATCTACATACCTAATATCGAATATGTGTGCTCCAGTTTCAAGTATTTCCTCTTGTAATGAATAGCCAATCGAATATGATAAACACCACGGCAAGCAACGTTATAAGCAGCGTAATGGCACGTTACAGAATTACGTATATCAATTTTTCACTAGTGAAAATCAGATTTAGCTTTTTTATGGCATATGCCGTATTCCTTTCGCATTATCATTTTACTATACCTGCATGGTGTTGAGAGAGCGTTCTCAGAGATGTTGAATAGTTAATCGATGCCTTATCTTCGCCCTCGATTACCAAATCTGAAGTTTCCGAACGGATTTCGCGTTCCGTTAGTAGGTCGAGAATGATAATTATGCGGTATCGATCGTAAGAAATCGATTGAAGGGAGAGTTTGGGAAGTCTTAACTCGAGAGGAACGCTATTGATAATATGGAGAACCACTAAATCCTCTATAGAAACCCCTTTTCGAGTAAGAAGAAGGTAATTTAACAGCCGCTAATTCCCGTAGGCACTTGACTTGAGCGAAAGCCTCTGAAATTGAGGAAGTGAATAAAAAAAACAACGCAACAGACGTAATCTTTCGGCAGACATTTGAGGCTCAACTGTTCCAAAATGGAAATCGGCTTTCCGTTTCGCTGAAATCAGCATAAAATAGACCCATTTTGAGAGATAAACCTTGTTTCTGACCGCAAGAATGGAACTTCGATAATCCCCTTTTAGCGAAGATAACTTAGCGAATAATTATCGGTAAAATCCAGCTCGAAGTAACAGAACAAAACAGTCTTAAAGTAATGAGTTATGGGGCTCTCGAATAGCCAAGTGGGCAGTGCATTCGCCTTTGGTGAAAAGGGCTCTGGGTTTGATTCCCAGTGGAAACCCATGAGAAGAATGACCTCAGTACACTCACAGGTACATCATTCAAATATTATGTGTCCGAACAATTGAGAGCGTGAACATTGAGCGCTGCGACGATTGAGCGCGTCTCACCACGAAACTTAACGTAAAACTATGTTATATTATTTTTTGACAATATTATAAATAGCATAATGAGTCAAATACTGATAAAGTTATATATCTCTTTATTTGAGATATCCAACTAAAACTAAAGTTTGTTTATACTCAATTTAATTTCGTCGGCAGTATTTCTGTTCACTCTGAAATGAAGATTACATAAATATTTTTTATGAAAGAAAATATTTCTTATGAAAGATTTTAAACTAATTTAATAAGTTTCTTGAGGTAAAAGGTTACTACAAAAAGACATTTATTATTAATCTGCGAAATCAAACAAGGGAATGATGGCCAGGATAATGAAGGCAATATCGATTTTCTCAGAAAATGTTGACGTCGTTATTGGTAGTGCGGGTACACAGAAAAATACGGTGTGAAGTACATTCTAATTACAATTTCAGAACAATTCAAATAAGAACTTTACTAAAGTCTAACCAGAGGTATTCAGTATGGTACATCCAGATAGGAAGGTGTGGTGCAGGAAACGAAACTCGAACTCCCTCAAACTTTCCCTTCAAACATTTACAACGCATTATTTATTCGTCGTCTACTCTACGATAAGAGTGGTTTGATACCCATCACTCTGTCTATTCGTATACATATGCATCACGCACATCCCTCCTCCCCCTCCGCCTTATCAACTGTTTCCAATTGTTTCGTCGAGTAATCTTAATTAATTAATCTTAAGTAACATCAAGGAGATCGCTAAGGTCAGCTTCCTGAAACTGCCTCCCCTTATTCTCTTACAACAAGGAATATGGATGCGAATAATTTTCTTTTAGCCTTATAAAGGTCTAAGGGTTAAATGAAAGATGGGACTCCTTAGTCCCAATTTCGCCCAATAAAGACGTTTTTATTTATTTATTATAAAGTTGATAATGAAAATGTCTATACTTATATGAAGTCTCTCTTTTTATTCCATCATTAACATTGTTTATCCATTATTATCCACCCTATTTTCCTGCTCTGGGAGCATGTATTACGAATGTTTAGAATAAGATTCCCAAAGAATAGTATGGAGTATGTATGTACAAGCCATTAGATAAAATAAGCGTTGGAGGACCAAGAGCCAGATAGTTTCATGGGTCGATTCAACGACATCATCCAACATTTTGGAGGAATCACGACGATAAGAAACTCTTCAAATAAGTGTCTTTTGCGCTGTTTAAGGAAGATCACAGTCATCTCGATCATAATTACATCAAACATACGTTAAACTACATAAATCTCGCCCAAATAAACGAATTTATGATTATTAAAACAATGACAAACGATTTAACAGCAATGAGAAGTGAAAGATGTGCTTTGTGTTTTTGGAATTTTCAATAATGTCAAGCTGGGTGGATATATTTAGCTACAAGAAAATGAAAATGTTTTCGTAGTGAATTTTTATGAAATTTTAATTTATACTTCACTTTCAATTGCTTTATTGTTGAAAATTACTTTGTCTATACATTAACGCCTCAAATACAGTAAACTCTACCGTAAAATTTATTTCTTAAATTTGGAATTAATTTTTCAGGTAAGATTCATTACTTTTAATCAGTAATTTGTAAAACTGATAGCTTTATTATTATTTCATAAATAAGGAAGTGATGGCTTGAATATTGTTCCTTCGTATGTATGTGAAATATTATTTTAGTCCCTCGATTAGTTATAGTAGCTATTGCCGAAAAGGCTGTGTAAATTTCATTATTTTTAAAGTTTATAGTAAAGATATATGTAATACCTTGAGATATTTTACTGATGAAGTTGCAGAAATTAACTTAACTTAGTATGAATATAAAGGTAGAATGTTAAAATAGTATGTAATTGAAGGCTCTTTAAATTCAAGAAAGAAAGAATTTCTGCAATATAGGTTTCAGATTAAACGGAAATGCTGCCAATAACATTATATGTTTTGATTTTTCATAACAGTATTTGAGTATTGCGCTTTCCAATTCTCTCTATTCCTAGCTTCTCGTTGCCATGTTACCCTTAAATACTTGATGATGTCTCTGTTCCATCGGTCATTTGGTCCTCTTCTTGGTATCTTCACATCTCTTGGCAAACTGCTGATGTCCATCGGTTGTCGTTCAATTTGCACCCAAAAAACATGACAACAAATATAAAATAGCGTCACTTCATGATATATTTTCGTCACTCATTCAAGGAAATCCAAGGAAACTCAAGGAAATGAGGAAACTAATTCTCTTAAACCTACCGGTTACTTCTGCTTGCAATATTCATTTTCTTATCGCGATTTCTTCTAGAAATCTCTATTTGTACTATGTTAAACAACTAAAATATTAATGGGAGTTAAATTTATATTTTTGTTTATTTTACAATCTTTCATCAAAATTTTCCCTATATCTTTTAATTGCCATCAATTTCTAATAATTTCTTAATTCCGAATACATATTTTTTCGATAATTTTAATGAGGCAAAATTTTAGAATGTATGCATTTGTTAATATATCTATCAAATTTCTATAAACTTTACGTAAAACAAGAGGAAAATTTACTTAGACGATGTACATTCTTCCAAACCTTTCTTGAGGAATCATCAGCCGTTCATTTTGAGGTTTAAACAAGCTGTTCCAGCGAACTCAAGCCAATGCATGGGCCCTGTTATATCTTTTTAACTTCATCTGAAAAAAGCGGATCGGGTGAATCTTTAAGAATAATTTAGTTCAATCGGATTATAATTCCTCTTCCAGAGTTTTGCCTTATCAAGTTTGTTTATTCACTAGCGCCTTCAATTAACGCCTAATGGAGGAAAGAGCTCACTCGAGTCGCAGAAGAGGAACTCAATTCCACTGAGTCCTACATTTCGGAGAATAGACTGTGATGAAGGTTAAGCGAAAGCCTGGAATATTTAAAAGGACCTCTCTGATATGAAGTCAAATGGAATAAGAATCCATTCTTATCAATGTCCTCTCAAATTCTTCATAATAACACAAGATAAATTATTTCTACATTTGCTAGAAAATATTATATCAAGCTGAGAAAACTAAAGATTTTGTAAACAGGTGATTACATATCCCCTACAAACTTCATTTGAGTGAATATATCTGTAATTCTGGAATCGCCATAAAAATAGTAAAGAGGATTGCCTGGTTGGGTGTTGAAAGGCGAGGCCTCTCTCTCAGAGGCCGTGAAAAATGATATTTATTTTAAATCATTATTTCAATACATTATATACATCAACATACGGTAAAAAATTTCTTTGGAATTCAATGATTGAACTGGATTAATTTTAAATTATTAAACGTTGTAAATAACTAATAAATAATAAAGAAGAAATTAAGCTTTAATAGAAATGATTTTGGAAGTGCGCCTTATTGTGACATTTTTAAATGTTACTAAGATACTGAAATGGATATGTACTCTCTTTTCTTTTCCAAAGAGTCCTAGTTATATTAAATATCTTTGAAAAATGAAGGAAGGATAGTAAATGTATTAAATGCAATCGTAAATAGAAAATAGAGAGATATTGAGTCATTGGTTCTCAGAAAAATCTTAAAACCTGTTACTTCTAACATGAAAAAAGCATTTTGACGATCTTAAAATCCTAATGAAACTACTCCATTATACATGGTCCATAGGATACTAAAGACGAGGCAGAAGGAAGTGCCTCACGGAGCCGCAGATTTTTTTGCCGTAGAGTCCCAGGTTTGGACACTATGGTAAAAAGCGGACATCCATTCTAGGCATCATGGGTTCGATTCTAGGATGCCCCAAAAACGGCCATTTTCCCATAAGAATGCACTGAGCGCATTTTCAAAAATTCTTTTAGCGTAGTTGGCATAAAGATAGACCGTTGTAATTTTCGGAATCGTTAGAAAATGATTTTATCTTTCGTTTCCCGCAAGAGCTTTTTACCTAATGGCCCCAGGTTCGATGCTAGGTAATTGGTGCAAAAGTTTCAAGAAATCATTAAGGGTATTTCTATGTAAGATAGAACGTTGAAATTCACGTCATCGATAGAGATCAAACACCTCTATAGTACACCTAAAGGTTTTTACGCTGAAAGTTCTTAGTTCGATGCTAGGGCAGTTTTTCTGTCTGAAGTTCATGAATTCATTTAGGGTATTTTCCGTTAAGATAGAAACATGCAATTCATGGTGTTGTTAGAATAGATAATTGTCTATCGTATGCCGTAAAGTTTTTTGCCCTCTGGGCCCAGGTTCGATCCCAGGACCATTCGAATTACAGAATTGTCAAAAGTTTGTTACGGGATTTTCCGGTCAGGTAGAAGGTTCAAATTCGCTACATCTATAGAAGATAGAGATTTCTATCGTACGCTGTAAAAATATTTGTCCTAATAGACCCAGGTTCGATGCTAGGTAAATTCTTAATGAAAAAGTTTCAAGAAATCATTTAGGGTATTTCTAGGTATGATAGAACGTTGAAATTCACGTCATCGATAGAGATCAGACACCTCTATAGTATACCTAAAGGTTTTTACCCTGTGTACCCTTAGTTCGATGCTAAGGCAGTTTTTCTGTCTGAAGTTCATGAATTAATTTAGGGTATTTGGCCTTAAGATAGAAAGTTGTAATTCACGGTGTTGTTAGAATAGATAAATGTCTACCGTATGCAATAAAGATTTTTGGCCGGTGGGCTCAGGTTCGATGCTAGGACCGTTCGTATGACAGAATGTTCAAAAATTCATTATGGTATTTCCCGGTTAGGTAGAAGGTTGAAATTTGCAAGATCGATAGAAGATATGGATTTCTATCGTATGCCGTAAGGATATTTTTCTAAATGGACCCAATATATTTTTTTTAAGTCCTTGCTTCATTCATAGGGCTGGCCCCTACACATTTTTTGTCTGACAGTGACTCAAATTTTCTTTCTCCCCTTCCAGCCTTGAGCAGAATCCAGCTCAGAGGCAGGCTTTATGGATATATCTCTCAAAATTCTGTTCTAGCCATCACCTAAACTCAAATGTTTTAAGGGAAAGTCACTTGCCTCGATCCTTTGGAAATAACAGGATCCCATGAGTGACGTTCCTCTCTTTGTGAGAAGGATAGNTTGGGTAACACACATCTGCGTAGTTATTATTCTCAAAAAATACCCAAACTCTTTTAAGTACATGACGAAGAAAGCAGTATTAAAATATTGTTGAATTTTACAGAAGAATTTTAAGAAGTAATATTTCCTTGGGATATGAAATAGCTGTGACATTACATCCTCACATCTTACAAAAAATATTTATATAAAATCTTAAAGTTTTACAAAATAACATCTCGCATCTTAACCATTTGTAGCGAAAAAATTTTGTCGCAAAAATTTGCAGAGAAAACTTCGGGAGTGAAACAGTATATGTCGCGAAAATGTATATGTCGTGAATTTAGCGAATATTCCGAATCCCATAATTGCTCTGGGATTGAAGTAGATTCAGTCTCCTTGTTACATTTTTCCATTGACTCTGTTTCGCGAAACTAAAATTTTAATATGTGATATTATGTACAAATAAAAATAAATTAATACAATTGGAATTTTGGATAATATTTAGTATAGCTACCTCACTTAACCGTAAAGTTATTCACATAATTAAAGTGACTACTTCGTATAGACTCTCCCTGATTACTATCCATTGCGGAATTACACAGCATTATCCAGCAGAGACGTAGAGGAGACTATCTGAAAGCATTTAGTCCTCGCATCCGATAGCAGAGACAAAAACATCTCTTGTTACATCCAAATCACTCTTCCATCACAACGTTCGGTGAGATTCAACTTTTTTCAGTAACGCTACTCTTTTCAAGGAAATTATAGGCACGATAGTACTTAACTGAGAAAAAAAAGGACTAAATATCTTCTGCGTAGGAGATCGGAGCATTTTTACATTTAGCAAACAATGAAAAATAGTGCTTAAGATCAGACCTCAATTATTTATGGCACGTTTGAAGATTTCTCGCCATCTTATTCTTAACTTCGAATGGATCTCTAGTTTGTGATCTTTATTTATTAAGGAATTGAGGTTGTTTAATAACGAGAGTTTCTGTTTTAGTCAATTCTTAGAAGCAATCTCTCTGCTTGATAACGTTCGATTAATGCGTATCATTCGAATTATGGCCTTCCATAATTTATTGAAATGAAGTTCTCAGGTCGAATATCTTCATAATGAATAAAATGCGTTTATTTGGTATTTTTCCGTAGTTTTGAAAGGAAGAATGCTGGTATCAGAAGTAAAATGTATCATCAATTAATATTCTCTCTATTCCTAGAATCCCGAGACATATGCATTAGATACACTGCCATCGGTTATTTTCTAAGAAGTTTTCGGGAAGTTCATTTCGACGACAATAATCAATAAAGGTTCATTTTAAGTTAAAGAAAGGAGTTTTTTTCACATTAGCAACGTCTGAAACATGACACCTTTTTGATGAACTATTATCTAGTTTCAGATCGCAGCAAAGAGTATAAAGCTTTTTTGAACGGTTTTCTATATTTTTGCTTGAAGGAAATAAACTTTCCATGCATTATCGATGATTCCCTCCAACTATTCTACTTTTTACTTTTATACCGACAGACAGTTTGAATATATTTATCGTGCAGTAGTTACAAAGGAACTCATCGAAAGAAGCACACCGTTCACCCATTGCTTCGTTACTCAGTTCCTAAGATGCTCTAATTTATAATTTACTCGTAAATTACTTCTCGAGAATTGATTTAAACTACTAAATAAATTAAGAAATTCGTCATTGTTTTCTCGCGCTATATTTGGCGCTCGCGTAACATGTGATTGAAGGCTCTAATATCGAGTGACTACAAAAGGACGAACTAATTATAAATCGCGTAACTTTCGGAAACTATAAATAAATTAAATCTCATGAATTAAGTCTAAAATAGATTAACTCGAAATGAGAAGCAAATTTTTTCACATCTCTGAAAGGGAAATAAATTATTTTGTTATTGCAATATCTCAGCAAGACGGCTTTCTAATTTTCCAAATAGCTTTTCTTTTATTCATACGTGGGTCTTTTGAAATATACTTTTCGATAACTTTTGTCCTAATGGGATCTGTAAAGCAGCCTTCAAACGCTCATTTGATGTATATACTCTTTCAGTTTGGGATAATTTGGGAAATAGATTCTAGTGAATACAAACTATACTCACATAATGTTCACAATGGTCGTAGTTATATTGTATCTCCAAAATTAATTGAGCTTTTCGATGGACTGAGCCATTTTCCATATTCACCCCCAAAGGTTCCAATCTCCTCTTTATTTCACATATCAATGATTGAGAGAAACAAACCACAAATAATATCCAAGTCATAGGTTACCCAACATGTATAACGTGCTAAAATGAATTGTTTTAAACACGTGCAACTCCCCAACGATCACCGGGTGGCCTCGTAGGGCACGTAGAGGAATAGAAGCCGTCAAATACGGTGAAATCTTTACTTGGAGGCCTCATGGAGTAAAATACAGATGAAGCACGATATGGCGCTACCTCTGGCATTGGCATAAAGCTCTAAATCAAATAGTTGAAAAATCGTTAATTCCTTTAAGTAATTATTTTGGCGTTAAGAAAGTTAAGAATTACACATATTTCTAAAATTAATCATTTCCGATTTCTTCATCCTTCAATAAACCGTATCTTTATCACCTACTTTCATTTCCGTGAAGAAAGGTAGTTTTTGCCCTTATATCTTCATAAAATGTATGCTTTTTCGTCTTTCATCGCTCTAATCTTTAATTTAAAGTAAGATTTCATTTATGTTTTCACTAGTAATTATATCAATAACAATATAGCATTTTATAGTTACTTTATAAAAAATCATCAGAATCGGTAAAGAAATTCTCAAATAAGATATACAATCTCATTGCGTGAATGGATACTTAAATTGTAAATACTTGGCCTAATCTTCTAACCACGTAATTTCAAACCGTTATCAACCCGTGCGTTATGGCAGACCAGTCGTCGGTTACTTCCCATTCCATTACAATGGAACTCTTTTGGGTCAAAGAATCTCGCACGTTCCATTCTTCTTATTTCCGGGATCAAATTACCGTCTTCATATATCCGAGTAGGCTCAGGAAGCGGCAGCAAAGATAGAATTTTGTTCAAAAGGGAAAAATAGTTCACTGGTCTTCCGTCGGAGAAATCCTTCCTCTGTGGCGCTGTTCAGAGTTCGGATCTCACCACAAACCGGTATTCCGTTGGGAGTCGTTTAGAGCAGTCGCTATTGTGAACACTCCCAAGGGAAACTGTTTCCCTACTCTGTCTCTTCCGGTCCACCGACATTCGAGATCGAGAAACAGCCATTTCATAACGATTATCGGAAAATAGTACTTTAATATTCTGAATGAATCGCTCCAAATGACAGAATAAGAGAAATATAGGAACTGATGAAGAAATAGAAAAATGAAAACTGCCCTAGTGATTTGTTGTTTAATATCACAAAAGCTCGTTGGAGTGGAAGCTGCGATCATTTGAATTTGAACGTAAAATCTGTAGAAATGAGAAGTATTCTGGAAATAAACAGATTTTCTCCTTTTCATCGTCCTTTTGAAAACACTTTTGTCATAATCTTACCTTCAATATTATTTGAGTGAAACACATTTACGCACGGTCTAGTACAATTACACTGTTTTGGGGAGCCAACATTTCTAAACGATGTTATTGGTGGTCCAATTATAACGTGAAGTTAGAAGTTTTTCAATGTATGGTTCTGCAATTTCATGTTGTGAAATGTAGATCAGATATACACATCGAATTTAGAAACAGTACTGGGTAAAAAACAGTATGAGTAGGATCTATCGCAATATCTCTATATTTATGCTCTTTGCTGAAACTAGGAAGCATATTTACAAGCTGTATATTACACAATTTCTCATTTTTAATGGCTTAAATTGATCTCTAAAAAGCCAATGTTGGCTATATCAGCCAATAAGGGAGCATTAGATCTTCTCTCAATGCAGGCTCAATCCAACCTAGAATGTTTGCATTGAGGTAAGCTGTAGAGAAAAGACTTGACATGATAGGAGAAATCTAACTGCAGTTCTGAAATCAGCTTGCTTATTTTAGTCTAAAGCAGCTGAAAAATCAAACACATATGAAATTACATTAAATATTGTTCCCAAGTGCAATTTTTTGTTCTAGTTATCATAACTGTCGTTCCTCTGCTTGAGACCGCTTTATTTTAAATCAACGGCAGTATGAGGCATGAAATGATCCTCAGAAGAGTTGTGTTTACATAATTACGTCGTTTAACTTGATTTTCACATTCACGAATTCATTGCAATTTGCTACCAAAGAGCAAAAGCAATTTAGTAAGTGCAATTCACTGTTGGACATTCGGGAAAGCCAATCGGAGTGGAAGTGAGAGGAAGGGTGTATGATTCGCCCATTCACAAGATTGCTGGCGATAGGAATGCATGATATGTTTAATATAAGCTCCAAGAGATAAGATCCGACCGTTCTGGGGGATAATCAGAAAGTTTTGAGTTTGAAATCCTTTTAAATGTCTCATAAAATGTCTGCCTGCGGTAAACTTTCAGTAAAGACTTCATAGCGATTAAAACTGTGTTCCGCTAAGATACTGTTATCTCCCCTCGTGGATGTTGCATTAGAGAGCGGGAGGGGGTGCTAGACGGACGCATGAATGGGGATCTTCTTATTCCCATAAAGAAATGCGATATTACATCCACCGAGAGCATTTCTGCCGTCGCTTTTAATGAAACGATTAATGCTTTTAAACTCCATAATTTCGTCGTTTCCTTCGATAACTTTTATAAATGTCTCGTAGAGTAGTAGTAATCCTGCTCTCCCTACAATCTTTTCAATCATAACTTTCTAATTTAATAACAATTTTACCCTGTTATCGGTTATTAGCGTTTCGTCGATAAGAAAATAATGTACATGTGATTTTATCATAATATATTGAATATTGAGACCTAACCAATATAGATTGATTACTATGTGTCAGTTACTATGCGTATTAGATATGCATTTAATTTAACTAACAAGAGTGTGATGAATGAGCATTAAATCATCTTTTTACATAGTATATATAAACAGTATGTAATTCTCATCCGTAACGAATAATATGAGGAATATTTTCTAATAGTAATCTCTCAGGTAGATTTAAAGAAAACACTAAAAACAGGGAATAGGAATCTTTGTATCTGGATACGCGCTATCAAAGAGTAATTTATCTTACACGGAACGTCATTTCTTCTTAGAAAACTTCAAAGACCCCCATTTTTTAAGATGATTTGGCAACAGAGACAACTAACATTTAAAATAAATTCGTTTTTGTGAAATTTTGCAGTAATTCCGCCAAGACTCGCTGAGTTCTCTTTCTGAAAGTACAAACGAATGGTGTCTTAAATTAAAGCTGGTAATCCGCGGCTTAAAGGTTGATTCAAGTTATTTTCACTATACGCAGCCGAAAGAGTGGTTCGGTCATTTCTTACATTCCTTTCTCTTTTTCTCGGGTTAACTGGAGACTAATAATAATTATAAGTATCTTTACTATACACTAAAATAATATCTTGTACTTGTCATCAACGATCAAAAAACAATCTCTTATGACATTTCTTTTCTGAAATTATTGAGCATAATTAACGTTTAGGAAGAAAATATTTGCACTCCACATCATTATTGCTAAGGTTTGGCGAGCTTGTAAGAGACGGTGCATGATTTCTATCGCCATACCTGGGCAGGACTCCTTACAGGACAGATTGACAGAATGTCAAAATCTAACCGCTTGGCTCATAATTTTGCTTCGGTCAAAAAATATGTTACGATTATACGGACCTTCTTCCTTTCTCAGGAATATGAAAAATCTTATTAATATCGATTTTCTCAGAAAATGTTGACGTCGTTGTTGGTATTGCGGGTACTCAGAAAAATACGGTGTGAAGTACATTCTAATTACAATTTCAGAACAATTCAAATAAGAACTTTACTAAAGTCTAACCAGAGGTATTCAGTATGGTACATCCAGATAGGAAGGTGTGGTGCAGGAAACGAAACTCGAACTCCCTCAAACTTTCCCTTCAAACATTTACAACGCATTATTTATTCGTCGTCTACTCTACGATAAGAGTGGTTTGATACCCATCACTCTGTCTATTCGTATACATATGCATCACGCACATCCCTCCTCCCCCTCCGCCTTATCAACTGTTTCCAATTGTTTCGTCGAGTAATCTTAATTAATTAATCTTAAGTAACATCAAGGAGATCGCTAAGGTCAGCTTCCTGAAACTGCCTCCCCTTATTCTCTTACAACAAGGAATATGGATGCGAATAATTTTCTTTTAGCCTTATAAAGGTCTAAGGGTTAAATGAAAGATGGGACTCCTTAGTCCCAATTTCGCCCAATAAAGACGTTTTTATTTATTTATTATAAAGTTGATAATGAAAATGTCTATACTTATATGAAGTCTCTCTTTTTATTCCATCATTAACATTGTTTATCCATTATTATCCACCCTATTTTCCTGCTCTGGGAGCATGTATTACGAATGTCTAGAATAAGATTCCCAAAGAATAGTATGGAGTATGTATGTACAAGCCATTAGATAAAATAAGCGTTGGAGGACCAAGAGCCAGATAGTTTCATGGGTCGATTCAACGACATCATCCAACATTTTGGAGGAATCACGACGATAAGAAACTCTTCAAATAAGTGTCTTTTGCGCTGTTTAAGGAAGATCACAGTCATCTCGATCATAATTACATCAAATATACATTAAAATACATAAATCTCTTGGTCTTAACCTTAAACTTAAAATGGTCAAAGTCTTTCATTTCATCTGAAAGTAGTAGTTAATAAGGGATGACCAAAACTATTTTCGCATTATAATTAGTTTATCGGCATAATAGAACTACGCATTTGTGTCATTTCATTTGCAACACTAACGACGCCATGCATATTATGATCAATTCCGTTAGCATAGAAATGCTGTAATCAGACCTCAGGGCAATATGTCTCTATGAAGATGTTTTCTATTCCAAACACTGAATTCCTCTGTTATTCTTCCAGCTGTCGGTTCGATACGCGGGCGTGGCTCGCTCAACTCCTGGCAAGGCTGGGGACCGTTCCGTGGCCACCCGCCCATCCACCCCCGCCTTCCAATCCTCTCAGATGTAACGGGATCCGGAGAGGATCTTCTGAGGGGGCGGACGACACGGATGCTGTGGCCAGAGACGACGATGAGGCCAGACCCGGAGGTTAGCCCAGTGCGGCGATGAGCACCGCCAGCGGTCATTCCCAAGAGAACAGAGGCTCTTCCGATAGTGTCCACACCGAATTTCCCACGAAATTCCCATTCCTTTCGATTTATTTTTTGCCTTTCCACTTCTTAAGCATCTTTCATTCTGTAGCAAGTTGCACGTATTCCTCATTCACTCAAAATATATACCATATACACTATCCTAATGAAAAAGTTTTCGATCTCATCTTTTAGTACTTTTTAGGCCGATAAAGATTTTTTTTAATAAAATTTCATAATATCATTTTTATTTGGATTTTAAAATAAGGCAATTTTTCTTTCGTTTTTATAAGGTGATTAATCTGTTATAAATTCCAATGTCTCTGAGCTCCTAATCAAAAACGAGTTAGATAGTGAATATCTGTCAATAATTGATAAAGTCAAACGTAATTACTATTTATTTTTTCTGTATTGCTTAAGGATAAAATATCATTATTTTCTACGCGGCTGAATGTATTTTTTTACCGGAAATAAGCAATTTGTACAATAAGGCTTTCATGTTTAGTTTTTATACTGCAAGGTTGATAATTCATATATCTTTCGTAAATAATTATTGTAAGACAAAGAAGTCAAAGAAATTTCACATTCTCGCATTCACGAAAAGCTCTCGAGTGTAGACTGCATATTTTTTGATTAAAGAACAATTGTCCTTATTTAGTAAGATACGCCTAACTGTTACTATATTACAGTAATCGTTGCCTAGCTTGCCAACTTCCATAATCGAACACATTCAATAAACTTCCATATTTATTACGCAATCGATTTCCAAACAAACATTTTGAGGGATATTTTCCCTCTCTAATATAAACAGCGTTTGAGAGGTTCTCAAATCTGCAATCGGTCTCAGCTTTTTCTACCAAACTCGCCGTTTTGCTTTGTTTCCATTCTGGCATCGTTTCGAACGGACAGCTCACATAACATTGGATTTGGGATTTTTATCACAGTTTTCTCCTTTTACCAGCAACTCCTCTTCGAGATACCAAGTTAACTTCATCTCCTCCCACGATCGCTGCCTATTTCGCTCTTGTTAACAACCGAATCTAACCGCCTATATTCCACATTCCATAAACCATAACCACTTCGAATCTCTCTTCCTCTGGAGTGAGCCAAGATATTCCACATCCCATCGGCCAAATCAGCTGCCAAATTCAATCTCGTGCTCAGTCTCAATAGGAGGACATCTTTCGAAAATCCACTTGTGAAGATACTTTAAGCTAAATATCGGCCGAAGGATGGCTGTTGCATCTGCGGCCGTGCTGGGGGCCGCCGCGGGCACTGGTTTGGCCCTCGTGGTGGCGATGACGCTGCTCGTGTGTCGCTACTACTCAAAAAGACATCACGGCAAGGACTGGTCGCGTTTGGACCGATTCGCGGGAGACGCGACGGTGCACCGATCTTCGAGACCTCGGCTTCTGGACGAGACGTCTTCCATATCTTCGACGTCCACTTGGGGGAGCAGAAGCAGTCTCCGAAGTGGCAATGGAAAGAAGAAAACGGCGGCATTCGCCATCGCGACTCAGGTGAGGAATTTCGATCCATATTTATGATAACTTTTGGAGTTCGAGAGACATCATAAATACCTATGAGTTACGCTCATTAGTAGCTTTTCCTTCAAAGAGCACATTCGAGGCGTAGTGGGAAAGGCAAATGGGATGCAAAGGTTAGCCAGTAGGATTCTTAGGGGATATACTTCACAGATTCAGGCGAAGTATTGTGGAAATCCACAATAGAAAGAAAGAAAAATGGTACTTTTTCCACAATTATTTATTAACCAAATAATAAATAACATACATTACTATTTGGTTAATAAATAATTGTATAGAAAATGAACCATTTTTCAAGTGTCTTCTTATGTTGAGAGAATGTTCATCGAGGGTAAAAGAAATAGTGTACTTTTCCCTAATTCGACCTTTCCTCGAGTATTGCTGTACAATTTGGGACTTTCACACTTGTTATTTCCCTTCAAGGGAGACTTTAGATCCGCCATAGTGTTTCAGCTATGATATATGACCCCGAAAAACATTTTTCATAGCCTTCAATGAGGAATGATCAGAATGAATACTATTGTTCGGCATCTCTAATACTTCAGTAGTTTTTACATTATTACAGTCACGTCCAACAAAAAGTGAATCAAAGACACATTTTCCGGTCCTTTACTAAAAGGCGGCTTCATCCCCAATGTCTTCCAATCTTCGCCTTTAAAAGTCTGAGTACGAAGTTAAATAATTTAAGATTTGTTTCAGGGTTATTACATCATCTACTTCCCAAGCAAGGAATCAATAAAAATGTAAATGAAACATACCGTACATTCGAAATACATGATGAGGAAATACAACAAAAGTTAAATATATTTCCTTTTGCGAGAATAGTATTTGAAAAACGCAAAAATTCATTTAAATCATTTATTTTTATTAACTTTAATTGAGTTTGATTCCTATGAGTTGGAAATGCAATGACCCCATAACATCCGTTTAGCGGTCATAACATCCATTCATGGTAAACGACATAGAGAAGATAGTCCCCGAAGATTATTGTTATACAAACTCGTGATTCAAATCACTTCAATTAAGGTATGCTTTTATTGATTATCTAATACTCCAGGTATGATTCTCCTGGGAATACGTAAAATAACAATTTCGCCAACTTTTTTAAAGATTTTTTTTCGAAAAAGTATATATTGGGGCTCTGGAGAGACCTCAATTATCTAGTGGAAGACGAGCAGTAAAAACATAACAATATGGTACTAATCCAAGAGTAATGACGATAAAACTATCAAACTGAATTCAGGAATACGTGTTTTATAATTCAACAACAATTAAATTAGACATCCAAGAGTTTCTTAAAATCATTTTCATCGGGAGATTGAAGGAATCCCTCTTGTAGAAGTTGCTCTCTTCTGCTGCTACTTTCTTTTTTTCCGATAAAGGAAATACTCCGACAATTTCTGGGGCATTTCCTCCCTGAGATTTTGAGGCTCAAGTTCAGCTTCTTTCCAAGCACTCTCCGGCAGATATTGCTTCCCTCCTTTCGCGGAAAACCTTTCATCCGAAAGCCCACTTCAAATATCCATTTGAGCTGAAAGGAACGCTCTCTTGGTTTGCACGAAGTAGCAAAACTATGTTAAACAAAAGTGTTTAATTTATTATCGTATATTGAACAAACATTATTTAAATCGTAGTTTTTGTTTTCAGCGGAAGTATCAAAAATCTTCTTAACCTTGGAGGGTCAATTACTTCTTTCACTTCATATAAAATCGTTTTTTTATTTATTGCAGATTTTATGACTGAACATATACAAATGTATTGATTTGATAGCAAAAAGCTTCAGGGATGGTT
This sequence comes from Ladona fulva, assembly GCA_000376725.2. Classification (NCBI taxonomy): domain Eukaryota; kingdom Metazoa; phylum Arthropoda; class Insecta; order Odonata; family Libellulidae; genus Ladona; species Ladona fulva. Next base: position 38,287 of record KZ308605.1, read on the forward strand.
ATGACGAAGGAAAAAATTGAAATTTATAAAGTTTCCACTTTTATTTTTAAATAAAGTTGAAAATTTTAAAAGTTTAATTTTTCAAATTTGAATATACAATAGATTTTGAGGAGACTTAATCTATGGAAACAGTTATGTTGCTTCTAATAGATATAACGTAAATGGCCACTTCTTTATAAGGACGAAATTAAGACGTTCAAGTCTTTCAAGCCAAGCTTCAATCCTTATGAATATCAAAATATATTGACCCTACTTTGAAAATTTTGTAAACTTCTTAAAACATGAAGCTAAGATAAATATGAAGGATAGACATACAAGAGGCGTCACCACCCAAAAAATTGTGTAGTTGAATCAGTTCATTTTATCATTCAAATTTTCAAAATTTTACGAGGAATTTTAAAAACAATACCTAAATTTGATTATGAATCATACGACTACATCATCTAACAAAGTTTTCTAGTTGAAAAAATTCTAAAGTTGCATACATCAGAAAGATTAGTATTCGAATATTTACTGCAGGTTGCCGTGGGATCTTCTTTTGAGGAAAAAATCTATACACCGAATTCGATTTCACATTCTTTAACAGCTAAGTCCAACGAAAAAAAGGCCATTATCCCGAGATAAATGGAAAGAGCCTCAAACGAGAGGCCAAATTAAGGCTATTTCCTGCAAAGGCCACCGTACTTGGCCTCGATCGAATTGAGTCCGGGTACGCAAATTAAAAGTGAGCTGAAAGAGGATTTTCACGAGATAGAGTCATTTTCAAAAGTAACTCGAACCTTCAATCCTACATCTTTTCGACCTTTCCGTGATGTTCTGATTCAGAATTTTTCCCTAACTTAAAGAGAAAACCGAGAGTCAATAATTCGAAGCACTAAAGACAAATATTTTGCGCGTTGGCTTTTCAACGTCTATTTTTGGTTAAGTTTTTTCTTCGCGTTTTTCTGTTCGACCGAGTTCTTTTAATGGCGTATTATTATCGCTTAACAGCTCAACTGGTTCAACGATACGATAATATATATTATACTATAATACGATATATTACGAATATTTACAATTTACATTATCACCCATGATACCACCAAATTCCGACATAATCACATGCCGTATTCCTTAGATATTTTCACAGTTATTTTATTCGATTCATTATTTCTAGTTATACTGTCATACATGCCATTTTGAAATGTAATTTAAGTTTACAATAAAACTGTCAGTCTGATTTAGATTAATAACTTTCTTCAGAAGAATAGCTGTTTACTAATTAAAAGATATCTGGACCAAGCAATTCCATCCATACAAGATATGATACATTTTTCTCTAAATACATCAAAGACTGACCCAATTACCACCGTCTCCAACGTAAAATAGTTTAATCAAATGCTAGGTCATATAAAATGTTTATGGTAAGTATATTATAAGCGTAAATTTTCATATTTAAAAAGAAGAATATATTTATATCTATTGATGCAAATTGATCGATCGTAACAAAGAAAAGTATAATGAAACAAGAATGATTATCTAAAGACAAATAAACAAAAATTTCGCGAACTTCATGTTTCGATGAACATCATTTACTCTGCAGTTAAAACATATTAAAGGTAACATATCAAGATATTTTAAGGAAATCAGGTCAGGAAACATAGCGTAAGAGAACATACAAAGCTGAAATGTCATCACGTTATTCTAGGTGGGTATAAATCCTACGATAATGTAACACGGACAAAATGTAGGCGTATGAAGAAAAAGCACTGCTGTCGATTCTATAAGACAGACGGAAAAGGAAAAACCAGAAAAGAAGACGGAAAAAACGAAGAGAGTATTTACAATTTTAACGGTAAAATCCCGATTACCAAAATATGTCTTTAAGCAACGATCAAAGAGGAAACGGCTAAAAAATAAAGTACTTATGCCGGCGAGATTATGTCTTCCACCCAACCTCAATTGCCAATAAATAAGTTTAATTTAATGTTTAGAATTAAAAGAAAGAATACAACAACTACGCAAAAAGGTATGTATTTTTGGTGAAAAATCTTCTCACCTGAAGGATAAAACGAGCACCCAACTGTGCGGAAATAGACCCACAGAGGAGATGGGGAAACACTGAGTATATATTGTAAAAAGAAACATTAATACAAATGAAATCGATACAATGCATAAAATTAGTACAATGAACAGTAATTTACAATTTAATATAGTAAAATTAGTACTTTAAGAAAAATGACATCAAGTACTAGTGAACGCCATCGTCAAGCATGACGGGACTTAATTTAGTTTAAAAATATATCAATTATCGTATATATCTACTCCTCCTTAGCACAAAACAATTCTGCCGCAAAATCATAATAACTCAATATATTTCTTACCATTATTTATATTGTTTATTCTACTGTTTTCAAGTCATGAAAGCCTACTTTACGTAAATTTTTTATAAAAATTATAAGAACTGATTATCCCCGTGCATTTATATGGGATAACCCATGAAATCAATCTTCAACAATTGCCTTGGTCCTCAAAGGGATGGATTGTTTATTTCTCAAAAAATGTACGAATTTTCCGTGTTTTTTTATCAAAATCCTCGAAAGTTCGGATCCATACCAATATTTCACGACTAAAATAATAATCTATGATTATTTTCCTTCCTTGTGACACTTGTCTCAATTTCATAGGACGATTGTTTCTAACTTAATTTTGTAAAAGAAACAACTTCTTCAGGGAACGAAAACCTATTTTACGTACATTTCTTATGGTAAAGTATAGGTTAACACATGAAATCAATGATCAACAATTGCTTTGGTCGTCAAAAGGGTGGGTGGTTTATTTCCGAAAAGTTTTACGAATTTTCCGCCTATTTTATCAAAGTTCTCGCAATTTCGCAATTATATTAATGATTCACTACTAAAATAAGATTTCATGATCATTTTCGTTTGTTTTGGCACTTGTCTCAATTTCGTAGGACAATTGTTTCTAATTTAATTTTGTAAAAGAAACAATCTCTGCAGGTAACGAAAACCTAGTTTACGTACATATCTTATGGAAAAGAATACTAACTGATTATGCCCGTGCATTTATATGGGAAAACTCGTGAATTAAATCTTCGATAATGGCATTGGTCGTCAAAGGGATGGGTTGTTTATTTCCAAATATTTACGAATTTTACGTGTATTTTATCAAAGTTCTCGCAATTTCGAATTTATATGAATGATTCACGACTAAAATACGATTCTACGATTATTTTCCTTTCTTGTGACACTTGTCTCAATTTCGTAGGACCACTGTTTCTAATTTAATTTTGTAAAAGAAACGACGTCTGCAAGTCATGAAAACGTTATTTACGTACATCTCTTACGGAAACGAATTTTGTGCTCCTGGGTTCGAACCCGGGCATTTACAGAGATGAAAATAGTTTTCCTGAGGGCTTCAGCATCGTAGAAACACAATGCAGTTTGTTTCAGATCTCTAAGTCAAGCCGTTTCTGAGATAAATAGGGGGACGGACGGACGGACAGACATTTGCTTTTTATATATATGATTTAAATCAAAAACGCTATTACCTGATTCGTGAGTATAGAGGTGAACATATAAGGTATACGTAGATCACGTGCATAGTCAAGTTGAATGCCTAAACCTGATCTAAAATATATCGTCTATGTAGTCAAAATAAATATGCACAATACACCCGTAAAATTTTATACACGCAGTCAAAATACATATGAATATATTTACTAGAGATTGTATAATGGGAGACTCTCTGGAAAAGTTAGCTGGAAAATTTTAGAAGCAGAATGATGAAAAAAGCGATTTAAAGAGAAGGAAAATAAATATATGTTCAAAATTTGATCATACAGTTATGAATACTGCTAAATTTATACATTATAATAAGTAAACCGGCCGCGGTAGCGGAGTGGTTAGCGTGCCAGCACGCTAGCGCTCCAACCGGATCGGGTCCCAGGTTCGAATTCCAGCTAGTCGGACTTTTTCCGGTTAGAGAATGGTCGTGTTCGTTCGTACTTTGTTATTGTTTTAAGCCTACCGCTGTACTTGTCCAGTAAATGGATGTTTGTGGGGCATTGAGATATAAGTAAATACATGAAATTTTAATCAATTAAAGTTATCTTGAATATAAAAATCTTCGAGTCGATTTTATAAATGAGGAATTTGATTGCCTCTCGTAATTTACTACGAAAATTGAAAATGCTCTTCATCACATTCTGAGTTGGAGCGCAGCTGCCCTCTATGGGGAATCCAGCGTACTTGTTGCGAATCCACGAAGTCTGGAGAGCGCCAAATGTATTTTTCATCGATTTGAATTTAGGCAATTCACAATTGATTCCGCATCATATTTCTACTGCGCGCATTTCAACTAAGAAGTATTACCGCTTTGTCTCTTTAAATTAAATCTCGCTCTCTAAATTTACTTTAAACTTCATAAGAGAAATTTTATTTGACGCACAGACTTACAGTGTCAAGACGGAATTTATTTATATGTTACACATTTTTACGGCGGTAAGCTGTGTTAACGTTAACTTACGCCACATCTAACAATTCACTAAAATAATTATACATACAAATATTTCAGAAGTATTAGTAGTAACTTGCCTATGTGCATAACATAGGCAAGTTACCACGATAATTTACAAACAGCGTTTTCAAATATCTATAAATTGCAAACTAATGTATGAGAGTGACTTTAAATTCAGAATGAAATGATGTAAATTAGTGTTCATCATGTGATACTTATGAGATACCTTACTAAATGAAGCAGTAAAATTGGGCAACATTATGCGTATCCTGTAGGTTATGCAAGCCAAAACTCTTTCCTGTGTAGCAAGTTGTGTATCTTTCAGGCGTTAATACTTATCATTTTTCTGATACATAGTTAACTTACCGATGGCGAACTAAAGTTCTATAAAATAATATTTCCGCTTCTTACGAAAGAGCTTGTATATTAATGATAGGAAAACCTAATTTTAATGTTAAGTGTTAATTCACTTAAGAATGCACTTGAATATTTATTCCCTTCATTGATAGTTATTCTAATAACCTTTTCATTTACGAGCGTAGATAACCTAAGAAAGAAAATGCAGCGTTTTATAACGTACGGACGTAAACGGAATTTGAAGAAGAACCAATGTAGGAAATACAATAAATATTCCAATACTAAAACATTGTTTGGTAAAATATTAATTCGAGGTAGAGAAAACATCTCTATTTCGATAGATCGTGTCGAAAGATCTATCTAGCGTAAATCATAGGGTAATAAATTGAAGTAGAGAGACGTAGAAGAGTTTCAGTGCGGTTTCAAATTCCGTAGCCGGAATGTGAAGCAGAGCCCTCCGACGGAGCACTTTGGAACTTGAGAGAGAACTACGTGTAATGTGGCGCCACTAACGTGGACTAGCATCTCGCATATTCCACAATTGATTCTCTAGCGACGACACCGTACAAAAGCGTAACAGCTTTATTTCTGTGACGTACACATATCCTGCGGAGTTTCCAAGTATACTAAATTCTCTGAAATGATATCTGTTATTTTGTTAAGGCGATAATATTTTTTTGTAACTTAGATAGACACATTTTGGCGAGGTTAGGCCCGATTGAGCTCTCTTCCACCTAACCTCGTATACAGTTATAATATGCACAGAGATTTAAAAAAGAAAGAGTTGAGTGCGGGAAATCTTTTCAACTTGAGGTTGAAAAAGGAAAAAACCACGTTACTGGGGAACAGCCAAATAGAACGGAGGTGAAATGATACTGGAGAAACAAAGTAGGGGAAAGATTAACAACAATATTCAATGAACCATGATTACACTACATTAATATAGAATAATCAAATAGTATGAAAACAAAATAAAATTCGAAACACATATTGAAATAGACACTAAATATTTATGCTTGAAGGAATACGCAAGAAATTACAGTCAAAATTGCATAACACACCTTAAACATACGAAAATAGCATTATTCCATTAAATTACATTAGTACCTTAAAATAACAATATTATATCTAGGTATATTAATAACTAAATTTAAGTAATAATTTTGTTTTTTTTGTCATAAATGGTAATCTTCGCAAATGCATTATACAGTCCTTTTCAGTAAGGGCAGCCTGAATATACAGAAAGAAAGAACAACGGCAAATGAAATATATTCATAATGATTTTTAACACTCAACATTCCAATAAGTACAACACTTAGTAAAGTTCAATTAGAATTGTAATGTTCAAAAATGTTACATAATTACCACATAAAGTCTTTCATTATAGGCTCTGTCGCTACGTTTATATTCTAAAACGCTAACCTTGGGTAAGGTAGTCTCTTTTTGAAATGTAAGTAAAATGATTGTTCATTTTGATTTATTGATGGAGAAAAAATTAATCCTAATGATCTCTGAACTGAAATACTCTGCTGCTTATGAATCAGTGGCAATTTTATAATGAAATTTGCAACACTTATAAAACTGATATTTAATCATATCATTGGACACAAAATCGTAAAATTATCCATTATCTGAGTTGCTTTAAAACTTGAGGATGTATCGCGCAATTAAAAATTAATGTGGCATTGATAAGCTATATTTTCATTGACGCATGGTGGATGCTACATGTGTCCTGACTTAAAAAACATCATGATATTTATTTCTTGGTCCTACGGAATCAGAGGATTTAAGTCTGAAATCTGTGGTTTCTCTTCAAAAGTTAGTCATAAGCACATATCTTCTACTATTTATATTGCTCCCTTATTTGCTAAGAGTCGCAATTAATGTAAACGGAATTCCGGAAAATATTCAGTACATAACTATTTTTCTCTGGAAGATATTAAAAAATGTATTCCAAAATACATAGGTCTCCAACTACTCAGACAGTCGAGTAGTCACTTATAAACGATCCGGACACTCAAGTTCTCCCAGCAGAGGCGTAGCGAAGGGGTTGGGGGTCCTTACCCCCCCGATGAAAACAGCCAACGATAAAGGAGACCATGCGAAAGGATGATTGTCATCCTACGCCGGAAATGCATGTCAATGAGATAGAGAGTCGAAGATAATGTGGTAGAATTTGGCAATCTCTCCAAACATTCCTATGTGTTAATTTACGGACTGCAGAAATGCCCTTTCTTAGTGGCTTTCCTAAAACCATTCTTGATGCACCGGAAGCCCAGGGAGTTCCTGGAAGTTACCAGCGCAGAAGGAACGGTACAAAATATTGTAGACGGTATGTTAACGGGACTAAGATTCTTATTAGCTCTATACCACTCTATGCCTTATTACTCAATCTTTTATTTATTTTTCGGAATATTCAATCACTATTCACAAGTTCCTAAAGGCCTTGCCGCTGCAATCAATTTGATCTTTCCATCGCTGATCTTTTAACTTCCTCACAGGTTCTCGTATCCACTAAACTTTTTATGTCATTTAGGAACTTCTTCCTAGGTTTTCCTTTCTTGCCAAGGAATTTTCCCTCCAGTGTAAAGATGTTTTGCCTGAGATTGTCTCCAATAAATTTTATTTTTTTTTTTCCATAGCTTTCACTTATTTCATTGGTCTCCATCACGACCTCCACGTTGCTTTTCCTTTCAACCCAACTTGTCCTTGTTATCCACATTTCCAGCCTCCAGCCGAGTCTTCTCCAACTTTCCCATTGTCCAATTCTCACTTCCATATAATATTACGCTCCAAAATAAAGGTTTTTACGAAGGAACTCTTCTTAACTTTAAATTCATATTTTTGTTTCTGAGAACATCCTTTTTACTTTCAAATGAGTTCTTGGCCATAATTAGCCTCTTTTTTACTTCTGAGGAATGTCTGATATCGCTGCTACTTATGCTTCAAAGATAAGAGAACTCATTTACTTGGCTTATTTATTCTTGCATAACTCAACATTAAATTGAACTGGGGTTCGTTCTTATCTTTAAAAACTACCATAACCTTGTAATCAATATGATTGGACCTTACTTCGTGGAACGGCATTTAATAAATGAGAAAACCGAACTTGTTATTTTCGATACGATTATATTATTCGACCGGTTTTGGTCTTAAAGCCATAAAATCGTTTGAATAATACGAAGTTCAATCTTTCCATTTTCCATTACCAATCCTTTTACTCCAATTTATTTTTAGCTTCAATTTTTCAGTGCTTTTGGACAAAATTTTAAGCAATCTACTCAATTCTCTTGTCGATTCTGCTAGGATGACAATATCATCTGCATATGCAATGTACCTTTTTTCCATTCACCTTTAGACCCGTCTTCTCTTTCATTGTCACTATTGCTTCTACAATCTAGAGGTTGAACAGATAATGCGAGAGTGGACATCCTTGCATTACTCCTCTTCTTTGCTTCTTTATCACTATCACTTACAGTTATTACAGTAATTTTGCACCGGTAGAATTGTCCATTCCAGCTCTTTTCATATTTTCAAACATAAAACTCCAATATATCGTATCGAATGCCTGCGTTAATGTGTTAATTGTATACTTTCCCTTCTCTTGTTCCCTTTCCTCCTTGGTAACCATACTGATCTTCTCCAAACCAATCCTAGGAAGGAAATTATCGGTACTCCATACTTACAATCAGCCAAATATCTCAAGAAATCGAGTATTTGGAAATTATGCAAAATTTCTCATACCCGAGAGGTTGATACTGGATTTTTGATTTTCTATTCCTTACGGACAGTGCATTTCAGTAGAAGCACAATTTATGTTTCAAAATTAAATGAAAAGAAATGTTCAGAAAAATGAACGACACGGAACCACTGTGACGCATGCGTGTATTATATAACAAGCTTTATTTCGCAGTACCGAATGACCAAGGATTGTACTGTAGTTTTTAATATTTCGCAGTTAAGTGGCATGCGTAATATAATGCCAATTATCGTAAATATATGCAATCCAAACAAAGCATTCAAAATAGTTTTTAAACATTCAGTTAAATAAGGCTGATAGATTGATTGCCTTCATCGAACGTGTTTAATCTTAAAATTATTAGCAAATAAAATTTATTCGTTAGACTCCAGTTATGAAAACGGGCCATATGTTAAATAATGGTAATTCGCGGGGGTTTTCAAATAAGGAAAAGTATCTTCCTAGCTTTAACCCTCGTTTCCCTGTAAATATAAACCGAAGCATTTACAACACTCAAACCGAGAAACGTTACAACTCAAAACTCCAACTCCGTTACACAATCTTCACATTCGCATTCACCGAAATTCGGTCATCGACATTCCCTCATAGAATTCAGTGTTATTTAACTTCTAACTTTAGTTCTACATCTCTGTTCATATAACGAATCGTCTTTCTTCTCACCTGTATCAGACCAATGTAGTAAGTGTAATTAGCATGACAAATCGAGAAGATTCCCAAGGAGAAACGGAGATGAAAAAAGTCTGCCGGGACCAGGACTCGAATTCGGGTCTCCCAATTACCGGTTGGTTGCTCTATCCATTGAGCTATCCCACAGGAACATAGCGCCGCTTGGGAGACTTTGTAAGCAAGAACTCACGCGACCTTGCCTACAAAGTCTCCCAAACGTCGTGGAGAAATGTTCTGGCGAGATAGCTCAATGGATAAAGAAACCAACCGGTAATTGGGAGATTCATGTCCGTTGCTCGTTGGGAATTTTCCTAGGTGCACGACTTATCGTCTCAAGTCACCTTTTCCTTGTGTGAAACCGAGAAGAGACACTTGGGGTCTATTTCTTTTTTCCCCTTGGCGAATTCCCTTCCTGAGCTGTCCTCTCCCTCCTTGTCCCCTCTACAACTCCTTTTCTCATCCTTAGCTATATCTGCCCACAGCCATACGACTCTTCCACGAATCACAAGCCTCTTTCCATTTCTCACAACGGCCGTTCGCATTTTTCCGCCGAAACTTTTCCTCATTTACTATTCGTCATCCTCAATGCGAGGCAGTGGAATGAAAAATTCTGCCAAAGCATTGCTTTTTCTATTCCGTAGTGACGAAACGTTTTCATGATCAGTGAACGTTGCTGTGGCTCCTACTCTTATAATGTTAGAATCAGAAGGAAAGTAATTGAGGCTAGTTCGTGATTTACCTTTGCAGAAGAACGATATGAAAATAAGCACAGATTTCCATACCCGCACTTGGCCCGTATTTGTAGGCTGCAAATCCGCGTCTACAGAAAATTTTAACTCGGAAATTTGTGGAGCGAAAGAAACGAAATCCAGCAACTTATTCTTGTTTATTTGTTTAATAAATTATTCTTGGAAGGAATAACCTAAATAAAACGAGCACCAGTAGAAAAATTGTAAAACTCTGAAGTGGTATTTAACGCAACACATGGAAGAATAATCAGTCCAAGCAATATTTCGAGAATTTGAATGGAAATGAAAGTTCTTAATTAAAAAATTACCAAGATAATATTTTCGGAATTTTGTCTTCGATTTTCGGAAAATGCCGCTTCCTCGGCGAAAGAAATATCATTAAGTTAATTGTATTAAAGGTAAATGGAATCGATGCAGTGTCACTAATCGTGTACCTCCTTCATTTGCATCACTCGCTCCGAGGAGATATGAATAGAAAGCGTACCTTTTTCATCATTGAAATTTATTGAGGCGTCCTAAAGAATATCATCCAAAAAGAAGAATAACCAATTACAATCTAAAATAAGTGAATGATACAATCGCAGTCATGAGCAGTAGTAAGAGAATGGTGAATTTAATCCTATTTCCTACACAAGAAGACAAATTTGTGTTTCATTCGTCAATATATAGAAGCGGGAAAAATTGCACTGCTGTGAAAGTAATATTTCCTCGTCGGAGAACGGCATGTTTGTAGATATCTATATTATGAATAAAGCAGTGTGGGTGTTTGTGTCTGTGTGTAGGTAAGTTCGTTAAAAAAGAAACGAAATGCGCAAATTTTCAAGTATTGTACATCATTAAAATCTACGCCATAGACTACTTTTCATTTGCCCATTGATCCCAGGTTTGACTCTAGAGTCGAACGCACAAAATACATGGAAACTTCATTTTTCGGTCACATGCTTTGTAGGAAAAATAAGATTACAAAGAATAGCAGTATGAAATCGAGACCAAATGGAATATTTAATAAACTTTTATGTCGTTTTTCATTGATTTCGTTCCGATATTAGGATAACTTTGTTAAGTAGGGGAAATGTTTTCAAACTTTTACGGTTCTAAAAAGCCCAGACGACTTATACAATTGCTGAATCCGAATTTCCATTAAGAATAAATTGCATATAATTGTTATGGTAAGAATAAATAACAAACTATAAAAATAGATGGAAATAAAATTAGATTTAATTTGAATTAATTTTTATTTAATTAAAAACTTGCGTTAACTAAATACAGTAAAGAATCGCAGGCATGAGAAAAGTTGAACCATTTAGGAGTGTTTCTGAATCAGCTCGAATTCACCAAAAAAATTTTAAATAATGGGCTGACTAAATGCGCCTTTTCTTTAGAAACTCGACTCCTGAAACTGTACCCTGCGAACCGCCTTTTGGCTTATGCAAGATGGTGCATGTGATATGACTCTACTCCCCTGTATACTGTCGCGCATTGTGAAGCTTATCCAGTAAATTATAAGAACGAAATTTTAGGTCTAATTTGTGAGTGAGTTCGCGCGGAGCTTGTTCATGTTTACTTCCGTTGAAAATCTACTCACAGTTCAGCTATTCCTCATTGAAATACAGTGGTACCTCGACTTACGAACCGCTCAAAACACGAACTTTTCGACATACGACATCTTAAGTAAGAAATTCTTTTAGGATTTAACATCGATTATAGATATCGTCGATTATCGGTTCCAAATGATGATATCTGATGAAATTCGTCTTCGATAACCTGCCCCATTGAACTAAGCTAAGATAGGTTTTTAGATGATCTTCTGCACAAGTAGGGCTACTTCTATCCAATTGAGAATCAACGGGCACTTCAGCTAATCAATACATATAATAAATGTAAGCGCGGTTTCTCCGCGAATGCCGCTAGTGTAAGTCTGCAGCGCAGCCCCACGGAGGTTATGTGATATGGTAGCCCTCCATCCCCCATCCATGAAAAAGGTTTAGGTTTGGAGCTTTAGGGGTTGGGTTCGAAGATATGGGTGTAAAAAGAGGTCATCGTACCAATGGATATCTTATGGGAAGTCTGTGAAGCAGCTGGAAATCGAATGTCAAAGTGGCCGAGACTAGCCAGAATGTTTCTGATTGTTTTAGATGGTTCCTAACGGAATGTTCTAGAGTTTTCCAGGTGGTTCTGGATCATCGAAGATACCATAGAGACATTTTCTGTATTTAAAGGTTCATATTTTTTATTCACATTTGATGGAGCATCGTTCGAGCGAAGCGAGGGTAACTTCTAGTACTAATAAAATAAAATAATAAAAGCTAGTACTTAATGAAACCTATATCATTTCATCAAAAATGTCTAGTACTTCTTCTAATGCTATAATTTACATTAGTATTGGCGTTTACCAACAAAATTATTATTCTCATTTCTTCCGAAGCAATTTCTGGAGTGGCTGCTTCACTCGAAAACTCACTCCAGCGCAATTCCTAATTACAATTGTAATTTTCGGTCCCATTACCTCGTGACTCTTTTAAGTGCATGAAACGTGTGAGAATTAAACAAGAATATCCCTCGGACTATCAAATAACTGCTGATTCCACGTGGATTTACGTGCTCAACCCAACCCCTCCACCATTCTTATTTAAGCAAAAACGGATGTCCTCCTCTTCTCGACTGTGAAAGGAATGAGTCGAGTGATATGGATGAGCAATTAAATGTCTCTGCCATTACAGGAATCCATGCGTCTCTGCTTCTTTCACGTCTTTGCCCTCAATTCACAGCTATTTTCTCTTTCATTCTCGCGCTTTCCTTTATTCGATTCCACGGAAAAATGGAACTTGTATAGAGATATAATTTTAATTACTTAAATTATACATACTTTGAGTAAAAATGGATATATGAGATTTATGGGTACGTAATTTTCAAAAGAAGTTTTCAAGAATATTGAGGGAAATCAATTGTAATCGAGACTAACCTCAAAACGTCGAAACATCGAAACGTGTGTTCGAACCATACACAGGTATTCAGGTAAAATTTTCACCTATTTCGTCATTCCAAATTGAGATTATTCAACGTACCACCTTTTATTTGAATTGAGTGAAATAAATATAAGCCTTTGGTTAAATGAATGGTTCATATGGAGAATTTGAATGCTGTAGAAGAAATGCTGAGACCTAACGAAAGAGCCAGAAGATTTTAAAGATTGATGTTACAGATTAAGAAGAAAATAAGAATTAGAAAACAAAATTGAAAACAACTACTTAATAACTGATATTTTACCAACGATACTTAAGTGACGATAATTGATTTGAAGTGAATGGAAGGTTGCAGTAAACACACAAACACCAAATAAAATATTCAGCTAAGGTTGCAACGATATTAAAAAGCAGTAAGCAATGGTTAAAAGCTAGGGGTCTTTGCTATTCAAAAGGAGAAAATGTAAACTTTGAAAGCATTGCAGAGTCGTGAGAGCAAAAGGTGCGGAATGAATACTCAATTCGGTACTATGCAACACCTCAACTCCATTCTATTTTTCGAAAGGGAAAGATAATTAAATACTAAATAAAGGATATCTATTACTTATCCAACGACGCATTCGATAAAAATATAACATTACTCATCTCCGTGTGAGTCATTATATTAACATTTGCGTCCCACTACAATAACCAGAAAAAATATCAAACTTTGTCAACGTATCATTGTGTGGTACTGAGACGATGGAGCGCGTGACAACTGAGCGCCTGACACAACTGAGAGCGTCTCACCACTGAACGTAACTTAAAACTGTTATATTAATTTTTGACAATCTGACGAATGGCATAATTTGTAAATACTGTATTAGTTAGATATCTCTTTGTTTAACTACTGATGACGGTAGTATTTCCTTTATATTTCTTCGGCAGTATTTCTGTTTACTCTTACATGTAATGTGACATAAATTCTATTTTCTTGAATTTAAAGACCCTTAAATTACATTTTATACTATTTTAACGTTCTGATTTTATATGAACGTTATTTATATTAAGCAGCATTTATATAAACACAGCTCTAGACCAATTGAGTGGTGCGACAATTGAGATATTTACTTTTCATTGGTTTTGCTCTGTGTTCGCTCAACTTCTCTCTGCCGTCGCATCTCTCACCTTAGAAATCAAATCTCTTCCCCCTCTCAGATGAATGACGTCAGAGCACGTGGATACACTCAAGATGGCGTCCACCCAAGGATAGGCCGGAAGGGATCAAATTGAGGAGAAAGACCCAAAAACCAATCTTTCTTATTTTTTAGCCCATCCCTCTTCTTCCATTTTCTCTTTCGCCTTTCCATCATCGCATCTTCTTTCCCATGATGTGACACGTTGTTTTTCATCTGCCTTTTAAATTATCTCTCGCGTTCATCTTTTGTTGGTGTATCTTTTCAAAACTTTTCCCTTTCTTCGTCTCAATTTTGAGCACTGTCCTTTTAGAACCTCATATTCGTTAGCGTTCTCTAACACTTTCGCTCGAACAAATGGAACTCTTGGTCCTTATTTTGTGGCATGTGTCTTTGATAATTCTTCACGGCGTATTTAGGAGGTTTTATTGTTCCATTTCTGTATAGTTAGCTTGAAAATTTTGTTTAAAGCATGGTTCCTTAAGAACCCAAATAAGTAAGCTCCTGAATTACCCGTCATATCTGAGACTAACATATGCTTTTAATTTTATACAAGACAATTACAATTGCAAAATACCTTATTTCCTCTTTGCTTTACTCATTGATAGAGTGATAGAAATAGTTTTAAAAATCAATCACATGTTGTGCTAATATAAAGAACATAAAAAACATGAAAATCTTCGTATGTATCGATTGGCTAAGTCGCCGGTAATCAACCTATAAAACCCAGCGAAGTGCTTTAATATGCTTTTTCGTCTTTATCACCTTTCATGTTTTAAATGTTATATACGGACATATTAGACAGCGAATGGTTTAGGACGCCATGAAAATTGAGTGTAGAGATGATTGTATGTTGAAAGAGCGAATCACTGGTGTGAAGCAAAACAATGAGGTCGCGGGATCTAATCATAGTCATAGCAGGAATGTAGGAGTAAAAAATAACGAGTGGTGAGATTTTGGACTGGGAAATTGGATAGAAACAAATAATGAACTCAAGATAGTCTTCATCATTGCAAGTCACTATATTTATTAAACCTTATATGAATCTGACACCGTTGTTCATAACCAACATCAAGGATCAGTAAATTTGTAGTCAGAAGCATACTTAATTTAGTCATCCCTGAATGAATGATTGAAATTGCTTCGGCTTTGGTCCGTTTTCTTCCCCTTTGGTACGCCCCGAATTTTGTCTCCGTTAAAGTCTCTTGCTAATTTTGTTACTGTAATGACATCAGGTTTCACAGCATTGTTCGATTCAATTAATATGTATGTAATAAATCTGATATGATCAAGCTCAACTTTGTGGAAGGGAGTCATACTAAATAAGGTACGAACACTTAGTAACTTCCACAGACATATTTTATTTCATGTGAGCCTCTGTGAAATAAAATATATCTGTGGAAGTTACTAAGTGTTCGTACCTTATTTAGTAATATTTATGTGTTTAGGAGGCAACTGTCGTTTAAGTCATTTTTCTCTACAAATTCCATGTTCAATATGCTGATATTAATACCTTATAAATAAATAGATTAGCTTGTAAGAGGCTTTTTATATAATCTTTAATATAGTTACAATCGGTCATATTCTGGTTTATTTAAAAATTAAAATACTTTCAACAGTGCAATCGGATAATCAGCGCAACACTAAACCTTAGTTTTATTAGCAAAAAGTTTCCTATTTTGTCGTTTGCCTGTACCATATTCTTAACATATTCTTCTTTCTGGAACATCTCCTATCAGTCACCAGAATATTAAATCATGAATGAAAACATTACTTTTCATAAACCGATATCTAGAAGAAATGAAGTTTTCTTGTACAGCATTTTACTAAGTTCTAATGTTGTACATACATAAGCTTTCGCAAACATTCCAATGAAAACGCACGTCAAATCTTTGCTCTTATCTCCTAAAAATTTCAGCTAAAGTAAGTGAACATCTGTCTTTGTAATAAGCATTGCAGCTATTACTACTATTGCGTAGCCTATGTTCACTGAAAATTCATTCTTCCCCTTCTAACTAATGAACAAGTTGTCGGAGGTGAGACTCCAAGAAGTTTATTTGAGCGATGAGAACAATTCTCCCAGAATTATTCCTCGCTCTTAGCCAACGCAATATCTCTCAGTATTTCACCGTCTCACAGCAAGAATTTGCAACAAAACTTCCTTATCTGTTAAAGAAAGCGAAAGGAAATCTGCCAGAATTATTTATCGCTGTGTTAAGAAAGATTTTCAGCGAATATTAGCGTCAAAAGAGGTTTCGGTAAAATTTATTTGAAATTTTATAGATCGTCGACCGAAGTGTCTTCTCGAAATTACGTTGGATATTTATTTTTAAATCAACGAAATAACAAAATGGCTTCTGGAATATTTAAAGATTAGCATTTCAAATCCAACAGGTGATAAGTATTTTAAATACTCCTTATGGTGCTGCGTATGTGGCCTCGCTGTGATCAGTGACGTATTTCAGTAACCAATCTTTGAAGAAAACTGAAGTAGCATCTCTATCCTTTTCAAACTGAAGACAGCTCTTTGTATTCTTTTACCCCAGAAGGTGTACTTCTCAGAAAGGCGGTTTTCCCTGGTCTAGGTGTGTTCTATCAAATGGTTACGACCTGCATAAAAATGGCTTAAGAATTCATTTAAATCTCCATTCCAAAGACAATCAGGTTCATCTTTTCCTTTTTACACCATCACGTGATACTATTCTTCGACGGCCAAGAGTATAAGAAGAATTAATATACATTCACTACTATGTTAGACCTATAACGATTAAATAGTATTGTTAAAAGTGCTTCGACAGCTAAAGTAATTTCGCGCTTAAGCCCCCACCGGGAATCGAACCCGGGACTGCTTCCACCGGAATCGAACGCGTTATCCAAATGGCTATCTAGAAATCCGGCATATAACCTCGCAGCATCCGTACTCTTAAATTGAGATAAAGTAACGGATAAAGGGAAAGATTTAGAATCTTTCTTAGCCATCAATTATGCCTAGTCATTAAGTTCTAGAGATGAGTGAAGAAGGGAAGGAGTTTCGCTAAGTAATGAATTGGACTTCCTTAAACTCGTGACGAATTTTGTTTGTAAAACACTCTGCTCACCAAATGTACGAGTTGGTGCAGCAGCATCCTGTAATTAGCCGCTCTTATTTGGCATCGAGATGTAATGACCTGCAGTTAGTACAGGGGTAATTACTTATGTTGCGAATTTAGCCTAATTATTGCCATCGCCTGCAATTTACGAGCGACAATAGATTGGATTTAATTAAGCGAATCGACGAAAAAAGGAAGCATCGATAAGTTTGTTTCTCAACACAGAAACCGATGGCAGAGAAAATTCAGCCATCCAATGGCAGAAACTCATTTAAATAAAAAAAGATGGTTCTTTAAAGAACTTCGATAACGGAAATAAAAAGAATTGACGCTAAGAAGAAAGAGAAAAGGGAAGGGGAACAGGCGGATATGGCAATATAAGGATTGAGGTCGGGGATGGTGAATTGAGGAAAAAAGTAAGGAAAGAAGGGAAGCCGCAAAAGAAAATCCCTGGCAAATTAGGTGCGTTCGTTTAGGAAGGAATACAAGAAAAGAATGTCGAAAAGAAGGACGCCATGTTAGTGAAAATGATGATGACGGAAGACACACGGTCATTAAATCGGTTATAATTTAGTTTATCTTGCTACATTTGAACAAATTTAGACCAAAAACAAGGAGAAATCTGAAATATAATAAACTTAAAACATGGCGTATCTTTTGGAGGAAAAGTCAATGTCAAAAAACACATCCATGACTAAAACTCCTTCGGACGAAAAAGTCAGATGATATTTTGAAAATATTTCACAAAAATCAAAGACGTTAAAGTTTTTCTCGATGGTCTGAAAGTGTACAAATGAAGATGCATACTGAAATCGGAAATTATTGATTCAGTAAATCGCCGAATATGTATTAAAAAATCGTTACTAAACGAGAGAAATTCTAAACATTTACATAGCCAACAAAATCATGAGTGAGATGAGCTTTTCATAATTACCAACATAAATTAAGGAAATGTTGTATTTTGGAAAAGTTGTTTTTCCTCTTCCCTGATCCTACATTTTATACGTAAAATGTTGAAATCTACTTTAAGCATGAATCCAAGCTAAGCCAAATTTCTAAAAAATTCTTATTATTTACGATATTTTGGAATAAAGATGTAAATCGTCATACCTGTCATAATGGCTCAACGACCACAACTGACCACTATAAGAAATGTTTAAGTAACCGAAGAAAATATTATTATTATCATATTTATTATATATTNATTATTATTTATATTATTATTTACATTATTATTTTCATTATTATTTATATTATCACTTATATAAGATAGGCATTGTATTCAAATAAAAAAGAGAGATAAATGAATGAATGATAGATCTACATCTATATGCCCTAGAGCGTGTGGCAGGGGGTTGATATTTTCAAGATGAGTTGAAAGTGTATTAATATGAGAAGTAGTAGAGAGGGGAATTGCAAAGAGGGAGAGAGAGAGAGAGATGAGGATTTGAAATGGGAAATGAAAAGTATTAAAGAGGGAGCAATGAGGTGGATGAAATTGCAAATTACGGTCGATTAGGGTAATTCCATAAACTAAAAGAGGAGAAACCTGAAAATGTAGGTGGGCGCGTACTCTGATAAAATTACGTTAGGTAATTGAAATCCCGCAATTCTACTTAAGAAGTCATTTCGAGCCTGAAAGTGTACTTACGAGTGAGAAAAATTACACCATCACTCACATAAGACGTAATTTTCATAGTCATCCTAGATAGTTGAGCATTAGCAAAAACTATGCTTATAATATTACTGTTAGGTAAAAAAATCATTGTTAGATTATATTAGTTGTGAAAGTAAAGAGATGAAAAAGGATTCCAGAATAGCGAAAAAGCAAAAATTAGTTCCTAAAATTTCTAAGAAAGTCCTTAATAATAATAATCCTTTCTGTGAGAAACAAAATGACTATAAATCGAATAGAGACTTTACTAGCGTTATAGGTAGAGAGTTATCAGAGGAGACGAAGAGATCTGAAGGAAATATACTCAAATGATGGAATTTAACGAATGCATCTCTCCTCCAAGCAACAGATAAGTGTACTTCCCAAAACAAAAAGTTGTTCAGAATAATTGTTTCCATAGTGGAAACAGAAAACTAACCCCAATTACATCCATTTTAATAAACACTATTAACAATAACAAAGGACGAACACACACGACCATTCCCTAACCGGAAAAATCCGACTAGCCGGGATTCGAACCCGGAAGTCTTGTTGTGGGAGCGCTAGCACTAGCTAACTACTTCGCCACCGTAGCAGGTATGTATTTATCCACACCCTTTTAATAATTGCACCAAGATTGCACTCCGAGAAAATAGTATTTTACAGAAATATTTCCTGGAGTTGATTTTATTTAAAGTGCATTGCGAAGCTCTCTCGAAAAGGACAAAACCATTCCTAGGGATAAGATAGAATTAATTCATAGTAAAGAAAGGAATTGATGAGAGGGTATGAATTTTGCAGTCTTAGTGAATCTTCCAGTTATGTTAAAAAATATTATATCAACATATTTAGATAGCATCACCTGGCCCGTTACCTTGACTACTTTCATCATGACACCAAGCGATTGTTCTGATAGCAAAGACTTTCGTGCATTTATTCGGTCTTGGCTGAAAAAGAAGGAATTTGGATAAAGGGCGATTAATGTAAGTTCGTACAGAGATGTAAGCGAGCACAAAATTTCAAAAATTTCCGAACATAGGGGCCCTTTCCTGAATATTTTTAAAGGAAAGTAGCGATTTCTTTATTGCGTTTTCTTGCATTTTTGAATTACGAATGAAGATGTCGAATCCACGCTGAGGAAGCTTCCAGGCAACCAAGGCGATTCTGAGTAAAATAAAATTCTTTAGTTGAGATATCCTCGTAACAAAAATGTAATTTCAAAGTACTCTTTCGTAGCGTTTGGCTGAAAATTCGGCTAGAAATAGTCCAGGAAAATGCCACATTCATCTTTGAATTTAAAAATCTGTAATTCCTGTTTTATACGGACTTAAAGATATATTTAAATTCGTAAGTCCCTTACTATCTTGAATGGCAAGAAGAACTTGCTTTTGGATTCCCAAAGTTGATCATAATTTAATTTTTCGTTAATCTCCTCTTAACAGATTTGACGATATTGGACATGTTTTCCGAAAATGATAGAGATCGTGTGAATACAAAACCGAACTTGCTCGAAATCATGCTGGTCACATTTAAGGGAATAAATTGATTATTTTGTCGATAGTTAAAGAAATATACTTTGTTGTATCAAAACCGTAACTACCAAAGAAAAACCGACAAAGATAGATATTTTCTCAATCTAGAGATTTAAAACTGTACGAGCTAAGATACTAAAACAACTTAAGAGTAAAAGAGTATATTATAATACACGCTTTGAAGCTGCCGAAAGAACTTCTTTCCAGCATTGGATATCTGTCACATCCTTGTCATTCTTTTCCTTAGTCAATAGTCAAAAAATGTCCAGTCGTCGCTCTCTCTTTCATGAATTACTACAATCTTTAATCCGATCAGTATTGATTTGGTGCCCAATGCGGACTACAGCAGAATGAAGCGTTACAAAACGGAAACGGCCTTTTAGGGAGGAAATTGTCCATTTATCTCGAGGGAACATTTGGTATTAAATGAACCGATAAAGTGCCCCAATTATGCACGCAAACCGACGGTGACAGTCTAATTTTTTCCCTCCAATTAAACCGCACACTCTTAGGAAAGCTTTAATAACAGTTTACGTTCCAGCCTTCGTTTGAGTCCATCAGACTCGGAAATTCATTCAGAAACTGAGCAAATTATGATGTTGAAATAGGGTGTGGTGCGGAGGCAACCCAACTCCAACCCAAGTTTCCTTCTGATTCCCTTACTCCGAAATTTGCCCAAAAATTTTGCGAAAGAACGAAATTATATTTTTTATTTAAAGTAAAATGTATTACTCAAAATCTTCCAGTAAGGCTTTTTATGAAATATAGAGCAAAAGAATAATTTTTAAATTTTAATATAATTATTGTGAATCGGTAATTCAAGCGTTCCGGAGTGCTGTTGATTGACTTCGTAATATTAGTAAGAATTATAAATTACCCTTAGTAACAGTGTTATAAAATAACACTCATCACGAATCAGATACATAATAATATAAAGTCGTTCTGTCATACTTAGAAAACATTACCTATTTACCTTTTGAACGAAAACGTTTCAGCAAGACGTAGGGGAGATGTTTTAAATCTTGAAATGTATAAAAGTTACTTTCGTGAAAATTAAAATTTCGTGGTGACAAAGGCACGGCTCTCATAAAGAAATGTTAAATCACAAATATTTACACGTATATGGCAATTCCAGTATAATAGCCTTTCTTAGCAGTTCAAAATCTTCGAATGAACAGAAAATAGGAATGTTGTTAATGAAATTTCAACTAATGAAATTAAAACTTCTCTTTGACTTTACAGAAGGATGTTGAAGTTCTAATTTTTAGAACGTTGAGAAAGCGAGTATCGTATTTTTATTATGGTACTGAATATTTTCTGATGGCTCGATGTTATAAAAAATTAATGATATCACATATTATTAATACGAAATCTGATTCAGGTTGATTGTGAACATGGAAATTTTTGCGGCCAAAATAAGAACGTTAATTCAATCTTCCATCTTTTGGTACTTGTCTCAGTTATATAGTACCAATATTTCGAATTTATATTGCAAAAGAATAAAAAGTACCAATCAAACAAAATAAAGTTTCCCTGCATTTTTTATGGATGAGTTTTGAGGCATCTGGTGTCGCACCAAGGATAAAATTGGTAAAATATGTTAAATTAATTAATTAAAATAGTTTTATACATGTAATGCCTTTTTCCGATAAATCCTTAAATATTATACTTATCTCTTATTGTAAAGTGCGTGAAATTAATTTTCAAAAATTGCTTTAATGCAATTCTTATGGAGAGTTACTGTGATGTGATGAAGATATGGACAGAATAACTTATTATTATATTAGGCTGATTTACTTAAAAAATGATGGGAAAAAGTATTCGAAGTTATTGTTGAATTATAAACAGCCCACTAATGAGAAGACACTCCAGGTAGGAGCAGGAAACCTGCGCAGATACGGAATACGGAGGAGAAAAACAGATAACATGGATCCTATAAATTCAGTCCCTATGACGTAAGCTCTTTTGGAAATTTCCCAAAACCTGTTGTCACAAGTCGGCAGTCAGCTTCTCGACGAATAAACTCGCTCGTTCCGTTCCCCCGGTTCAATGCTCAAACGCAAACATCGTACCATACACAATAGTTTTTTCCTTTCTGGCATTCCTCAGCGATTATGGATAAAGTATCACTGAAGAGCCTAATTTGTGACGACGCGGATTCCGTAAATTAAAAGGGAGCGAAGAGAGGAAAATAAAAATGTCCCCGAGTAGAGTTGGGTAGAGAGAGGTAGGTGACAAGAGGAGCGTGCAATTGTTATGAGAAAATTTGAGTTGTGGCGAGGAAACGGAGAGAGGAAATGAAACGATAAAAAAGTGGAATAAAAACGAGTTTTCGCGTCCCCGGTTGCTCATAAAGATTTTAAGCACACCTCTTCCGCGCGTGTGACGTCAGCCGACGGACGTCCAAAGGGGAGCCGTGGAGCCGTGGCGATATTCGTCAATTCGGGCGAATTGCGGACTTCGAAACCCCTCGATCAAGCGAAGAGTTCTCGTTTTTCGAACTCGTAATCTTTTCATAATCACCGGCCGTTTTCATGTAGATTGAATTCTGACGTTGTACCTGCGAACATCGGTAAAATTTCTCGTCTCATTAGGATGGCGGGACAGAATTCCATGGACCCTTGTCAGTGAAAATGAGGTCACAAACGTACTTTACGAGGGTGCATCCAGGAGAGTTTCGATCATTTTTATTGCCTGCATTCAACGATGAGATGTGTGCATTGGTGACACGGCTTTTCAATAAACTTGTTACGGAGCCATATGCAAAATCGATGTTTGACCTGAAGATGCAAATACTACAGCCAAACCGGTCGCACAATAAGTTCGTTTGAGTAAAATTTCGGTCGTTCTATCGCAATTTCCGAGTAATTTTCGAAATCATCTTTGATGCTTTAATTCTCTCCTATCAAAGCTTCTTTACTAATTCCTCCGATACTTTTTTTATTTTGTATTTGATTTGAGTTCGCAATTTTAACCGTCATATGTATCTTCTTGACTAACGTAAAATATCGAAGCACAATTCGTGAAAGAAATGTCTTATTAACGGTAGATCCCTAAATTTTCTGATATAAAAAAATTAACAAGTACCTAACGTATCAAGAACTCATTTTAGAGAAATTTTCTTTACGCCTATTATTACATAAATACAAATTNAAAATATTCCAACCAGATATATTGAGAACATATTATTAAATAGAATAAATTGATTCCGACGATTGGTATACCTAATTCGCGTTAGGAAGGCACTCGGCGTCCCGAGAGAAGGGAAAAAAGTGGAGGGGTAATTCCCGCTATGCGTTAAGCTTTTTCCTGCTCAGGAAGCGCTGCCTCCCCTATTTTCTGACTTGGACTAGGCCCATCTGCGCAGTAGGCTACTGAGTGAGTGCCTTCCTAACACGAATTTTTTAATGAATTAAAAGTGACAAATACTTTCTTCAAGAAAAAAGATATTAATAATAAAATCCACTGTTTCGGCCTCGGCGATATTAATAAATTTACCTGGTCAGCTAGAGGTCACCGGTCTCTCATTATGATCCAATAACTTTTAATTCATGTGATGGCAATTTTCTTAGAATATGACATGAGGTAGGAAATAAGTAGGAAAAGGTAATCTATGATGGTACAGTTTGGGGATGTAGGTAAATAAGTTTATTGGAAATTTTATCTCATGCGATATTCTATGGATTGTAAGAACTCTTTCATTGGAATTGATATTCATATATGGCATAGCAGAAATTCGTGAGACTGTTTTGGTAACAAGGTAGGAAGTAGAAATGTATGTATTCTAACTGGAATGAATTCATTTAACATGGAAAGAGTATTTGCATACTTAACCAATATGAAATCCAAGTGAAGAAACGGAATCATCCCACAATTTCTACCATAAAGCACTGCTGATATGTTTTGTTTGAAATGCAAAATTCAGATACGATGAAAAAGCTTAAAATCTTTATTCTGAGGAATTTAAACTCCTTACAGGGATGGGCTACCTTTTATCATTATAATCTCGCATGTTTACTCAGTAAATGACACAAAGCCACTCATCGCCTACATGTTACACATAACTAAACAATACAACTTCGATACTCTATAAGAAAACAAATCCTATGACTAAAGAAACTAAAAGAGTCACTGTATTATTTTTCTTTCATTAGATGAGTTGAATAATACACATAGTACACAGGAATGTACATAGAACAAACTTTATTTCTATAAGAAAAGGGCTTCAAGCCCTGCAAAACACCCAATTTAGCCTACAGGTCCCAGGTTACCGATTTTGCACAAAATGAAACAGTTATTCGTTCCGTTAATTAAATATAATGCGTTAAGTAAAATGTATAAGTTTTTGCTACATCGTTGTCAAAAAACGAATCTAAGAGACCCCAAAGATTAGTTTTTATTGAGAAGGAATTCAAGCGTTCCGGAGTGCTGTTGATTGACTTCATCTACATCTACATCTACATTAGTACCCTGCAAGCCGCCTTTCGGCGTGTGGCAGGGGGTGCAAGCACCATGAATTTACTGAATTTACTTCGCTAATCTATTACTTTCGCGTATCGTTCGCGGAAAAAATGAGTTCTTGTATCGATTCGTTTTAGCATCTATTTCTCTGATCTTTCTCGCAGTGTCTGAACGGCCTATGTAACATGGGGGGCGCATTATGTCAGCTACATCATCTACGAACGTGCTTTCTCTAAATTTATCAAGGAGATTTAGTCTTTGTCTAAGCCTTCTATTTTCTAAAGATTCCCATCCTGCGTCCTGAAGCATTTGCGTTACACTCACTGTCTTGTCGTAACAATTCTTTACAAAACGTATCGCCTTCCGTTGCACTTTTTCTAATTCCCGAATACAACACTTCTCTGCAGGGTCCCATACACTACACGCATATTCCAAGTGAGGCCTGACCAACGCAACGTAACATCTCTCACGGACTTTTTCATCGCTTCTACCGACAATTCTCTTCACAAATCCAAGTTTTCTAAGCGCTCGACCACATATTTTATGGATGTGGGTACCCCAGCTTAAGTTATTAGTGAGGGTTACTCCAAGGTATTTCACCGTTTCTACTGTTGATAAATTTTTACCTTGGAGCCTGTACGTATAATCGTTGGCATTATTTTTCCTTGGGAAGAAGTTCATTACTGAACATTTATCTATGTTGAGTTCTAATTGCCAATCATCGCACCATTTCATAATTTTCATTCACCATAATAATCATTCATATCTTCGGTATCTTACAGTCATTACATTCTTAGTGGACGATAATACCAATGATTACATACGTTCTGAAATTCATCCAATAATACCAATTTTTATGCATAATACAATCTCAATGCAGATATTCAATCATTGTATTAGATTATTGGAATTCGCCAATTCTACACTAAATCTCTTCAATAAACATTTTTTGATAATTTTGCAAGAATATTTAAGCTGACTATCTTCTATTGATAATATTACGATGTAATGGGTATCATATCAGAAGTACGCTCGCCTAGCAGACTACATATACTCATTAATACGCACGTACATTGATGAGAATGTAGTCGAGCAAGTCAGTTGAATACGTAAATCTTCCGACACCGTTTCGAAGAAGCCCTTTCATTCCATGCGAACGTTGATTAACATTTGAAATCGCACTTTCGTTTTAATTTAGATTTCATGCATAATGAGACATTTTCGTCGGAATTCTGAGAGTACTCATTCCATGCGTATCGTAAAGTTACAAAATCGCACCCCAGGATCTGAAAGATATCCTTGGCGGGAAAATGGTTAACATATTCACACATTCCATTCGCTCAAAAATATACGCAAGCCGCAGCAATAACCAGTAATTTAAAATGTTAGTTTAATTATAAAAAGGAATTGGATTGCGCGATAAATGTTTATAAAACTGACGTTGATTAGATGTAGAAAGTGAACCATGAAGTGAGAGTTTTTTGTCGACGGAACGGCTGAAATGGGCATTTAAATCCATAATAAGAGTGAAGACTGATGTATTTAATAAGGAGACATAAAGAAGAAAGCAACAGACCGGTAACGTGTTCGTGTAAAAAACTTCATAACTCATAAGCTTCACGGAGAGCCTCGGAACAGGATTGGATCCAATAGACGACGACTAGGCAAGAATAAGGACATGAATACTGGAATAACGGATATATTGAGCATCGCCACATGGAATGTACAAGGCTTGGGTACTCACGAAGTAGAACTTAATAACACTCTTAAAAAATATAGAGTTAATATAGCTGTCATTACAGAAACAAAAAAGAAACTTAAAGGCACGAAGGAATTAGAAGATTATGTGATTATATACTGTGGAGTTAGTCAGAATAGAAGAGATCGTTGTGGAGTGGCTGTTTTAATAGATAAAAGATGGCAAAATAGTATTAGGGAATATACTTTCATAATTGGAAGAATAATTACTCTAAGATTAATATTCGATAGAGGTAATCTGACAATATTTGGAGCATACGCTCCTAAAAAGGGAAAAAAGGAAGAAACAGAGACATTTTATCAGAAATTACAGAAAGAAATGGAGAAAGTAAACAACAGAGATCATGTAATACTAGCTGGAGACCTAAATGCTAGAATTGGGAAATAACCAATCACAAAATTGATAGGCATATATAAAGATGAACATCTGAACCAGAATTAGGTGAAATTAAGAGAATTTTTAAGTTTTAATGAATTAAAAGTGACAAATACTTTCTTCAAGAAAAAAGACATTAATAATAAAATCCACTGTTTCGGCCTCGGCGATATTAATAAATTTACCTGGTCAGCTAGAGGTCACCGGTCTCTCATTGATTATATAATAGTTAATCAGAAACTAGTCACAAGGATAACAGATACCCATGTATATAAGGGAGCAAATATCTACACAGATCACTTCCTTGTTCAAACAAAAATACAACTATGGGCAAAATGGAAAAAACAAAACTTAAGAAAGAAGCCGATAAATGAAGAAAATAAAACCTTCAACATATACCTACTGAAGGAAGATAGTATTCGAAAATTGTATCAGCACAGGCTAACACAACTGCTCGAACAAATAAAACCAGACCACAACGTCAATATGGAATGGAAAAATGTTAAGAATGCTATAACACAAATATCTATGGAAGTTTTAGGAATCAGATTTAAAAAAAAACGGAGAAGACGTTTAAAAGTCTGGAACGAAGAGATAGCACAAGCCATTGAAGAGAAGAACAAAGCATACAGAGAATATCTACAAAAACGAACAGAGGAAACGAAGGAAAACTATCACAGCATTAGGAACTGTGCAAAAGCAATAGTAAGACAGGCACATATGACATCATGGGACAGATTTATAAGTGGGATAGAGGGTGATTTACATGGTAGACAAGAAATAATATAGCATATAAACTAATGAAACATCTCAATAAGACAGAGAATGATACAACACGATTAGATTTTATACCGAAGGATGATTGGATAAAACATTATAAGAGATTATGGTATGATCCAATAACAAAAGAAACACTTGATTCAACACTTGAACAACAGAAGATTCAATTGGTGTAGACCCTATTGACTTGAAAGAACTGGAATATACTCTGAAGAAAACAAAGAATAGAAAAGCCGCTGGCATAGATGGAATTGTTTCGGAACTGATCTTCCTTTCCTAAAGCCAGCTTGTTCTTCTAATAAAACATAATCAGAGGCATCCTAAATACCGCTTACAAAACATATAGTAGAATAATTAATACTAGGCTACAAGCTATCTCCGATTGTGTTTCATTAGAAGAACAAGCTTGCTTTAAGAAAGGAAGATCTTGTATCGACGATGTTTTTGTATTAAAACAAATTACACAAAAACGAAGAGAATTTAACCTTGAGACGCATCTAGCATTCACAGATTATGAAAAAGCAATCGATAGGGTTAACAGAGATATGTTGTGGTCAATTATGGAGAGAAGAGAATTTCCTTATACCTTATAAAAAAATCGAAGGAAGATATTATAGCCCCATGCATAGAATTTGGACCCTCTGAGTATTTAAACACATTGCTATTCGCTGATGATCAGGTTATTATTCAAGATAGAGAAGATAAATTATAAATGGCGGTTAACAAATCACATCAACTGAGTAGAATATATAACCTAAAAATTTAAATAGCTAAAACAAAAACCATGGCATTCTTAAGAAACAATCCAATACGATCAAAAATTGTTATAGAAGGTAAAATACTCGAACAGGTATCCCATTTCCAATATTTAGGATGTGATATAACATATGAACATATTACAAATAAAATAAACAATTTTCAGAGGATAAGCGGAACGATAAGAAGAACTTTAAAAGGTAAAACAAGGAAAGAAACCCAAATTAAGTTCTATAAGGTGATGGTAGCCCTTACAATGTTGTATGGGTCAGAATGTTGGACAACAAAACAAAAAGAGCTTAAACTAATAGAGACATCTGAAATGAAATTCCTTCGAGCAGTGAAGAGGTGTACAAGGAAAGATATATTAAGGAGTACATCTATAAGAGAGGAACTAGGTGTTCAGGCGATCTCAAATAAGTTAGCAGAGTACAAAAATAGATGGAAAGAACATGTACTGCGAATGCCTGGGGAGAGGTTTCCAAAGCAGGCTTTGGAATAAAGGCCGTTGGGCAGAAGGAATGTTGGAAGACCAAGGTTGAGATGGTGATGTGAAGCCGGAACGGGCTTAAAGCCTAATCCTGGAAGGAAGAAGAAGAAGAAAGAAGAAAGCTGTTAGAATGAAAGGGCAATAGATGACGAAAGGACGGATGATAGAGTGGAAAGAAGAGTCGGTATAAATAATAAAACTCGAGTCAAAGAGATAAAATAAATGAGGAGTGAGGGGGAAAGTGAGAATGGAAGGCGAAAACCCAGATAAAGAATGCATGGAGGCCGAAGGAAAAGAATGATCTTTTCGTACAGCAGAGTTTATCAAATCACGACTGTTATTACCCACATTACGATCTCTGCTACAATTCTCTTTTCACTATGTTTCCATCTCCAATAATCTCTCAGACATTCTCTTGCAAATTTTCTTCACTCGCTGAGTTAAATATCTTAGCTACTACCTCTACAGTAAATCTAGTGCTAACAATTCGACGTTGAACATATCACAACTTATCTTAAGTCGCGATGACGGAAACTTTGGTCCTGCCGAAAACTTCGCAATAGGCAACTTTACTTTTCCCCACAAGAAAAGGATAAAATTACGATAAAAATAGCGCGTTAACGTATGATTATATTTTACAATACGACATCCTCTGCTCTCCTCTCCATGCGTCCATCTCCCACTTGAAGAATAAAAACTTGCTTGTGCCCTTTTATGCTTTGTTTTAAGGACGAGCGATTTAATTTGTGTGTTCTGAAAATATTCCAACCAGATATATTGAGAACATATTATTAAATAGAATAAATTGATTCCGACGATTGGTATACCTAATTCGCGTTAGGAAGGCACTCAGCGTCCCGAGAGAAGGGAAAAAAGTGGAGGAGATGGGGGCCTTTTGTGGGGTAATTCCCACCATGCGTAAGGCTTTTTCCTGCTCAGGAAGCGCTGCCTCCCCTCTTTTCTGACTTGAACTTGGCCCATCTGCGCAGTAGGCTACTGAGTGAGTGCCTTCCTAACACGAATTAGGTATAGTTTCCACAACTGCTTACCTCCGACCAGTTCAGAATTCCCACATCTAAATCTCCGCTCAAAAGTGTTCGGGTTTTCCATACGGCGCTTTACGAAGTACGAAAAATTGCACCAAATATATAAATTTTAAAATACTTTCAAAATGTTACGCTAAAATTCGTGGCCGGTGCTCAATTGCCACTCTTCAAAAATAGCAAAGCATCGGGAAAACAACCAATTATTTCTCGGGAATTTTCAAATGATCTCTTTAATTAATAATTGATGATCTTCTGAATATATTCGGTTATACTTTACCGAATATTTTCATGACTGCTGTACCGTCACTTTCAATTAACCCTGCAGCACTTTCAACCCTTAAGGGCTCTTTTCCCACTCTCAATTAGACCTCTTAGGGTCAAAAGCGTTGACTTCTGGGTCAATGAGTAAAGCAAAAGAAAACTACCTCACTCCCCATATTACCAACTAAGCCTCATTTTCTCCAAATGCGCCCGAATCACAAGAGCTAGAAGTAGACGACCAAATCTGATTCTGGTGTTGCGCATGTCTTTATGTAGGATTGCAACACAATCTTATTTTAGGTAGTGATAAATATAAAAATACAATATAATTTAATTCCTATAATTGGTACACACGTAAGACCGATTTTCCCGACTAAATTTTTTCGGAATTCGGAACGGAAAAATAATTCTCGAGAACGGGTGGGAGGTACTTGCCACCCGGTTCCCCCAGATATGGATTTCCTGTGTCATTCTCAAACTTACCTCGGTTTCGGAGAGTGTGTTCTATACTGACTTTGATTTGATGAGAAATTCGAAAGAAAATATCTTCCATTTTAGTAGAAGCAGTAGTGTCGTGAAAAGTGTTTTGATATCTCAAGTCATTTCTCACGTAGGCCCCCACCGGGAATCCAACCCGGGACCGCTTTCGGGAATGGAACCCGGGAACGCGTTGCTCACTTGGCTATCCGGGAGCCCCGCTTCCATTTTAATTTTAAATTCTCGCAGCTCGTTTGCGTTCCTTGATTGATTCATAAAACTAACGTGTGTAGTATCATAAGAGAACGCGTGACCAACTCAAAGATCAAAATAATGATCACGCTTACCGACTGTACGAATTCGGATAACTGAACTTCTATATTTCTGAGAATGTGTTATTTCACATTGTGCTATCTAAAAACTAAAAACGATATTGAGTATACGAATTATAATACGAATTATAATCGCTCCTCGTAATTTAAGTTGTATATCTGCTTCTCTTCGATTTATGATTATAAAGTTTGGTCGTCTATGATAGCTATTTCTGTAAATAGAAAAATACATTCATAAAGGTATGTGAGCTATTTAATTTGATTATATAAAACAGGAAATAACAGAGATATGTTGTGGTCAATTATGGAGAGAAGAGGATTTCCTAAACATCTGATAAAAGTTACTCAGCGCCTATACAGAAGCACTGTACAATAATGATTGATACTGGGAAGCAGATGACTCAAGAAATGGCCATTAACCAAGGTATTAGGCAGGGTTGCAGTAAGTCACTGACTTTATTTAATCTATAGCTAGATGACCTTCTAAGAAAATGGAAGGAAGATAGTGTGGTGTCAGGCNAGATTCCCAAAGGAAATTTTTCACATACCTACAAAGTATACAGTCAATGAAACGGATAAAAAAGTTTCTAATAAAATATTACATAATCCCGGGGAAGATTGTGAAGAAGAAGACCAGGGAATCGAACCCGGGTTCAATTCCCGGTTCCGACAGACTTTTCATGTCCAATCCTCCTTGGAATTTTTCCTGGGTGTGCACCATCCTGCGCTAGAACACCTTTAACCGTTTTCTATGTACATTGCATATTATAGAAGCATTGTCCTACTGTAAAATAATTTATTTATAATATTATTGCTCCAATTTTACTTTCAAGTTATAAAGAAAATACATCACTAATATTAATTAAAAGTTAATTGCAGATATAATTTTGATTCCATTGTATTTCTGTTTTCAGAAAATACATTATCAAATTAATTTCAATGATGAAGCAATTTCAGCTCGTTGTGCTATAATTATATTGTGCTATATATTGTGTGTGCTTATAAGCAAAACAATGGCTTGGACATATATTTAACTTCACCTGATATTCTAAATAAAATTTTTCCTAGGTCCATTACATGTCCAGATACTCAGAAGTTGTTCATCATTTAGAACAAACTCACACCTCCCAATATCTAGAAGTGTAATACGATTCAACCTACAGGGAAAGAAAGTTTTTCATATTCTTCTCAATAACTTCTAGAAATAGAATCAATTTCATGTATTCTCTGCTACAAAGCTAGAAATTGAAAACCAAAATATCATAAATCTACTTATAAATTTGTATTTGTAATAGCATAATTCGATCTAAAAATTTTCTTCGATAAACAAAGTAAGTTCAATTTAATGATACTCTATTTACGTTATTACTGCTTTATTTAAAGGAAAGCATCAAGGTGTAACGTTGAGATATTTTATACGTAACTATGCAACGAAAAGTATTAGTCAGCCTGCCATCGTAAATACTGCTGACTTTCAGAAAAGCGAAGAAACAAATAAGGTACAATAAATCAGAATATCTGTTAAAGTAGAATAAACACTATTTCGACATTTATTAACCAACTTATTACTAAAAAGCGATTTAATAGATAACGAGAAATGCCTGAATACTCCCAACGTTAAATTCACTCGGAAATAAACGAATGGCGAGAGCAGATTTGAGAGATTAAGGGGAAGGCGAAAAGAAATTTCCGATGGAAACTTTGCTGAGTGCGAAGGAGATAAAGAAAGAGGAAGAAAGAAGAAGGAAGGAGAGTTAGGGAAGAAAGAAATGAGAAAAAGGAATTGATAGAGGGCCATAGTTGAGTTGAGAGTTTTCCGAGAAGATTGAGGGAGGAGGGAGCGGAAAAAGAAATGGAAGGGAATGAAGTAATGAAAGGGGATATTTGTAAAAGAGGTTGGCGAAAGGAAAAAATAACGAAAGAATAAGAACCAGATGTGGAGGGAATAAAAGTAAGCAATGAGAGAAGAATGAAAGCGAAAGGAAAGGAGTAAAACTAAATAAAAAATGGAGAAAGCGGGAAAGAATCGGAGGAAGTTTAGAGAATGGTTAAAAGTGTAGTGGAAGGAAAGGAGGAGTGGAAATAAAAGGGAGCGCAAAAGGGGGAGACGAGATAGAGAGGAGATAAAAAATGAAGGAAAAGCAAGGTAAATGAAAATGGGAAAAGGGAATGATAGAATGAGAAGAGTTAAAAGTAAGCGATGAAAGAAAGAGGAAGAATAAATATGCAAAAGCATGTGGAAAAGAGATAGAAAGAAATGAAGGATATGGAAAGAGTGAGAAAGTAGAGAGAAGGTAAGAAAGGTCGGGGAGAGAAAGACGGTAAAGACAAAGGATGAAGGAAGGTGATCAAAACAAAGGAAGGGATGTGGATAGAAAGATAAACGAAATAGGCGGAAACACGGGATAAATTAAAGGAGAGGTAGGATAGTATGGGAGAGGTAAATAATGAGGAAAAGATGAGCAATGGAGTAGAGATGAAGGAAGGAGTAGAGAGGAGGGAAAAAGAGAGAAATATGAGTCAGGGGGTGGTAGACAGGTGGTGAAGGGGGTGGATATCCCTGAGCGTAAAAATGGAGGAGGGCTTGTGGAGGAGGGGTGGTGGAGGAGGTAGAGGAGGGCTGTTGGAGAGGAGAGGAGGGGTGGTTGAGGAGGGTCCCGGTGATCGATCGATTGAGCCAAGCCCGCACGGGATACGTATGAGGGAGGGCTTGAGGCGGACGGAAGGAAAGATTGCACCAATATAAAGGAATACACGAGCTGAATGCTGCCAAATCTCACTTCACTCGTGGAGTAAGGCGCCATATGTCAACCCTTATTCACGATTCGATTTTTTAATGCCGCGGAAGAGAAGAATTCTTCCACTTCCTTATACACGAGGGTTGCCCTGAGGAAGAAATAGTTTTGCGTACCTAAAAAGCGCGACGTTGCTCTCTCAGAAGGGTTGCTTTTAGGGGCGGAAAGGTCGCGGGCGCTACGCTACCCTTCCAACCCCTGAAACACATGACCCTGGGAGGGGAGTAGGCCTTTACACGGGAGATGTGACCCGTAAGGGGTGTAAGGGACGTCGAAGGTAGCTTAGCGAGGGCTACTCTTCCTTCTCTGCGTACTCATCGGGCAAAAATACCTGTTGTATGTAAGAAGTCGAACTGTGCAGGTTTGTCCCATTCTTGTCATTTTTCGATCTCTCGATTGACTTTCGAGTGGAAAGCAAAGAAACCAGACCATCGCTATGGAAGATAGGAATCGTTTCAATATTGATGCTCTTTCATTCCTTCCCCCAGTCGGTCATCTTTCCAATCACAAATCTCGTTAATTCCGCCTCTCTGAATTACCTCCGATCTTTCTTTTCGAATCCATATCCTTTATTTGCAATCGTGTTCATCCTCATCTTTAATTTTATCCCTCACTTCCTCCTCATTAAACGGAGATCGACCTGTAGAAAATGATCCCAACTCTTGTGTAGAATAAAAAACTATTCACTTATATAGACCTAGAACGAATATTTGAATGGTGTATCTAAAATGGCAATTTTCTCAATCTCACCCCATTTGATTATTTCGCTTTAGAAGAAGGGAATGAAACGGATTGGCTGCTTCTGAAAATTTCCAGTTAAAGCCAATTGCTTAAATTGTGATTTTGAATTATAGGATATAACTTACTTGGTATTTTGGGCGAATGTTTATTTATTTCATT
This sequence comes from Ladona fulva, assembly GCA_000376725.2. NCBI lineage: Eukaryota > Metazoa > Arthropoda > Insecta > Odonata > Libellulidae > Ladona > Ladona fulva. The sequence continues at coordinate 73,182 of KZ308605.1, forward strand.
CACGCAACGTATAATTCATTTACTACGTGTAATCTCAAATGCCATATTTCATTCGGATGTTAATCTTTCACGTCACAATCATTTCTCCCTTACCTCCCCATTTTCATCCCTTTTACCTTTCATTTCCTCTTCCTCCACTCTCCCATTTTGTCAGTCGCTCATCTTTTTCGCACCAAAATCCCAACCTTTCCTTCTCTCTACCCTCACGCATTACCAGCCCTTCCTCCACATCATCCCCTCCCTCCCTTCTCCCTCCAACCTGTTGAGTCCTCCCCTTTGGATCCCACTCTACACACAGACAGACACACAAGACGGAGAAAGCCGCGCCCGAATCCTCTCGGCGTAGGACGGGGCGCGTGAAAGACGCACCTCGTGGTCCCTCTGCTCCCTCTACGCGCTCGTAAACCCTCCGAAAGAGGGAGTGAGAGGCCGCTCACCGCACAGCCATGTTGTGATCTCCTGTTCGTCAGACGCACGCCTGGTGCTCGCGCTGAGAAGGCTTGCTCTCGCGCCGTCCTTCCGTCTTTCGCTTCCAACCTTTCCAAGCTCTTTCGTGCTTTTCCCATGTGTTGACCTTTGCCTAAGAGACATTTCCGATGAAAGAGTGAGTGCTCTTTTTCTCTTCATGGCTCGCGCTCAGGTCGTTAAATCGCTACCTCAGGGGCGGTGATGCTTCGCCCTGAGCTCGCGGCTGGTGTGCTTCCAAGCGCCGGGGGTTTGTCATCGGTTTGTGCGGGCTTTCGGAAGGCCTAGAGAATTGATATTTCGGTGGAGTGTAGCGCATTACGGGAAATCGAGCGGTGCCATGAAACTCTGAGGGACCCAGGACTATTCCCTGAGGAACTCTACTCGAAAGGATCAGTGTTAGCGAATATTCTTTCGCGAATTAATAAATATCCGGTTCTTCGCCTTGCAAAGTGGAGACGACAGAGAAGGATGTCCGTGAGGGTGGAGGGGGGAGGGGCTCGTCGACGGAGGAAGAAGGGGGTGGGGGCGGCGGGGCTGGAGAAAGAGGTGTGGACGTGCTGGCCTCTGTGGTGGCCGCACTGGCAAGAGGAGCGGGGGCCGCTCCTTGGTCCGCACACCGTCGCCTAGAAACATGGGCAAGGGCGGCGAGGGAAAGGCGGAGGTCCCAACAGGTGCCCTCGTCCCCCTCTCCATCACAAAGATCCCTCTCCCGCACTTCATCTGGTCGAAGAGACTCCGGCATCGAAGGTTCTGACGATGGAATGCCAGGATCTCCAGCCCTTTCTGGTGCAAGCTCTTTGGACGGTGCTCCGGTGGTCGTTGTGGAGACGGCATCGGAGTCTGCAACGCCTACAACGGCTCGAAAGGGATCCGCATCCGAGGTATTCCACATTGAATCGAGAGTGACATTGTATGGGTTGGCGGTTTCGCAGATAAAATCACGCTGGTCTTCACGATATTTCCCAATAAATCCTCATATTCTTCCTTTCTTACGGAGTGTAATGGAAGTCAATAGTCCATAGCAATCAAACGACTGTCCGTAGAAATAAATAAGCTTCCATTAACTCCAATAACACGGAAGTTTTTATGCTCTCGGGTAAAATCGATTAAGCCGAACGGGGACGGCTGAAAATTTCTTGAATGTTGGAAAACAAGCTCAGCTGCTGAGGAGGTTAGCATGTGAAATCAGCATTTTGAAGGGGCTTCAATGTCTTGTACATTACAATATTAAACAGATTCCTAAAGATTACATGGCCAATCTAAAAACCGAATTTTTATTACTTTTTCTTCTCTTACTACAAAATTTCAAAATACTCGAGAAGCTTTCGCGTTTCCTTGTGCTTTTTGATGAAATGGCTTTTATTTCAGTAAACACGATAATATCATGTTGCTTAGAAGTGAACTAATATGATATAAACATGTGAATTTCACTCAGAATTCATTCAATGACCGACAGAATCGGCTATATGACATTTCGATCTATAGAAAATACATTGTTTTCTATTTCTATTCAGTCTTTAAACTAAGTATGGACTAGCTCTATGGAATTTAGTCAATATATCATATATCTCTCGGTTCATGAATAGAATGAAGATTTCCAAGCCTTTTTAAAATGTTTCAAAGCCCTTCCTCACAAATTGCTTTGAATTAAACTAAATCTCCATCGAAGACAAAAATCCCAGACCGTTTTGCTATATTGTAATGACCATACTCAACAGGTTTTCATTTAATAAGTCAGTTGGAAGGAAGAGGTGTAGAGTTCTTCAAATAGATCGCGCGGAAGTCCAAAATAAAATGAAATCACAAGCATAGGGGAATTAAGTTTGTCCTTGTTTTATTTTCCATTTATCCTCTCAGATCTGTTGAATGAGCTATCTCTCCTGTCTTTTTGCTAATCACGTTGTCTTGGTAACACTATTTGTAAGGGAAGGGGCAAAAACTGAAAGGCGAGAATGAGAAATAAAGGGACTCGTATTGACGGATGGCCCCATCCCCACTCACCCTGGAAATTAATTGCTTCTGAAAACAATTTTTCCACACTCCTGTTTCACTGCTTTATGATGAATTCGTCGCAATGGGGTCTTTATTTTGTAAACGAATCACCACATTGGAAAAAATTAAACCGAAGAAGATAGGAAGACATGAGATTGGTGAGATATCACCGGATTTGGTTCTTTGTTCCGCTGGAAAATGGAAAAGATAAGTAATAGAATAATAGGAAGATAGGATATCGATATTACACAGACACCGTGCTTGCGCTGATCGATTGCCTGCGCTTCGAAGTATATCTCCTGTTCTACTTCCATTAAAGCACTCATCGATAAATTTTCTGATCTGTCGAAGATATTATGTCCTTACTACGACAATTATGTTTAGGAAATGAAGCACTATTATTAACGTGTTAATTATATTTCGGCATTTGAATCAAGATTACTACATGCATGTCCTTGTAAATGTCAAAGAAACTGTCGTATTTTTATGTTTTCACGGTGGCGTACCTGCTCATTTAATGTCCGCAAATGTTCGTTTTCCGTTTTATTTACGCATTCTCCGAGTTTATTTAATTNAAATTCTGGGAATCTAAGGTTCTGTGCATAACAGACAAGTTCTCGGACAGAATCATAAAGGAATCGATAGAAATAAAAGTAGCTAAGAACGATTTGAATCGGATCGACGGCTCCCAGCTGCTCATTTAATGTCCGCAAATGTTCGTTTTCCGTTTTATTTACGCATTCTCCGAGTTTATTTAATTATTATTTATATCACTTTAGATAGGAATTATAGTGGATGAAAATTTCATAAACCTGCAGATCTGCGTAGAAGAAAACAAGTAAATACTTAATTTTATCACTTCTGTAATAACAATTTATAATACTAAATGTGTTCTATAGTTGAGATTCTTTTATTGTCATTTCCTACGTTGCGGAAATTATATGTTTGGTATTTTAAATTGGGGCATTTAAATATAATTTCCGAGCATGAAACTGAAAGATTGATCATTTTTTCAGAAATTTGCGAATCCTTACCCTATAAAATAAATCAATTCCTCAGCTTCTATTTCAAGGTTTCCTCCACTAGCAAAACGTCCTTAAAACGTTTACTTCGTCCCTCGTATTCGTCTCCTATAATCCACCATTTGATCAGGTGACAACTCTTGTTTGCACGTCCGACGTTCATTTGGGAAACAAGTGGAAGAGAAGGCGCGTTCTGAAAGAATTCTCAGCCGATGTTGCAACAAGTGTCTTTTGATATGAGTTTTGCAACAGGCACTTGTTACAACGCCTTCTCTTCTCAACTGCGCTACCTGTCTGAAATGCCGCTATTCTCGCCATTTTATTTCTTATTAGTGATAAAAACGTACGAATAGCTGTAGGTGACTTTTTAAGTCACTTAAACTACGCAGTGAATAGAAACATCAAATGCTTAGAATGATCGGTAAAAAACAACCCTATGGTTAGGTACGAGTTTTTCGTATAAACGGGTCTAAGAAACGTTTTATGTAAAATAGAATTATTTTGTTCATGCTAATAAAAGAAAATACACTATGTTACACTCCTCCATTAGACATACTACTCCCTGAAAATGGAGATAGAAAAGCAAAGATAGAAGTTGTCGGATTCTTTAAATGGTGGTCAGTTAATAATAATTGAGCAAAATGCATTGAATTGGGATATTTTGCAAAGTAACCGATTTTTATGAAATTTTCTCTGATTTCAGTATTTAAAAGTAAAAATTTTACGATTTATAAGAAACTTGATGAGATAAACCATTAGATTTGTATTTCGGTAAATTTTTCCTGTAACTGTTGTGAATACAGCTATTTGAACTAAGGAACTAAGAATGAAGCATCTTCTTCATTGATCTTGCTTTCGTGTCGATGAGAAGCTCGAAATAGAGAGAGAATACCATTTTGGGAAACCGAGTTACCTATTATGTTATATTTATCGTATTAAAAATAAATTTAGCTTCTTGAACTACTTGAAACCATAATGAAGGAATCGATTTCGTTCGCCATCCATGGCGAATGCCCTCACCTCCTCGCGAAGTATTATTCATAGAAATTAGCAGCACTGCGTCCTCTCTTTTTGATCTTGTTAAAGAAATCCTGTGACCTTTATTAATGACGTGGGGGAGAAAGGAAACTGGATATGTTATGCGGGTTAGTGTGACATGATATTTTAGGCCATAATGAGTTTTAGTCATGAAATATGATATCAGAGCCTCGTCTCCTAAGAAAACAGAAGAAAATTATTTATAGCATGTCCAGGAAATCAATTATTTGCTAGTGGGGCTTTAATAATCATGAGATAGTCACAATTTGAGAAAAATTCCGTTAAAATTGTGCACGAAGACAGACCCTAATGTCTTGTCAGTTTTGATAGTATTTTTGAAGAGTTTCCGAAGGGAGAAGTGGGTAGCACGTTCGCCTTTGGTAAAAGCGGTTCGATTCCCGATGGGGTCATTTAACCACGAAATTACGTCAGCTATAGAAGCATTTAGAATAATACTGATAGTTTGAGTATACGATACATTTAATATCCCTCTTTTCTCTAGTTTATTTCTTGTAAATTGGTCCCTGCGATTCGTTTATGATAAATAAATTCCTGTAATTGGTAAGTATGAAACACAAGGTTTAAAGAAAGGATAATACAAATATCAAGTCTTTTATTTTGAAAATATACCTCTTTTCTTTTATCAACTACCGGATGAGCAGCCAAGGGGGGTGTCCGCACCTCCTAACCTTAGATCCTGATTAATATCTGACTCAGAAACAATTCTACTTTCTCGTGCGTTGGCTCCTGTGATTCGTTTAACGCACTTGGAAGTTCGAAAATCATAGAGAATCGTCGCATCTTCAATTACAATTCCTACAATTGATTTTATACATACTTAAGTTTCAATTGTTTTTATACAGAATATGCATGAACTCAGATTCATGAATCGCATTCGTAGTACCTCTAGTTTAACCAGTTTTTTAAATTCCATATATTTAAACATGTATCTCAAAGTTTCAAATAAAACTATACTCTAAAACCAAAATAAGAATTGTTTTTAATTTCATTGATATTGGCTCGATTTTGGAGGACCATTATTTCTAATATATTAACAGCAGTAACTTCCTCAAGAGATAAAGAAATCTTTCAAATGGAATTGTTTAAGTCACCTGGATTCGTAGCCAGGATACTTTTAATAAAGTAATGGCGAACTTTGATAAGCAATTAGAACCTCTTATGAATCCAAGTTTCTCGAAAGGACAAGAAGCCGACGATCAAGGACGAACCCACATCAACGGCGTGCATTCCATATGTAGCCCCGATTTCAGGGCTAATTTCGGAAATTCTGAAAAACACATCTACATAGTCCACAAGCCCCCCCCCCCCCCCAGGAAACTCGGGAGCTCCCTGGCAAACAACCAACTCGGGCTCAAAAAAGCCAGGGTCTACGAGGTTCCATGCGAGTGTTGGAAAATCTACATCGTCCAAACTGGAAGAACGATTGATTGAAACCACTCTCGAGAAATACGACGAACGCCATTTTCACCTAAATCAACCGGAAAAATCGGTGATTGCTGAACACTGCATCGACAACGGGCGCAAAATGAAATTCTGGGAATCTAAGGTTCTGTGCATAACAGACAAGTTCTCGGACAGAATCATAAAGGAATCAATAGAAATAAAAGTAGCTAAGAACGATTTCAATCGGATCGACGGCTCCCAGCTACAATCAACCTGGAAACCCATAATACAAAAGATCAAAGAAAAACGCCCCCATTTGTCAACCTACAAACCCATCAGGTGAGAGGAAGCCACGGTTCCCCCCTATAAAGGCGGGAACAATTTCAATGCTTGGCTCTCACCCTGAGGATGGCTGCAGTACTAGAGGCCGAAAAATTGGTATTGTACCACGAAACCACCCGGTTTCGTGGTACAATACCAATGTGCAGCAAGGGAGGTCTTCTCGTTCCAGTCCATGGATTTCCAGGAAAACAGACCGATTCCTGCCGGTGAGGTGGCGGATGCATTTTCTTAAGAGAGGACTTTCTTTGTCTCTTCTATCACTCTGCAGTCTGCAAAAATCCATGTAATCGCTGCGTTTCCTCGATATTAATACTGTCGGCGTCTTGCTAAAGCATAGTCTGTTAATTTTTGCCTATCGACGTCTCACTTAATATCCTTCCCTATGGAGGCTATAGATTTTAATATCATATATAAAGCTCATATTACAATATATTTCATTCAGTTTAATTCTCAGAAACAGAATATTCAAGGCAGTCCGAGTGAAGGACTTAATACAAAATGATCCTAATTTATAATGTGAGCCTAAGCGATGTCTTAAAGAACATTCGCCAATAGTTAATTGATAAGTTAAAATATTTCGTATTAATATATTACTTTAATTTCCTTATTTCTTTTATTTATATGTTCGAATGTATTTCTTTACAGTGAATTATATCGAGGAATGTTCGACGAGGAATATCGAGAAGCGTTTTCTATGATAATCTCATGAGAACATAAAAAATATAATTTTCAGGGTTTAAAAGTGCCGTAAATAATTATTAAAACATTATAATATTTCATAATTATAACATAATTATTCCCGAGAAGACCTCCTTCATCAGACCGTTCACCTGGAAGGTCTCAAGTCTTACCACAATGTGCACTTTGATGAACTCTAACGTTGCTTGTTAAGCGATTCATCCGTTGTAGTATATCTGACAAATTTGCTTGATTATTTACTGAAAATGACGAAAATGAAGCAGTAAAAGAGGGCGAACCCTTTGCTTGAAAAGTTGGCTGTATTCAAACAACGACTTCAAAAGTATGACGAGAATAAAACAATCAACAAACTATCTAAGAATCAGACCGATCTCACTGATCAAGAGTTGACGTTCTCTCTAGTTATCCTTTTTTCAGCTGTGGCAAAATATAGCAAACTAAAGAAGATCCCTCTTCACTTTAAGGTCAAAAGCTCATTTTTATAAAGAGTAGAAAAAATCTTCCCAGCTTGTTTTCGATGTGCAAAAAATAAAAAAATAATTACATCCTATTTAAAACGCTATCCAGGTTTTATTGAAGTCAGTTCCCTGAATAGTGTCTCTAGAGGGTTTCACTGTTACAACACGATGTTGATTATTTTTGTAGATAAAATAATGAATGTTTTCGTCACATGTTTATAGTTTTTAAACGTTTTGGCACTGAAAATTAATCAAACGATAACTTATATTGCAATAAACAACAACTTGCTTAACTATCAATTATAACAAACTTAATTATTAAGTATCTTCTAATTCCTTTATCTAAAAGATTTGACTGGATATTACTACAAAACTGGGCGTAGTAAAATAATATAAAGTTTAAAAATAGTAATCTCGAAAGAAATATTTTTCTGAACCTCAATTAGAGCAAGATAGTGCTCATTAAATGATTTAAAATTTTTTTATTACAGTAAATTATAAGAGAGAGTCAATTTATTTCAAATAATATCTCCTTTCCACTAAATGTATGTCCATCACTACATTATACATAACTTGTTCTCTTCCTTAACGGAATTATGCGTTTGCTTGAGAAAGGATAATATTGGATTTTTTTCTCATTTTTTGGGTATAATTTAAATCCGTTTTATTTATTATTTATTTGTGATAGCACGCACTCGCAGGGAATCTCAACCTGTCATTATTGAATATAACGGCGGGTTAACAGTATACATAAATTGCTATACCTCACGTGATGAATATATTGTTTGAAATATTACTTAACATGATCCGATACATACGGAATCATTATCTTTGAGCGGGAGGAGTTTAATGTTTGTACTTCTCTAGTTGAATATAATTAACGGCATTTTAAAGAAAATCGAAGAAATAGCATTCATCGACCTATGCTGTAAATTCATTTCTTCCTCTAAAGTATTTTTCATTCACAAAATTAAACTACTCGTTTACCCCAATTATTAAACAATACAATATACCTTCATCATATGCCTTCATACTATGATTCATTATCATACTATAATACTTCATCATATAAAGGTTTTACAAATCAATAGCTGATAGTTTTAGCATGGGGAAACTTCCGAACTGATATATTTTACCAGAGCTATTCAATTTCTTCGTCCTGTCGAGAATTTTCATATGGATATTTCTCTTATTCCATACATGAATTATTTACATGCTATTTGATTTATATGAAACTTGCTGCACATTAGAAATCTTTCACCTTTAAAATGTCACCTTCCTGAATAGTGGACCTTACTTTCCATAAGAGCTCCGAGGAACGATGCAGTATCCCTTTTTTTCTTACAAAACAACCTTGCAAGAATAATTGATACTTAAATTAAGGACGATTCTAAGAATTTTTGGTCTGAGGAATGCACTTTACCAACTGCATTCCATCTTTCTCAGTACTTGCGAATTGCGAGCACTTTCCAACATTAATGAAAATTGGCGAGAATTTTAAAGGTTTTTACTTTTACCATCCATTTCTCAAAATATTTTATGTTTGAGAATTGATATCAATCCAATTATATGACAACTTGACGATGTATTTAATATTGAATATCTTTAAAAGAATCTTTGCATTACAAGTTTAATGATACAGATAGAATTTTCCAGAATACCTTTTGTACCAGATGTTTTTTCTAAGCTTGTTAGCATCAACACGTTTTTAATAACTAGTACTCAAACTAATTATCTGTATCACGTTAGTGTATTACATTTGAGAGTTTTATTATATCGCGATAAAATAAACATGTCAGTGGCACAGACACAGAGAAGCAAATTTCCGCAAATTTCCCTTCGATTGTCGATATGAGCCTTGGTTCCTGCAAGTTTTTCTCAATTTTGGCTTCTATAAATGTGCAGATTTATCGCAACCATTTTCATAAGGAACCACAAGTTATTATTTAGTTATAATGTAACAAAACAATATAATGTTTTCGTCCATAACGTTACATACGACTACTCTATACTTCTAAGCATCGTCATGAAGGTTTACCTGATTCGTAAAAGTGTTCATAAAATCTACTGATACAACTATGATTAGTAATAATGAAGAATATTTAATTTATAACATCATAATAATAAATGTAAGTAATAATATTCCCTTAAAAGCATTCGTAAAAATCTGCTGATACGACTACGCTGAGTTATCATAATGAATATTTTACTTATTACACAGTGTGGGTGTTTTCCCGCATCGTGGGTTTTTCTCCAAAAACCTTCAGTTGAGAAGTTTTTTCCCCACAACCCAAATCTTTGTAGTTTAATAAGTATCTATATTAAGTTTTATGCATTAGTTTATTTTAGCAATATTTTGTATACTGTAATTAGAATGTTTCTTTTACCCTTATGTTTAAATTTTACCTTTATGTTTGAATTATTGTCGAGATTTCTTTTTTTACATAGATTTAAGTTAATTTTTAGTTAATTATTTTAGTTATTAATGTATTATTGGTAGTTATACATTGTAATATTCCCAGAGGTTAGGTGGAAGAGAGGCCATTTTGTCCTAACCTCGCCGTAAGAATAAATAATAATAATGATAATGCACCGATAAGTTAAGTATAAATAATAATATTCCCTTCCGTCGACGAGTTGACTCGGCAACGAATAGTCTTTCGACAAGTAGTCTATTCGACAAGCTGTTTTTCGACTAGTTGTCTCAGCGACGAATAGCCTTTCGACGAGTTGTCTCGGAAACGAAAAGTCTAGCGACGGGTAGTCCCATCGACCGGCTGTCCTTCCACCGACTGTCCCTAAACCATCAAAATTTGAAAATTACCTTAAAATACTAAGGGTGTGTAAGTATTGAAATATAACAATTATTTTCATTTTTACGAAAAACCTAAAAAGAAAACATAATTATAAGGAAGGATGTAAGACCGACCGACCGTCTTCCTTGACATCTACTGCAGGAAGTTTGTTTTATTTGTCTGACTTAGTTATTTGCATTGCTTGCCAAATCAACGTTAATGGAGAATTTAACCGTGAATTTTTCTTCGGCAGAAATTGATTAAAATCTCGGAATGAAGGATTACGTTTGAGGAAAATGCAATTTCGAGGAATCTTTCGAGATGAATTGAATATATGGTGACATTACATTTGACTGCATCCCAAATATTTTTATCAGTTACAATAGCGCAAATAGGGAGGTTTCATCATCAAATATTGACTGGTAACTTTATTGATAGATATTATAGGTAGACCTGATATCACACAGTAACAATTACATCCCTTCTCTTCAGATATATGATTTTTATTTTATTCTTCGACTTCGGCAAAAGTAGCTGTCGATTTATTCTTTCAGTAAAAATTTATTCTCTTCTCCAGAGATGAAAATAGTCGTAAGTACCTCTTTAAATATTTCATCGTTTCAGTTTCCTTCCTCCTCAATCTTTGGACCCCATTTAAGGGTACTTTTCACCCCTCAAGCGGTATCGTCCATCACCCTACTGGTTACCCTTTTTTTGGAATACCTCGAGTTCAAGTCCTTTCAGGCTCTCCCATATCGATCTCGGCTGCTTCCCCCACTTCCAAACGTGTGACTTCTTTTTTCTCTCCCTTCCTTCTTTCCCTTTTCTTTCTAAGTGGGCCCGTTGTTTTGCCTCTCGCCTTTGTCCTTCCCCCCATTTTCCTTTAATCCTTCCTTTCTTCCCACAATGTCCGTTTTCTGCATCCCTTATTCGCTCTCTTTGTACTCTGGTGAACCAAATCCGACATTCTCTCCAACTTTCGCATCGGCTAAAAAAATATCTCAAAACACTTGAGTTTTCCAACATCGATACTTCCATTTTCTGCTCTAAACGCCTCGTATAAGATGTGTTATTCATTTATATATCTAAATCTTTCAGTGAAGGTAAATATTGTCGATTACAGAAACTACATGCCTAATTAATAGGAAAAATTGTAATAAACTTACATTTGCTTCATTATTTAAATAATAATAAAAATAAAAGTTACATATCTATAAAAGTAGAATAATATTTCCAAGAGTAGGAGTAAATATCTCACTCTTGGTCAGAAGGTAAGGCTTTATCTCGCAAAAATCGAATTTTAAGCACTTATATTTAGATATGAAATAAAATATTTATGATTTGGTGGTATTTAACGGAAACATTGACAGTACTGTCTTAAGGAGGAATTTCCAATCAATTTTCATAATTTTGTGCTGTAAATAAGAGTTCTTTTTGTTAAACAATTTATGAATGAAAGATTGAATTGCGTAAATCACGTGTGTGTGTCACAATGTTAAATCCTACAATCACCATTCACAGAAATTCATCAAATTAAAAAGTGAACAGGTTAACGCATTGAGCTAACATTTAGCACCAAGCTAATTTTTATTTATTCGTGATTTCTCGAGGAATATTTACGCTAAACGTACACAGAAGTCCATTAAACATGTACTTCCTTATAGAAATTATGGATAGTTACAAATTTCAACGGATGTTTGGAAATGAGAGTAAGCTAAAATCGACTTTCAATTGTAAAGATAACTTTCCACAAATCAGATTTATTTTTTCTTCGTTTTTTTCTTAAATGAGGTTAGTTCGAAGGGAGACTCGCTGGGCTTAACCTACAGAGAGTATAATAAAACACAAGAAAAAGGGTTTAGGTGACTTGGCAAGATAAGGCGTGCTCCTAGGGAAATTCCCAAAGAGAAACGGTTATGAATAAAGTCTGACGGGACCGGGAATCGAACCCGCGTCTTCCAATTGCCGCTTGGTTGCTCTATCCATTCATCTATCCCACCAAAAAATTTCTCCATGCCGTTTGGGAGACCGCTGTGAACGATTCCGCTTAGACGGACAAACTCACGCGCCCTTCCCTACGAAGTCTCCCAAAGAGAGCATAATAAAAATCAAAAAAATTATAAATTCAACAAGTACTGAAGTCCTCGACTATTAAATAGCCATGGTTAAATTGATTCTTGTTTAAACGTCAAAAGGAAGGATTCTAATAAAAGAGGAAGGTTTTCTCTCTCGTCTCTTTATTTCAAGTTTAGAGATTTGTCAAAACATTGATCAGTTTTGCTTCAAATATGTACGTTTTATGTGAACTAAATCTCGGAAACCTAAATTAAGTGAAACATAGATGTAATGGGATGAACGATCATTTACGATGGCCGGCTGATTCCATAAAACTCTTCAACTTAAATTAAGATAAAACTGTAAATATGGGATATCCACTGCGGAATAACATCATCGTTCGACTACCTATATGTCACAGAAAAGTGTCACACTACGGCAAATTTCATCCAAGTTCAGCGATTGAAACTTACAAATTCATACATTGAATAAAAAGAAAAACAAACATGGAAATCCAGTTAAAATGGACGAAAGAGTGGAAGCATACAGCACGTTTCATTGAATACATATAGATTTATTTTATAAAATTTTTACCAATCACGAAATTGTGCAGTTTCCAGTGGAATCTACACTTATAATAAATTTATAACGAAGCCATTTCTGCACATTAAATAAAATTTCGAAATAGTGGTAGATATGGTAATTAGAAGTAATACACCTATTTAAAAAATTATGTCTGTCTGTCTGTCTGTTATCGCAACACGCAGAAACTGTCCAACCAATTTTGATGAAATTTGACAGGGAGATAATTTATGTCCTGAATCGACACATAAGCTACTTTTTATCCCGATATCCTACATCTTTCGATGGTTAAATGGACCATTATATTTGTTATGACGTCATAGGCAAAGGAGAAACGGAGGGGGTGGGGAAGGTAGGGGAGTGGAAACTTCATTTTCCCCTAAAACTCTACAACTAAACTTTTTCCAACATTCAAGATTATTACATCTCTTCCGCACATATTATAGGCTACTTTTCATGTGCTTCTTAGTTCCCGGTTCGATCCTATACGAGGAAAATATTTCCCGTAAGAAATACATGCAAAATTCACTTTTACCGCTTGCAGGCTTCGTTTCTTTTGTAAAATGAAATCAGAAAAAAATAGCCGTATGTACGAAATCGAGACAAGTGCCAAAAGAACCGATATCAAATAAAACTTCTTATTTTGGCCGTGGAACATTGTTTTCCGTTCGAAACTGCGAGAATATTGATAAAATAGACGAACATTTTGTGGTATTTTGTGGTTGTAAACAACCGGTCCCCCCGACGACTGATTCCGTTGTTGAATCCGAGCTTATGCTTTTAAATTCGCTTTTATCGATTACATGGTTTGTTTCCATTCCAAAATTAAACAAGAAAAAATAGTACATGAAATCGAGACAAGTACAAGTCGAATGAGTCACTATTAGTTATCAATTTTTACTTCGCATTGTCTCTTAATGGGCAGTTGAGCTATTCCTAGTGTGTGTGTCAGGGGAATGTTCACCTAAAACTGGAGAAACAGTTGTTATAAAGTACGCAAACTTGCACATTTTTATAAACCGACGATATACAGATTCCATTTCGAGTATATATTGGTCTAAGGTTTGAATCCACGAGAGTCAATGCGTTCCCATAACATATTCACGTAAACTTCATATTGATCTTTCCGGGCTCTATTTCCATACCAAAATGAGAAAAGAATCATCTTACGAACTGGAGACAATTTTCATGAGAGAGAAATTATATACAATTACATTCCTATAGTCGACTAAGGATTTCGGCTCCAGATTATGAAAACTTTGATTTGAAATTTTTCGTATTTGATAATGTGTCACATTGAGCTAAGTTAAGATGAGAGACGTTTGTTTCTCTTTTGTACAAATCTGACTACTTATGATATTTAATCCTATTTCTATTTTCCCTGTTGAGAATCAACGGGCAATTCAGCTAGTTTTTAAACCTATTATTATTTTAATTTTGTAACGTTCGACAGCGCAAAAGAGTAAGACCGTTCACTATTAATTGATATTGAATTTAATTAGTGTTATTCTAGGATATATAAGACCTTTTAAAGTTGCACGCAGAAAAACAGACAGAATTTAATTTCCCGTTACTCCAACTTATAATTTACTGTTATCTCTATTGGACCTAATTTTAGAAACCCTGTTTTCATTGCATTTACCTACAAGGTGCTTTTTTCCACTAATTTTGTATTCATTGTTGTATGTTTGTATTCATTCCACTAATATTGTACAGTCAGTTCTGATGCAACTGTTTCTTTTCTAGGAAATTTACAATAGAGCATTTATTTACATTAAGGACTAGTTGTTATTTTTCGCACCACCTTTGAATATGAACTATATCGTTTGAATGCAATCTTCGTCGCTTGATATTTCTCTATATATAAATCTGTCATCCGCAAATACCCTCACAGACATTTTTACGTGATATTTATGATTCTGACCTTCTCTTCTTATTGGTTCCTTAACAGTGTGATTTTCCCATTACTGTGTTCATATTTAATTCATAATCTCAAAAGTTAATCGTTGCTCATATGTCTTGATCATTATATTTTATACATCAACAAAAGAATAACATACTATCGTAGGTTATTGTAGGGTTGATTCTGTAAAATAATGAACTCCGCTCATTATTCCAAGATAATTCTGAGTGCAAAATCAGGCATTTATACAGAATATAAACGGAGAGAACACCGCATGGCATATTTCGCGGTTCTCAGAATTTTCTTGCTTTCTCATCAAATAACTAAAAAAAGAAATGGGCTTTTCCGGCTTTCTTCGCATTGCTTTTGAAGTTCCGTTTCAGTAGAATATTCTAATTCAGTACCTTTCTTAATTCTGGATTAAGTTCTTTAGAGGTTGAATGATAAATTTTGTTTGAGAAAGGAGGTTTATTGAGAGTAGGTCCGGTCAACGCGTATTCAACTTGTAGCTCCTTTGGACAGAATCTAACTCTCCGCTTTATATCTAACTCTATTTTTCATTTATCTTCTTCACTTTCTCCAAATTTTTATCCTCAATTTCTTTCCTCAATCATTATTTTTTTCCTTTATCTTTGACCAACCACCTATGTAACTCAAGATGCTCGACGAACCTCATTTTTCCCGAAAATTCTCTTTGGCGGATTTATGGATGTACTGGTTATTTCGAGGAGAATCAAATATTTTCTACTCCCCAAACTAGGTTTTACAACGGTTTGTAATATGACTTGGTAGCAATTCACGATTTATCAAATTAAGCTACTTTATAGATTTTTTTATTCCCTTATTAGTTGGCGTCACTTCAGTTTCATTAAGTTCGAAATACTTCTGTTTTTATACATCATTCCGCGTTGACTCGTTCTCGATTCATAAATATGTTGATGATTTTTTAAGTCGCCCTTTGATCTCCTTGATATGATGATTTTTTAGATCCGATCCAGATTTAGTATTTTAACATTCAAACAAATTAATCGCAGTTTGATATTAAATCGCGGCCTCCAAGTCAAGAATTTTTATATTATTTCGGTTCTCGTGATCCATTTTCTTAGTGACATGGGAAAAACTGTACGTAAATATCCTAAGAATTCAATTTCAGGAATCAATTCAAGAATTTTAATTCAAGAATCTAATTTTATTGTCATTTATTAATATTGCAAGGAAAAGGTTTGCATAAAATGGGAAAGAGGTAGCTCATCAACCTCTTCCTTATCATTAACTTTAAGATACTGTAATTAATTAAATACCTTTGATTGTTTTCGTCTACTCTAAAAACTGCAGAAGTCACCTTCATCTAATTACAACTTTGCTATGAAATACACGTTATGTTTCCATTAGAGTTAAATCTACTTATAAGAGGATTATAACTTTTAAATAATCAATGACTTTTGGGTCATTAAAACTTGAGCTTTTTTCCACATCTTATATATTTGGAAATTCTAAGGTCTCTTTCTGCTCCTGGCATGTTTTTAGTAGGCGTTCAATTTATCATAATTACGGAGCTCCGTAAACAGATACGAATTAATGTTTTATAATCCCTAAAATATGTCCGCGGAAAACTGTTGATAATTATTTACTCATATTAGCATTTTTCATTTTCAGATAATTTTTTGTACGCTCATATTACAACAACACATCGTATTACGGACTCTCTCACTAAAAGATAAATAATCATACAATTAGTACCACAATTTACTTACGACTCAATATTTTGTGTTATCATTCGTTGATTTCAGCATTAAATATGATACGTCCTTATTTGGTGTAATCAACATGGTTTACAGCTCTTAAATAATATGGTAAATGTTGAGATGTATTCTTCGATTAATAACTTTAATGAAAACAGTTCAGTTCTAAATTCTACACGCAATATATTTAAAATTATAAAACGTATGATGCACTATTTGTTCGTAGGAATACGAAAGTATGAAATAAACGATAGACTCACATTTATGGAGTAGAATGTATTTTATTACAAAAAATTGTAAAAGTCAAATTATTCCTTATAAATATCTTCTGAAAACATTATCCTGGATTTCTTGTAACTAATCCATTATTTGATCGCGGTTAATCCACATTATCGAGCAAAAATCGCTAAACACAAAATAAGCTGTTTTTCTAATGAATAAACTGGCAGAGGACATCGAGAAAGGAGTCATTGGCCATTTTCATTGGCCTAAAGAAAATGCGGAACGTGTAAGGAACACTACTGGAATATACACGTAATCTTTAAATGCAGTATGCGTGAAAATGGCAATGAATTGACGAAATTGGAAAATGCTTACAGAGGTGTAAATCCGACGTCGGATCGAAAAGGGTTAATTTTGATGATATGTTTATACACACTGGCATTAGAAACGCATGATTCTTTATTATTCTATCTTTAAGAAAGATTTGTTCACGATGTAATATTTTTTCAGGAATTTCAAAACTCAATCAGCAGTACAGTTATGTCAGATGTTTACTGTGAAAGAGTTATTAATTTCCAATGAGTTTTCAATACGAATTTCATACGGACACCTCAAAGAATACACAGGTTTAAAACCTAAAAAGCGTGAGTTCCACGGAATAATTTGCAATTCTAAAAATTTTTCGCTTATTCTCACTCTGATAAAACACATTCTCTCCCGTTTCCAATACGCATTTTTTTATCTTTTCGATCGCTCCCTTTTTTGTTTGACTTTTCCCTTTCGCCACAAGATGTCTCTGGGCCCACCTTTCAAAGGACCCTTTTTTCCTTACACTCATTCAACATCCTCAACGGTGAAAAGAATCCTTTTTTTATTAAAAGTGCTTGTGAGTTCCCTTTCCTTCCTTATGCTCGATTCCTTTTTTCCTGCCTTCCAAAGAAGAGCTTCACAATCTACGTGTATTGACTTTTTAAGATCATTAAAGGTTTTTCGGAAAGGATTTTTCGCTAAGAAAAATTTCGTCAATTTTTCTTTCCGACCCTGAATTGTGCCTAATCTGAATCTATGATTTTCTTTTGTTTTCAAATGGCGGCCATCTTCCTTCTACCGTCTTAGCATGTTTAATTGAGCGTCTTTTCATTTCTGCTCTGCTCTCCTTTCGAAGGTATTACTAAAAGAAATACTTTAATATTGGGTGCATTCTCTCGGTATACTAGACAACTCTTTTGAAAAATCTTTTACTAAGATTTATGTTGGCGAGAAACGGCTTATTCTTTTATCAGTTGTCTGAAAGAAGATTCTTGTTAGCGTAATGTATTTGAGGTTTCTTGTCACTCGCGTGTATTATTTTATGGAAGTCATTACCAGAATGCCTTGATAGAAGTATACATTCACTCTAAGGTTCGGTTCCCGCTGATGGGCTCTGTAGGAGTGAGGGTGTAGGTCCAGAAGATCTGTGAAAATAAAGGCCAACAGAAAACTCAATCCTGGCCAATATCGAGGGAAAAAATTCTACGTCAAAAGGTTATGGCATATTTACTGTTGTGTCTTTATTTCACTGGAATTTACTGGTGAAGGTAATCTTTTAAGAATATTTTGACTACTTTAATTACGAAGACTTTTGACTAATTTCAATAGAGAAAGATACTTAAACGAAGACCATAACATCGATAAGGTCAAAAATATAGAAAAGAACATTACCGCCTTTATATCGAATTGAAGAGATCCTTTAAGTAGAGGACGTCGGAGAACTGCTGAAATCCAATATTTATACTGGGAACTCAAAGAAAACCTCACTCGTAACGTCATTGAACTTTTCATAAATTTGGGGATTGCTTTCAGAATGTAACATCGAAAAAACAGGAAAGATTTCATAATTGGAGTTTACGTACGCCAGACTACCTAGATAAATAGCACCTGGTTAAACTAACTTTTATTTGCTCCTAAGACAAAAATTAAGCTGCTTTCCGGGCGAATATCATTGGTCTCGACAGAAGATTTTATGAGACTCAATTTCGGTGGTTTTTTATCGCCCTTAAGGCTATATCGATCTTCAAGTTATTTTGAGGCGTGAACTCCACTTTGTTAATCCTCATACTTTTCATCTTCTGTTTTGAAAATTAAGTTTTTCTTTATGTATTTAAATGCACAATAACTTTCAAAATCCTTCGATTCACTTATTTAATTAATCTCTGTACATATTATAACGACACACTAATTGGACACCCGATTGGGCCTAACCTCGCCTAAAGAGATCTATTTAACTTTCTCTGATCGTGAATTTTTCAGTTTCTATCCATTTATTTTTCTTTTTATTAACTACTTATTTATTTACATTTACCTTTACTTTACTATTTAACTATTAATTTTACTTTTACATTATCACATTATACTCTATCTGATGTCAGATACCTAAGGAAATATGCTTTATTAATCGCGATAATGTAGCAGAGGAATGAGTTATGGATAAATTTTAATACATTCAATACAGGTATTTATCTAACATAAAACCCCCAGCCACATGCCAAAAGTTAGAGTTATTACGTAGATGTAGATTGACCACAGTGCTTAAATTAGAATTCAAACACACGATGATTTGTAGTGAAATATCTATATTTTTATATTCTATTCTGAATATATAATCTATTAGTTTAGCTGCTCATTAAAGCTTTTTTAAATGACCTTCGAATTTATTCAGCAAAGGGTTTTCTCTGCCTCCTTAGCTTTATTCGATATTGAAAATGAGGGAGACGTCTTCACGTATTCTTAAAAGACGGGTCCACTTCTCTATGCCTGCGTGAGAAGTCATACATCGCCTCCGGCGGCGAAATATCTATAAAAGAGCCTTTCGTAAGACAGAATATGCAAGTCTTCGAGCAAATATTCAGTGGAACTTTGAGAGGCAGTTTACTCCGTAGCTTTCAGTAGATTGAAGAAGATGATGTATAGAGCAATTCACTAAGACACTCTGAGTAAACGGAGTTAAGTCGAAATTGGGGACGCAATGCCTAGAAATATCGCAATGATGCATGTGCAAAAATGATGATAATGATAGATTTGTAGGAAAAGTAAGTAAGGAAAAATAATGTTTTCTTCTATTGTTTTCGACTGATACAAATCTAAAGTAAGATGAAAACATCAATTTATAGATATGTATGGATATATGGATTGTATATGGATATTAAGATGTTTTATCATTTATACATACGTATATGGGATTTGAAAGAGAGATCATAAGACGGTGGTGAGGATCTCGGGATAACACATAATAAAGGATCCGTCCGGAAGACTATTGTAATTTGGTGTTTACACCCCTGCCCTGCCGAAAGGCAGCTTGCAGGGTATTTGTAGATGTAGAAAGGCAATAGAGAAAATGTTGTCAATGAAGTCGTATAATACAACGGAAATGCCAATTTTGCATTCGCCATCTGAAATCAGCTGCTCAAAGTGAAAAAAGCGATACATTTGTAGGCAAAGCCACAATGCATAATCGCTCTGTCTAAAATGCCATTCACCGTAAAATTCTGTCAAAGATACGTTTTCTATAAAAGGAAAACAAAGAGACTTTTAGCAATATTAAATCACTTATCCGTCATTAAATTTTGACCCCNCATTTTTTATCGATTTTTAGGAATTCGTACGTATTTTCCAAAAGAATTTTTATTCGGTTTATCTATACATTTTTATAATTATGGCGGAAATTTTTGAGAGATTAATTAGAAGTAAAAAGATGGTTAGAGAGAAATACGGGACAGAGCTGGCATGTGGAAGATCGGAGTTCGAGTTCCGGTCTTGTCAAAATTTTTTGTCTGTTTCTTCTTTGAGTCACTAATTAACAAATAGGAGCGATTTTTGAAAAAAGATAAATATCCGATTGCAGTTGAGATGAAGACTCTCCCCGGTATTCCTCGAAATCCCAAATTTACAATTTCCAAATATTACTTCTCCGCGAGAAATAAAAAATTATAAGAGAGAACCGAACTTAATATTTTCTATAAAATTATCCATTATGTACTATGTCTAAAAGGTTTACTTAGTTGTTGTAATATATTTATCATTGCATTTCTTTTTTAAAACAAGCCTTAGTTTAGACACAGTTTTGAAAATCCTTTTCTACGTTGAGGTTAGTAAAACTGGAGAAAACTAGAATTTCAGAGGTTTGGATAGTCTAAAAAAAGAACAAATGACAAAGCTATTTTGATACGAAACTGGCTGTCATTGCATTGCGGTTTCTTAGAGGAATTAAATCATTTTACAATTTGCTACCTACTATTTTTTTAACACCAATATCACCATCTATCATCATATTTTATTTAGTGTTTACACCACACGGCAAAAGGCTCGTACAGATATAGACCAAATCAATGCTCATTATTTGTCTCCATTATCAGTAAAGTCGTCTCAAATCTAGAGATAAACTCATCTTCGTTTGTCTGAATAGAGTTCAAATACTTCACTTCCTTGATACCTTACTCAAAATATGACTCGCCAAAAATGCTCCGTGATCGATTGGAAAAATTATAGTACAACTCTTGTGCCTCGCTTCGATATATTCTACAAGCATTTCTGCGTCAAAAAGGCAGAGCGCTAAAGATTAAATTTTTAAATACAAACTTTTGTTACTTTCATCAATTACATACGAAATTCGAATTTCTGGTTTATGACTGCAACTCGCGATGCTCTTGACAGAGTTCGATCAATCAAACATTCATACCCAAGCATCATAGTTTCGAAATGTATGAGCTATTTAAATGTTACACTGATGCAAGGTTTTTAAACGATTATCATTCAGGGATAATGATCCTCATACATCTCGGCATTAGCTTAAAGATGATAAAAATCGGTTTCATCGCTCATTCGATTATAATTCGTTAATAGGGTTCATATGATAGTTATTGTTAGGAAAGGAGCGATGAATTTCATGCTCCTATAAACTATACGAATGTCTTGATCAGCAGATAATAGTTGAAACAACACCGTCAAGAGGTTACTAAATTTGGAATACAAAATATAATTTTAATTTGAAACAGAAATTTAAAAAATTGAAATTTTCACTAAAAACGTTCGACTTCATCTCACAGATATGCTCGACTTTGACAATTTTCGATTGAAGTCCACGATATAATCATACCCTATTCTACTTGGTAAAATTTTTCGTAAAAATAGAGGAAAATGGAAATATTTTGGAATTATTGGTTAACCCTGTAGAGAGAGCTGAAGTTGGTGAGGCTCGCCATCTCACATCTTATGATTTATTAACGTAACGATGATTTCAATCCGAGTAAAATATTAAGCGTAGATTTTAGGACCTCCTTTATTATGTGGATTTTTCTCGTAAGATCATCTACTTTATTGAGTACGTTCCTCAAAATATATTTAGGATTATTATTCATGGCGTACGAATCTTTTTAATATTATGCTGAAATTAATAATTAGAATTATAAATTATTGGATCGTAAAGCATATTTTGTGTGTAGATGGGCATCTTTCCTAGACTATGATTATAATGTAAAAAGGTCGCCGAATAAAATTTAAACATATTATAGTGGATTCATTATGGAGCGATGAATAGTGAAAATATTACCGTGTAACATACGATATAAATCATGACGTGATACAAATGTGTAATGATATGTAGTTCTCCAACATCTGATCCAAGCTGTATAGGAGCAGAGAACTTCGGTGACGTGAATCTTTGTAACAAAAACAAACTATTTTACAAATGACGAAATACGATGCATGAATAATTGTGAAACCACTCGCATTATTTTCAGTGTTTTGAAGTTCATATCTCGTAAAGTATTAAGAACAACTCCAGTTCTTCGCTCACCATAAACTAACACAGATTCCAAGTACTCAACTCATGGAATTCCAGAGTTAATGTTTCAACCAAAAATGTTTAATTTTTGGTGTTTTTTTCCGGCACCCGACTCGGGCGCAATCGCGAGGTCACCCCATCGCCTAATTCAGAATAAAACACATCGTATCTCCGGATTTCCTCTCCTCATTATCGCCCCACCCGTTGAACTTTGACCTTTACCCTCCTCGCGTGCAACATCCTCATCGTCCTTTTTTCTCTCTCCCGCATATTTCCACTCTTCCAATTTAGTTCAGTTTCCCGATTTTTCCTTCCTTCTTCGATATTTTGTGTTTCGGTGGCATAATGGGACCAGGTGACAGTACTCCTATTCAAAATGAATATAATTAATTTGTGATCAAGGGTATACTTTTCGAGAAAAATCTAAAAACCATGAACATCTGAAAACGATGAGAGAATAATTATTGTCCTTTTCCATAAAATAATAATTACTCATTTAGACAATATACAGTAATCCATTCAGTGCAATATTTTAATATTCGTCGACTTTTCTCGAATCCGATATCCCTTTACTCGTCCCTCATCTTCTATGAAAAACGCGAAAGTCTTCGCCAGACCTGCTTTAATTTTTGTCATCAATAGGTAAAAATCTATAAAGTATCTGGAATAGCTCATTAATGAACGAAGTGTGATGGAAAAGGATTGGAGTTCGAAAGAGGATGGAATAATTATTGAGTATCATCAATCTTGATGTCAATCTATAATAAACAAATGATAAAAAACTTGACATATAACTAACAATAGCAAAGATTTTCATTTCCAAAATCTCTTCGACGCGTTACTTTCAGTCAAAAGTTAAGAAGAGTCGGCAACGAATATCTTTTTATCAGTACGAGTTTGTACGAGAATGAAAGCGAATACCATGATAGAGAGGTTGGAAAATTTTTAAAAAAAGTCGTAGAGTTTATTGGAGGTAATCTTTTCATCTTAAGCAGACATAGCTATCGAAGTACTCGTAATGCACCTCTGTTAGTATGGGTAATAAATCGTCGCTAAGGATAGAACTCCAACTTGGATTCCGACTGCTCAAAGCGACCCAATTTCCTTGATAAGTATCGATGTTCGCCAACTGCTTCTCAGCTGCTGATAACTAACTCGAACAGTCGCTATTCTAGAACTCGTATTCTTTGTGATGATATCGAAAATATCTACAGAGGAGATTGCATAATGAATTTCTTATTATTTCCTATACTTCTTTACATTATATACTTCACATCCATTAGTATTTTTCATCCATGTCATACATTCTTTTTCTCTGCTATTTATTCTGTATTTGTATGAAAGCTTGCCAATTTTTATCCAGCCTGCATTACCATATTTCCCTCCATGATGCCTATCTTATAATACACCTTTTCCTTTCCGAACATCAAGTATTTTACGTATTCTTCCTTTCTTCTATTCCTTATTTTATCTTCTTGCCTGTTTCTTCTATTCCTTATTTTATCTCCTTGTCTGTTTCCTTTTTTCTGCTCTTCCATGAAATGTATTCTAACTTAAGGCTCTTAAATTCACGAAAAATACCGTCTCTGTAGTCACTTTATGGAATTACTTCAAAATGTTGAAATAAGAAATTCTGTTGTAAATTCCACATGGACATTAATACACGGCAGGTTCCGCCGCCGTGCGATATGCGACTTGTCTCACTGCGGCAAAACCAATCGTGTTTTAAAGTCTACGTCGAATTTACAACAGAATTTCTAATCTCAACAATCTTATATTCACATTTACACGGAAAACTATGTTCTTTCTCAACCCTTCTCTCACATTTTCTTTATCTTCAGCATTACTAATAATTTTATAGTTTATTTTTGTCTACTCAGAGCACACCTATATTAAATTTCAAAAGATATACTCAAAGTAATCCTCATAATGATGCACTGTTATCATTTGATCTTCATTGATTTTTAATTCCTTCCATTTTCCAATATCTTCGCACTCAAAGGAGGAAAATTTAATTTGGAGATCGTTGTGTTTGTTCGATAATTCTACTTCTTAACAGGATGATTCTAAATTAAATTAAAAAACGAAAAGGCTTAAAGATATCATTCTCATGCAACATATAATTTCAGCTTATATAAATACCTCTAACATCAAACTTATAATGATATTTGATATATTATTAATGATATTCCTTGGTGACATGAAGTGAAAGAAAATTTTAATTATCATCTTTTGTTCTAAATTTAATTATCATTCCTCTTTTCTTTATTCTTCCAATATTATCCGTTTATGTCTTTATCTAAATTTCTCTTTTGATACTTTTCACTTTATTTCTTTTGCCAAATATAAACATGAATAACATTTGCAAATTACCCACATTTGTGAAAATTTGGATGAAAATGTGACTCCGTACGGCTATTCAAGAAAGTATCTCTAATGTCTAATTCATGCTAAATAGATTAAGAGGAAAATTTCATGCAACAGTTTCTAATCCTGGATCTTGTTTCTGTGGCAGCAGTTTAAAGAATTATGAGTTCAATTAAATCTTAAGCGAGAAGAATGAAAGGAAAGAGATAATAACTTTGTAAAAATTGACGTTAATAAATAAATGCGACGAGTTGCGAAATTGTTCATTAATTATAATTTAACTATTGTGTTTTGCGTAAATATCACGAAGTCGGGACTTTGAACATTGATTACATCGGGGGAACTTAACGAGTATGGAATGTAAAATTAAGGTGATTCTTTGCAAACAGAAGATGAATATGCAAATAACAGAACAGCTTAATTGGAATGTTAAGCAGCCGCTGCTCTGCAGGGGAATTGACTCACGGATTTTTAAAATTGGATAAAATTCTTGTATTGAGAAAAGGTAAATTACTAAGCACGGAAGAGTCGTGCGACTGAATTCCAAGGCATAACAGGTGTGAAAAATAGTGATGTGACTGGGAAAAGGTCCCCACTTTCCGAGCAGGTATACCAGCCACTGAACTACCATACCGCGTCTCCTCCATATTGTTTGGGAATGCTTCAGTGAGCAAGGCAATAGCCTCCACAACAGTGGCACTAACTGCCACCAGATGGTTCTCAGAAAGACACAACTCACAAAAACGGTCTTATAAGGTAAACACCCCAAAGGAAATCACAAGGATTGAGGAAAGGTATTTTTTACACCTGTTATTCCTTAAAATTCTTGGATTTTGGGGAAAATCAGTAAAAACAAAGCAGTTGCTATCTCATATATAAGGCTGTTTAATCAGTACAGTACGAATTGTTTATTTAATATGAAGAAAATGGAGATATTGGTGATAAAGCCACGAGACAAGTGAAAAGTGTATTGAAAATTCGAACCGAACATTTTTTGTTAAGGTAATTTCCCCAATTGAAATTGACCTGAAAAAGTCAGAATCGAAAAACATGGAATCCCTTGAGATGAAGGATGAGGTTGATTCCAAGTGATGGTGGGAGAGGAGGAGTAATTCACCCCCGCACTGGTTTTCGCTTGGCCCGCTGTAGTAGTGCGCATGAGAGCAAAATCCGCTCGATTTCCTAGGAAGGGCTTTTTAGCTCACCGACCCAACGCCCACTTGCCCTCTGGACTTTATTGCATACATTCACTCAACCAAACTTATTTGCAGCGTCAAATTTACACGGGCCCATGATACAGGTGCCAGATTACCATGTTTGCACCGCCCCTTCCTTTTCTGATGGAATTCCACGCAAACAGAATCTAAGGTTAATTTTGAGCTCTCACTCGTCACTTCTTCCGTCAGTTACGTTTTTTCCGATGAAAATCTGTTTCCCGATGGTGTCCACTGTAAGCTATTACGCTTGAATTTCTCCCTGTTTGTGCGATGGAAGGCCGCATTGATCTCCCGCCATCTCCAGGCGACACCATGGAACTCTAATCGCGCATTTTCTGTCGGGGACTTCCTTGACCAAAACCATCGCCATTGGCTTAGTTTTTCGAGGAATTGAGTGATGAATCGTACTTGGAAAGTGGATGGATGCCTTCTGCTACTTCTGCGAAACGATTTTGATATTTTAGGAAGTCAGTTTTAGCAGCATTTGTGTTTGCGACATTTCTGAAGAGGAAATATATTAATACTAATCATTTTTTTACGCAATACCGTAACGGGAACAAGACATTCATATTCTATTGGTAAAACGCACTTTTATCGCTGCTCGTAGTTTCGCTCGTGACTGTAATATGAGATATGAATAAAGGCATTCCTTTGGCTCAGTCCTTAATAAATGCAAGTGTTATTCAATGAAGCATTATGGTACAATTTCGATGAGTTTTTTCAATATATTATTGTAAGTTTAGAGAGGAAAGCGAGGCTAGAGTACCTCGCTCCTCATCTTGCCTCCGGGATATTTCGGAATAAAATGGTAGAGGGATAGTTTCATAGATAATTAGATATGGACATAAAGCGACAGATAAGAAGTACGTAGGTATTTTCAAAATGGCTAAAAAACATCAAGTTCATAGTTTCACGAACATTATTTTGCTTTGGAATACCTTTCGTATTGTTTATAATACTTTAAAATGTGTTTCGTGTAAAAAATATTCGATTGAATGTTTCAAGCCCAATATTAATCGTTTAAATTCTGCCCTTTTCCCCTGAAATGGTATCAAATACCTTTCATTATAAATTAGTTACCTTTCAATTTAATCTTCCAAATACATACTTATATTAGCACCGTTGTAAAAAGTTTCTCGACAACGAGTATCGCACTTGTGGGCTCCACCAGGAATGGAACCCGGGACCGCTTATATCAAAGGTGAACCCGCAGCCCACTTGGCTATTCGGGAGTCCATGCTTATATTGATGCATCCTTCCCAACATGGCACGTTGAATAAACAGCTTTGATGGCGAAAGTTAAAAGACAGAACAGTACCATAGATACCGTTATGACATTTCATTGCATCGGTATATCAATGCTATACATCTCGATTACGATAAGTTATCAATAAAATCCCATTTATTACGGAGCATCTTTAAGAATATTTTTTACTTTTCAATGACTTATTTACCGCATTCAACGACAGCATTTGCTTTGTGGAATGCACGAATCCTGAATTAAAATAAATAAGAAACGTAAATAAATATCTTCGTTGATGAATTAGATTATTAATTTTACGATCATAGCGTAATTTCCGTTGCCACAGGCCGAAATATGGTAAGGATAAGCATTACTTATAGATGTAGATAAATCATCGCCAAGTGAATAAAATTATCACGAGTGAGTAATATGGTCCAATAAATTTATTTTCTTCAGCTTATTTATATGACTTCGACGCCATACTGATTGCTGTGTTGAAATACATTTTATATACACATGTTATAAATACATTTTGCTTACATCTATATAAATATGGAAACTACGATTAATGTTCATGTCTTACTACATTTTTTTGATATTGACTATGACATATTATTTAGAAATTAAATATTACGAAAGGAAACGATCAGAATGAACTTTCCACCTCTCTAAGATAACTAAAATTAACCTAACCATGGGAGTAATTTTTTATTTCTAAATGGGTCGTTTCCACGAAATATCGCCAACTCTACTAAAGTATATTAGCTACAAACTTTTGTAGTGTGACGTGAATAACAGTCAATTAATATTACCACTATCGATTATCAGAGTGACATGGTTAGAATAATAATGACATTCCATCAACATCGCCATATATAAAGGGATCGCTCTTTTTGTGGGTTTTCATTCAAAGGATGCTTTTACACGCTCATAACAAACACTTGGCAGTTTCACCCACAGACCCTCATTAAGTTCAAAGGTCGCTCTAAGACGTATTTGTCCACATTTTTCATGGCTCAATAATGATGAAAGATAATTTTCTTTGCAAGTAAGTTTGTGGTGTAGAGGGAATTTTCGTAAAACCTCATTTTCATCAGCCTTAAACTTGCTTGACAAATGAACGATTCATTTGTTTATGAGGTGTTTTTAAGCGCCCCTCGCGGTATTTCGGAGAAAAGTGGGACTCGAAATGGCCTCGAGTCGTTATGTTTCTTCTATTGCGAGGACACCTTTCGTGCATTATTCCATGAGTTTTTGTTATCTTTCCTTAAATGTCACGGCTTTTCAGTTACGTGGGAGCATTTTTCGCACCCTCTGCCGTCCTTTCATCTCTGTTTCTTTTGTCCTTTTCTTCCTTCTACGCCTCTCTCTCGTTTCCTTGAATCCATTCAAATCCATCCGACTTACATTCTGTTTGAGTAAAGACATAAATAAAGCTCGGGTTTGGTCAATTGTACTATTGTGTGATACTTATTTATCTTAATTTACATTATGGATTCACGTTGTAAATCAAATTAAAAGATTTAATATCGTTTTTATGTATCAGTCAGCATAGTACGAATTAACTAATTGACAGAAAAACTGCTTCGGAGTTATTGGCATATCCATCACATCATCTGGTAGACCCTAGTAGTATCGTTATACAGAATCCAATTTAATAATGGTAGAATTCAGAATTAGAAATCCAAATTCTTATGCATGTAAAAACTGCATTTCCTTCCTTCATTAGCTTTGAATAGAATCCGTGGAAAACTATTAACGTATTGCATGTACTTCAGTTAAGGCGAAGCAATCATTAAAGGAGCTGTTTGCATCATTTTATATAATACATTTCATTTATTTTAAACTACCACAAACTATTATGGAATTAAGAATAATATTCACGATTAGAAACTTTGCAAAAGAACGGGTTTTAGTCACAATAAACAGTTTCAACTTTATAGCTTTGTCTTCATCCAATTAACATTGGAACTTACAATAAAAGTCGCTCGATAGACTCAACTCAGCAAAGTTATTTTCAGTTACTAGTTATATTATTTATTAGATTTAACCTCTTATATGTGACATGAAACTATGAATTTCGAGATATAATTCAGTTGAAATTTTTCTTTTCATTTCATCACAATTAGGGACTATCGCAATAATTTTTGGGAGTTACATAATACAAAATTAAAATCAATAGCAGATTAAAAAATTTTATGATTGAAATTTTTTAATATGAATGCATTTTCTGTCGCCAAAAAAGAGAGCATTTCAATTTTGAATAATTAGGAGAAGCGACCAAAGGTATACCACATTGAGGATGTGTTTAATGAGGAAAAAAGGAGGTTTTCCCTCATTATGCAGTGAAAACCTTTCCAAAAATGTCTTTATCGAAAATGATATGCTATATTATTGAATTCTAGTAATGAATACGTCGAGCAATGATTTTGTTTCTATGGAAAAAGAGTTAAGGGCAAAAGCGAAGATTGAAGACTCCGTTATAGTATCTAGTTCTTAACAAACATCACATTCCATTTTAGTATATTTCAAGCAACTGCGTATTTTATTACTAAATTTATAAGAATATTCCAAAAAATCTCTGAGTATTAGGTCTTCTGAGTAAAACTTCTCATTTTTTCGCTTCTTTCACCCCTTTCACATTCCCCGCTCAGTGCAATATACATTCAGAAGTCTTAAATGGAGAACCCCAGGTCTCTCTGGTTTCTTCATATATCAGAAAGAGTTATTCGATTCGACAACTTGGTTAATTCTATGTACATTACTCTTTCTAACCATCCGCTCAAAGATTTTGTCCACTATTTAACAGCGTAAGTCTGTTATCGTCGATGAAATGTCACACATTTAAAAAATATTTATCTAAACTGGATTATTTCCATTCAACAAGGTAGAAAAAGAAGATTTAACCCCCACCGATATCTGAAAGGAATCTCATAATTTTACGTAAGCAGATCTATCCTTAGAAACTAGCTTTCTTTGGAAGATGCCTGGAAAACAATATCGCTGTGAAATTTATTGTAGCAGTATTTATTTCATTCCTTTTAATGTAAATAAAATAAGTGTGCTTTATTAAAATCGCAAGAAATTGTTTATTGGCTAAAACGAAATACGACGTTTACAAAGAAGAAAAGCATAGCTCTAACATAAACTAAGAATACAATGGTGGTAATAGGAAATGATTATGATGAATGTGGCGTCAAACTTCGTGCTTAAGAGTAAATAGTCCACAAACACAAGGGATAAAAAGGTTACATTGGTAAAATATAATGAAGATTAACGAACAGTTTCTTCAAGAAAGGCGCCAAACTGCAAAAATGCATCATATACTCGCGTCTTTCCAAGAATTACGTTCTATTGGGAGCACTTCCATTAGCAATGTAAATTCCATCAATTTACCTTGACCACGCTTGCTGGGATGCTAATGAAGTACTCGTGTGTTTGCATGCGCTTCTCATAGAATCATTCCAATTCGAGAGAGAATATTAAATGAAAACTGGAAAAGATCGCTAACGATGACGAGATTTCCGCCGTTACAAACACTCGCCCATTCCATTAACAGCTAAATTTCAATTACTTATCTTTCGAACTTAAAGGAATGCGACAAGTTTATGATGTGACAAATATGGAGCAGGTAGCAATAATTTCGTATTTTGGATGTTGGATGCATGAAGGGTCCTCCGGATAGCCATGTGGGTAACGCGTTCGTTGAAAGCGGAATTGGCTTCGATTCTCGGTGGGGGCTCACATGCGAAATGACTTAGCAGTCGAAGCACTTTCAAATTACTACTACGTAAATGGAGATGTTACAATTACTTTGCTTATTTGAATTCACGATTTCAGTCCATTATACAAATCATAATACATCAGCGTTCCCTGTAATTTCGCTACCGAACTCTTGCAGATCAATAGAAAATCTGAGTAAACCCAATGAGTGATTAGTAAGATTTGAAAAGGCATTTCATTTTGTTTAGAATATAACCATTTAAAAACACAAAATTAAGGGGCGGCTTTGATACAGAGGAGGAGTCGGTAATCCCAAAAATGCAGTGACAGCATTTAAAGATGGCCCTAAAAGATTGTCTTCTCGGCATAGAATAGACCGTTAGTTCTCACAATTTATTCTATACAGCTATTGCCCGCAACTTCACCCACGTCCTTTTACGCTAATCGAAAACAAACATATGCATATGGTAACAATGCGAATAAAAAAAGCGAAAATCACAATGTTTGAGCATAAGTGCCGGTCATGCGAAACTCAACTTGCGCTATTCGTCCACGACATTTTAAAATCTGCCGAGAGTAGTAAGCAAGTGGATGCTGTTTTCCTCGATTTTAAGAATGCTTTCGATAGAGTTCCTCACAACAGATTAATTTACAAATTAAAATTGGCTGGAATTAATAAGGAAGTAATTGACTGGGTCAAAGATTTTCTCTGCGATAGAGAACAACAAGTGGTACTCGATGGCGTTACTTCAAACAGAGTCAAAGTTACCTCAGGCGTACCCCAGGGCAGCGTGATTGGGCCCCTTCTTTTCTTGATATACATAAACGACTTGAGCCACGAAATCGATAGTAAAGTGAGGATATTCGCGGATGACACAGTTATATATAGAAAAATATCAAGCGAGGAAGACCAGAAATCCCTAGTAAACGACTTAGTTCGTACTCAACGGTGGTGCGAAAAATGGCAACTCGACCTAAACACAAGCAAATGCTCCGTAGTAATTTTTTTCAAAAGAAAACAGTTGCGGCAGAATAAATCGTACAGTATTAGCGGAACAGTAATTAAAGTAGTGGACTCGGTAAAATATCTCGGAATCACTCTTACGAATAACATGAACTGGAGCACGCATATCCGTAACATTTGTGCTAAAGCAACTAGAAAACTCAGTTTCATTAGGCGTATTGTCGGTAAATGTGACGAAAAAGTTAGAGAACGATGTTATTTTGCGTTGGTTAGGCCTCATCTTGAATATGCATCAAGTATATGGGATCCGGCAGACGAAACATGCATCCGTGAACTCGAGAAAGTACAACGGAAAGCGATACGTTTTGTTAAGAAGTGCTACGATAAAAAAGCAAGCGTTACCAAAATGCTGTCAGATGCAGGTTGGGAATCCTTAAAAGATAGGAGACTAGAAGCTAGATTTCGATTGCTTGATAAATTTAGGGAAAGTACATTTGCGGATGATATAGTAGATATTATGAGACCCCCCTGCTACCTTGGACGACCCGACAATAAGCGCAAAATAAAAGAAATAGATGCTAGGACGAGTCGTTTTAAGAATTCATTCTTTCCGCGAATTATACATGATAATAATAGGCTAAAAAAATAGTCCGAACGCCCGGTGTTTTCACCCCCTGCCACACGCCGTAAGGCGGCTTGCAGGGTATTTATGTAGTTGTAGATGTAGACAATTACGGAAGAAGAAAAGGCATTTCCTTGTCCCAAAGGTTCTCACAGCATAACCTAAAAGCCTCAAACATGTATCATCCATATCCAGACTATGACAAAAATTTGGTTAAATAAACTGAATAACCTTATTATATAAATAAGTAATAAACATGATGTTTACTTGAAATACTATTGTTTAATCCTTGGCACCTCCAGACAAGCCCTAAGGCATATACTCAACGTGATTGGACGATTCCTGGTGGAACGCCATGATGAAATAAAAAGATCAGGACTTCGTATTTTCCACAACTAATTCTTTAATGCGACCAGTTTCGGCCATACAGCCATCATCTGAATCTCTGTTACTAACAATTGTTACTAGCCAGCTATATTTAGTTTTTAATTTATTTTTGATAATGGTTTATTTTATAATACAATAATTCTGTTTAATGTGTATGTTTGTTTATAAATTCTGTGAATTGTGATTCTAATAATAAAAGGAGAATTATTACTAAAGAAAAAAGATTCTGTAATAAGTCTCTGTAGTAAAAATGTAGGTACTACAATACTAACGTATATTGTATGCATATACGTTTTGATTTGATCCTTTTTTGGATTTGCTTGTTCTTGGATTGTAATTTTGATTGTAACATTTTGTTTTGTATTTAATTTGAAAAAATATTCTTAAAAACTTAATTATGTGCTCTCAACTGTTTAGAAAATAATTGTAAAATTTATGAACAAAATTTAAAGGTTTTTTAAAATGGAGAATAATAATATTTATTAGAGGTTTAAAAAATCTCCATAAGCCGTATGTCGGCAGATGGAACTCGCGTTTGGAGACGGTAAGTTTCAGATTACCGATTTCTATCCTGAACTTCCCGTTAGAATTAGAAAAGAAGCAGCGAAAGGCGATTTGTGAAGAATTGCTACGATTAGTCATTCAGCGTTACACAGATACTTCGAGACGCAGGATGGGAATCTTTGAGAGTTAGTAGATTCAAATAAAGGATTAATTTACTGGTTAACACAGGAAAATGGGTAAGGGTGATTTTCCGCAAGATGGTGCGCACCCAGGAAAAATCCCAAGGAAGAATGGACTTGAAAAAAATCTGACGGGACCGGGAACCGGGGGACCGGGTTCCCGGTCACGTCAGACTTTTTTCAAGTCCATTCTTCCTAGGGATTTACTGGTTAATTTAGATAAAGCACGTTCACAGATGATGTAGCCGATATAATACGTCCTCGCTGTTACATAGGCCGTTCTGATACAGCGGTAAAGATCAGGAAAATAGATGGCAGAACGAATCGATTCAAAAATTTATTTTTACCGCCAACGATACGCGAAAGTAATCGATTAGGGAAATAGAGTAATGGTGCATGCACCCCCTGCCACACGCCGAAAGGTGGCTTGCAAGGTGCTTACATGTACATAGACAACAAAATTTCGTTCGAATGATATGGACCCGATAGTATGCTGTCCTTAAGAAACTAGCCGACCTGACAAATGCTCCCATTAAAACCACTCCCGTCGCTAAAGATTTCAGCCGATTCTGTATGACGATTGATCGGTAATCGGCCATTGTGCTAATCGGAGCAGTCCTATTACATACGTATGTTATCGTATGTGGGAGATAATGATATACAGGGATGCTATTATACCGATACTAATATACGGTAACAATTTTTTATAAGCAAAATTTTGTTCACAAATAAGGCATTTTTAAACATTGATAATGTCCTATATGCTTACCATCTGAAAATTGAAGGCACTTAATACTTCAGCGATATTTGAAAGCTGACCTTCTGTGATAAGGAAATGTAAACTAAAATTTGTTCAGAATTTTTATTCAGACAAAAACACATTCATCTATCATGTTTTATTCCTTTCAGCGCTATCCCATTACGCATTTTTATGAAAGTTACAAGTACATCAAAAACTCGACTTCAACGATGGAATTTGACGTTCAAAAGTGAAGAAATTTGTGTATATTTTATCAAAGTGTTTTGAATTATTTGGACCCAAAATCTATAATTTACGATAAGAAAAGAAATCGTTATGAAATGTCCTTTCTTATGATACTCGTCTCGAATTCTTACAGTAAGTCCTATTTTAATCATGCAAAAGAAATAGCCTGAATGCCTAATAGTGAACTCCTAAAAAAGAACTTTAGGTGCATTACTTTAGGGAAGTATTCTATCTCCCTGGGATCGAACTAGAGGCTAAAACGTGCATGAAAAGTAGCCTAATATCTACATGAGAAAGATATTTAATAATGTGCCAATCTTGAAAGTTGTGCGAAGTTTAGTTGCAGATTTATAAGGGAAAAAGAGTTCCTACCTCACCCCCACTCCTCTTCCTTTACCCTATGCCTATTGCGGGTTCATTGTCTATCTTCCCATTGAAAGATTTAACTTATCGGGATAAATATGTAGTATCATAAGTGCCAACTCACGACATACATTTTCATTTACCATATGTCATCAAAATCATTAGAATAATGTTTGTGTGATGCGATGACAGACAGACAGACATGAATTTTAAAAATAGGTGCTCTGCACTCCCTGGTGTCACTTCTAATTACCAATTATACCACTTTTTTCAAAATTCTTTAATGTAGAAACACGGCTCGAATTACAAGTTTGTTATATTATGTATACATGTAGCGTTGTACTTCTTTCTTCACATATATTTAGCACATGTTGCAACAGGATTCTGCCGCGTTCTAACATCTCGCGAATACTTTCGAGCTCTAATAAAGAAAAATTAGGATTTTATAGTAGGCTCTTATATCGTACAATAAAACGTTCAATCCTGGAGTATCTGTTTAAGTTGAGTAATTATTTTCCAGTCGTATATCCTCAAACGTAAAGTAATTTACATGAAGTACAAACCCGAGCATAAACTACAAATAGTAAAATCTTCCGAGCAATTCAAGTTGTCATGGAGCGTTTTTTGTCTCTGCAGGACTTCAACCCGACAAAGGAGCCGCACCCGGTGCAGCCAATGGCCCCGCATCACGGCCACCATCCAAATCACCATTCTTATCACCACTTCAACCATCACGAACAGCTGCTGCCTCTCCGTTCGCCGCTGGAGACGGGGGCCTTTGGCAGCACAGCCGCTGTAGTAGAATGTTCCTCCACTCCCCCACCGAGGCTCTGCCGGACGCCGTCGGTGTCGTCACAAGGCAGTTTGGAGGGCGTACCGCAGCCCAGACAGGTCTGAATCTTTGCTTCCTTCGGATGACACTTCCACTTGTGCCATCCTTTCGACCACTCCGTTCATTTCTTTGAAAACTTTTTTTATCTCTTGTCTTCGTGGAAACACTTTTTCCCATCATATTCTTGATCTTTTCCAAAAATGTATCACATCTTTGAATACAAATCTGATTGCTATTTAATCTCCTTCTTACTAACCATAATCTCAGCTCTTCCGAATTTCAGTCAAACAAAAGTAAATAAATTAACCTTGAAGATGCACGCGAATGATTTAAATTTGAAAATGACTTATCGATCCTGTTGTTCCATAATTCAGTTTTATATTTTTATATAATGTATCATGGATCCGATTTAACTACAGATCCTTTGAATTCTGAATTTTGAAACGATACTTCTCATGGCATCATTCGCATGTGATTTGTCCTCTAGAGTCGCGAAGAAGAATTTTCAACTTCCTTAAGCTCAACTTCTAGGAACTTAAAATGAATTGAGAAAAATATAAATACGTCGAATCGCGTAGGCCTTAAAAAAGTGGTCATCCGACAGGGATGAAAGGAAACGCCTGAATTTGCAATCACAGCATATCAAAGGAAAAAGCGACATCCTCACTCCGCCGTCAAGTAGTACTTGCTGATGTTGTTTATCTTCTGTGAAATATAAATTGAAATGTTTTCTTTCGTCTCTTTCCTGAGTAACTTATCCAATGCGTGAATCCACCCTCTTCTCTCCTTTTTCGTCAGCCGTTTTCTCCTAATATTCACGTGAATTTCATTTCAGTTTTGTGAATGCAACCCTTTTTCTTCATTTCCTCTAACTACAGAGAAACTAAAATGGTATATTTTTCGGATCTAATTTAAAATTTACAATACGGTGTTTTATAATTGAATGTAACTAATTAGGTATTACATTATAAAAAAATTGAGTAAATTTTTAAATACGAGAGAAAGAATCCCTGTTATTAAGATAATGAAATTTTCTGATGTTACATATAAAACTGTTTAAAATTACATTTTTGAGTTAATTTTTAATATACAGTCCGGACTCCGATTACTCTGAAGCAATGTCATTGTATCGTTTTTTCCTTATTTTCAGCCCTTATAGAACGTTTCCTTGGCGTATTTCTCGTTCCTTCTTTTTGGAACGTGCGGTTGTAAAAATGTAAACTGATGAATCGAATCCAGG
Source organism: Ladona fulva (assembly GCA_000376725.2). NCBI lineage: Eukaryota > Metazoa > Arthropoda > Insecta > Odonata > Libellulidae > Ladona > Ladona fulva. The sequence goes on from KZ308605.1 coordinate 110,348, forward strand.
ACCGCTTTCGCCGAAGTCGAACGCGTCGCCCACTTGGCTATCCGGGAGCCGAAGTATGTAATGCTGGATGAAAGAGTCTGAATAGAGACTCTTGCACACTGGATCAACTCATAAAAATAAACTGAAAATTATTCGTGCTTAAATCAATATAATTGCGGCTTTATAATTCCTCACAAATTTGAGAGAAATTGAAATGAACATAAATATAGAAAAATTATCGACCCACCATTTTTTTGATGATTAAATGCTAAAAAGTGACATCGACTATCGTCTACAAGAAGTTTTTTTCACAAAAGCAGTTTCTTTAACTATGAATATTGATGCGAAAATCTCCGATTCTGCAAATTATGACCGTGAATAGACTGATAAATCATTATGAAACTGTCCCATCGTTGATATTTTAGCTATTCTAGTTCAGAGTATTAATTGACAGAAAGATATTATTTTTAAACATTATTTTTATTTTAGAAAAGAACCTTAGGGTTTATTATACACCGACGTTGTGAACGCAAAAAAATCCCACCAAATTAGATAAACTTTTAATAAAATTCATTTATACTCCATTGGGACCACATATTTACCTTTTTCTTCTACATGATATTTTACTGATTAGTGATAATCCACTCCTTTAAATATGTTTAACTCAATGATATTGAGTTCAGCATATTTATAGGAGTCTGAAATGATCTGAAGAAATTTCAATGCTTCCTTTACCGTCATTGCTTCTCTTATCTTTATATGGTGAACAACCCCAGCCTTTCAATCAACGGAAAATATAGATGTGGCATGTTATGTCAGTAAAAGGTTATTTATATGTTTCGAGAAAACATCCTTTTCTATCCCAGATTCTTTTGCTTATTTCATGTTAATTTTTCACTTTCTCGAAGACCATTTGTTAGCCTCTTTTCTTCAGCTTTACCCTTGTTCCTCAGGGTCACCGGGGGTCTTCCCCGCAGATCCGCACCTTCACGCCAGAGGGGCGAAACACAGGAGCTGGGCCCTACCCTCCATCATCTACTGGTCCTCCCAGCAGGTCCCCTTCGCCGACTCCGGGGACCGAAGGCCATGCCCCTTCCTCGACTGCTCCGAGGACGCCTTCCCCGTCCAACACTTCGGCGCTCTCCTACTCATCCACCACTCACCAACGATGCCTATCTCCTCTCCTCATCCCTCCGCACACTTCTGCAAACATCCCGCAACCCCCAAGATCCCCTTCAGCAACCTCCACCGCTTCATCTTCTTCCTCCGCCGCCACGGTGTCTCTAGCAGCCGCTGCAGAGGCGGCGTCAGCTCCGCCTGCACCTCCGGCATCGCCTCTGGGCGCCCTGCAGCCATCGCTGTACACGCGGAGGGACGGGCCGCTGTTCTTGGGAAAGCCGAGGAAGTCAGGTCCATCTTTGGGGCGATTGCATCTGAGGCTGCGGTACGATTTCGATCGATCCGATTTGCACGTTCATCTTATAGAAGGTGAGTTCTTTTTATGGATGAAGGGGAATATTCTAACATTGCGAATTTAAATTATTTGTCGTCATCTCACGGATTCTCCATTCATTTTACATTCTATTTAATTTTTCCATTCTTTATTTGCTTCGAAACTCGATTACATGCTCACTATTAAATTTTACTGGATGATAACAGAAACATTCAGAAAGATTATTGGGATTTCTTCCTCTGAATCTTCCCATAGACGTTTACACAAGATATGTCAGGAATAATTGAATCAGATATACTCAGCTTCCAATAAAAGGGAGCCGTTTGATATGTGCTCTAGGTTGAGTGGCAGAGAAATTACCTTAATCGGGCCTTTAAATACAAAAGTCGGACTTTTATTTCGTACTAAATTTATATGTAATGATACCTAATAATCCTCTGAAATTTGAGCTCTCCTGGTTATGACAACTTTATTTTCACGTAGAAAAAACTTGATGTTTACCAAGAAAATGCTCGCTAAAGAGTATTCGTTAGTTTTTACAACCACATAAAAGCAAGAAACTACTCTCTTGGTTTTAGGAAGACTTAAAAACGGAAAAGTGTAAGAATGAAACCCTGAATGAGGACACTTTGCAGAGCCAAGAAGGGATGAAAAAACTTGGTTTTAAAATTATCAGTAATGAAAGAAAATTTTTTGACTTTATTTAACGCCTAAAAGGTCATCATGAGGTGTAGAATATAAGATATATAAATAGAGATATAATTTCAGAATATCCTTGAAGGAAAGCAATTCCCAAAGAATACATTATATGACTCCATAGTAATTTTTCCCTTACATTTCCATTCTCTATGTTTATATTTTTTATTTATTTTTTTTATTTAAAGACTAAAAATAGGCAGGCCAGGTGATAGACATGACCTGATATGTTGCCTTTCACTAATACTTTTCATATACCTGCAACTGATTTAATAAAAGAGTAAATTTTGCTGCAGCTTTCAATATATAAATCTAGTGATAATTGAGGATTTTTTTGAATTTTAAGAATTTTCATATTTATTTGTTCTAATATTATTTTCATAATTATCACTTTTAGGAATATTATAGTAAACAAAATTTATTAAGGCTGATTTTTTGGAATTTGGGGTTTTAGGGAATTGGAATTTTGGTCTGCCCTCTTTCAAAAAAGCTTCTAAAAAATAGTTAAAACATCAATGGCTAATGCTTAAAAGTATTATATGAATGATAATGGAAACACAATTCTTCTCAAACTATATCCAAATGAACTTCGATTACCAAATTTTAGAATCATTTTAGTCCAGATGAGAGGAATTAAGAAACCTATTTCACATTACTAATGGGTAAAAGTTGCTTTTATTCTTCTCTCATTATGAAGAGCTACCACAAAGTTGAGGATGAAACAATGGGTTTTATGATTTTAGGACCATCTGAGCAAAGACATTTTTCTTAAGTGAGCATCTTCTGCTTATAAACTACACTCATCTTAAATTATATTAGGATTAGGTCACCAACATAAAGTACATCATTTAGTTTTCAACCCTTAACTCAATAAAATGGATAATATTTTGGTCTCAGGTAAGTAAACAAAATCCTTCAATGAAAGACAGAATCTTTGGTGGGATGGAATTTTCCGATTCTATTTAGAAAAGGAAAAATCAATTTCCTCTTCCTTATGTGAAATGAATCCTAATGGAAAAAATCCTTATGGTAAAACAAAAGATTTATGGAATAAATGTTATTCCCAGAAAGAAGAAATACATATAATCTCAAAATCTACCTTCAAATCATAAAGGAAAGATATTACTGCATTAAATTATTCCTTCTACACTGGGTGCCTGGCTGATAAAAACTTGAATGCACACATGCTGATTTTCCAACCAACCAGTTCTTCTTAAGAAATTTAAAAGTCATCAGGTAAATTTTTAAATTACCATTAAAACATTGTATATTTTGAATGGTATAGTTGGATAAAATATTTTTTCTTTGGCTTCTAACCAATAATATATTTGGAATCCAAATAATTTTATTTGAGCAAATATTATTTGATATCAAAACATAAAAAGATAGAAAAAGTATATTCCATCTTAATAATTTTGCAACTAGGAAATTACAGTTTAAAGATATTTGATGATGTCAAGTGAGATAGGTGGAATGATATATTTTACCTTACAAATTACACTATAGGTGTATACCAAACTGCGTGCATTAATATCTGTCAAATTTATTGCATTAAATTTTTATGTTGTTTTTCTCATTGAAAGCTTCAATGTGCTCCAAATTATATTTTAGTATGAAATGTAAAGACTTTTAATGATTACATGAACTACTAAAATTAAATTTTAAGTGTATACTCATCTATTTAAGTGTATGCTCTCTCTCTAATTTAAGTGTATACTTATCTCACAAATGAAAATCTCCATGAAAGTATCTGAAATGTATTAAATTTTCTTAGTAACTAATATTAGGTATGTCTTTCATTATATTTTAATTTTATAAACTCATTTTTTATTTTTCCTTCGCATTTAAAAAGAGGTAACCATAAGAAAAAGATCAAATGGAAATCATAACAATATCCCTGATTCAAGTTCATATTTCTGTTTTGAGTTACTAAAACACAGAAAAACTGTACATGGACAACCCCTTTTTCAATTATCTGTACAAACAGCAAAAGAAAGCATTTACTCAGGATATCAGAGTACCAAAAAAATTATTCATATTTCTCAGAGCCTAAAGTTACCTCTGCCCCAAGCAAATGATAAAATAAAGTTGTATTCTGAAGAATATCATCAGTTTCTGACTTGTATTTCAGTAGTTAAGACAAAAGAAGTTGTTTTTCTTGATCATATTTTTAATGCATTACGTCCAATAATCCATGACTAAAGAGTTTCATTCTGTGTTTTTTCCTGCAATTACTCTGTTTCCTAAAATAGATAACTTAGGTGGAATTTAAAAATAATAATGTATATTCTTTGAAATAAAAATCAAATATTGATAATTGCAAATTAATTTTTACATTTTTTAAAGTACAAGTTGTTAGTAAGAGGATATCTCTTTGTTTTGATCATAACAAAAGGAACTGTTGATGATTACACCATAGTAAGAATACACATATGTACAGTATATTTCCCCATTTTCCAATGGTATAGAATGCATATTTCATATTATGCTGCTGCTGCTATCCATTCCACTCAATTGTCATTTTTAATCTCTTTACATGTTTGGCTCATTTGTTTAGCCTCCAAGACATTGCATTAAAATAAGTATACACATTTTATCTTTATCCTTCCCTTAGAAATTACCAGAAGATAAATGCATTTAAGATCCTTGCTTTTGATGACAACCCAAAATATTTTGTGATAGAAAACCTTCATCAACGAAAGATTGAAGCTGATCTTGTGCTGTGTATGACTAGGGCTAGGACTGTGTATTCTATTCAATCCTATTTCCTCTCAGTTACTAACCCATTTTATTCTTGGAAAAGATAAATTATCAGAACAGGAGTTCCTAAGATGTACCTCCAGAATTTTCTTTAACGATTAGTTCATTGAATGCAGCATGGAGGATGCTAAGTATAACTAACTTTAACTTAAATCTTCTTTCTTCACTAAGGAAAAGAAAAACTTTGTATGTTCCACAACTTTAAGATGAAAGTTGTGGAACATACAAAGTTTTTTCTTTTCCTTAGTGTTATCATGGCGTTCCACCAAGTACAGCCTCTACATATTGATTTTCTTCTTTCTTCAGTTCATAGCTACCTTACGTTGAAAATATTTTGACAATATTAAAAGTTCAAATATGGCAAAAAATGTTGCTTATGCTAGACTAGAGAAATAATATGATTTTTTTCAGGTTCTAATGTAAGATTACCTCCTCGCTTTGGAGAGAATCATGAATCTGATTGAATAAATTAAATTCATCATCAATCATTTTCAGTGCATTCTCTATTTCAGGTAAACAATTTTTTTATGAAATTGAATGGAAAAATTCTATTTTCCTACTCCTTTAGCGCATGACTTGACTGGCAGTGCACAAGGAGGATTCAATGACCCATATGTGAGGCTTCGATTGGTGCCTGAAGTAGATTCCAGAAAAAGGCAAACATCAATTCACAGAGGAGATCCAAATCCATTTTTTGATGAACACTTCAAGTTTCCTGTAGCTCATGACCAACTACAAGACAAAACTCTTGTCTTACAGGTTAGTGAAATAAATCAGTCACATTTGCTTATTTCAACTGACATAATTTTACTTTATCAAAAATGATGTGTAATTAACAACACTTTCTGGGTATTAGGTCTTTGATTATGATCGATATTCACGGAATGATGTGGTGGGTGAAGTATGCATGCCAATGGATGAGTTTGATGTTACATCCAGCATTGAAGTTTGGGGGGAAATAACAAAAAATAAGAAGGTATGTAATTTATATTAGTTCCCTATTGTTAAATAAACTAACCGATACTTCTGTTAATTCCAAATATGCCAATGCTTCCAATTTTCCTTTGGTGAGTATAATTTTGCTTCACATGAAATGCCATCTGATTTTAAGACGAAGCAATTCTTTGTAACACACATATTTAAGACTAATCATATAGTGTATGTATTTCATTGTTCTTAGAAACAGTGGGGTCTTCCAATAATATGCAAAAATAGACATAAAAGATTGCTAAGAATATGTTTCTGTATTTTCTGCTTTATGATTAATCTAATATTCCAATAAAAGTTCCATATAAGAAGCTAACTTACATTAAAATGTATAACTTTTATTTTTACAGCCTCCAGAAGAGAGACAAGAAGTTTTGCTGTCTTTAAGTTATCTGCCTTCTGCTGAAAGGCTGACAGTTGTTCTTCTGAAAGCAAGGAACCTTTTCCCTGCTCAAGAGAGGGATCCTCCAGGTAAATATTTCAGTACATCTTTGCGATGACTCTGAATACTGTATGTACTTGTATATTGATCAAACCACCAAAACTTTACATTAAAATACATAAGTATTCATACACATAAGTACAAAGTTATAAGTATAAGTCATATACATAAGTACATAAGTCAACCCTAAGTTTTCTGTAGTTATCAATCACTGCCAAATTAATGAGTTTACTTTTAATTATAAAAGGTAGAGTCATGAGATTAATTTCTCTTCCCACCTTTTTCTCTATAGGTATTTATGCCATTGTTTTTGTTTTAGTTTCTGAGCCACCTAACAACAACACAAATTTGTCGAAACCCACTTGTGCTTAATAAATCCCTTGTGGAACAGTACAAAACACATCATTGTATGTTATACTGAAGGAGGAGTTCTACCAAATATGGCTTACTAAGATTAATAAGGAAAACAACCTGTTATTGAGATAATTTTTGAGTTTAACCATTTATTTAAAATGCAAGTAATAGATGAATTTTATTAAGATTTTAAGGAAAGATTCAATAAATAACCTAAATAATTTAAATCATTACTCAAATCAGTAATTTTACTATGACTGCAGAGTTGCCCACATCATATTTCCTTCGATATTTTTTGTCATTGAACATGCTTTCCAAAAGCATGAAATAAACATTCCAAATGAACATTCTTTCTTCATTACTTTTAACTGTGATTTTACATATAAACTATATTTTTACATATAAACATATATTTTCCTTTTTTAGGGGATTTCATTATCCAGTACTTATTCAGAGTAGAGACTAAAGAATACTTTTCAAATGTATTTTTGTACACTTGTAATTTTCCATCATCTTTATGAGTTTAAATTACATAATAATTCTTTCCTGAATTGTGCCATGTAAAAAGATTGTATAAAATACCTCTTTTTCCATTTCCAACTCTCTTTTATTCATACTATAAAAAATTTTAAGTGCTGACACTTCATTTTTAGGAATTAGTCTAATTACTTTCATAAATCAACTCATAAGACCTCAATATGGTTTGAATTTTGACTTTAAGGTAACAGATCAGTCTATTGGTCTAAAGACAAAGAATAATTCCAAAAATTTGATAAATTAAACCAATATTCAGAGATGGTATTACAGAAAGTATAAAATGTTACAAACACCATAAAGTTGAATAACTGTTAAGTAACTTAGGTTATCTGATTTTCCAAAAGTCATTTCACAAATAGAAATTTTATCCATTAATATTTATTAATTATTTTTTATTATTAATTTTTCTAGACCCTTTTGCAAAAGTGTACTTGCTAGTTGGAGGCAAGCGTGTCAAGAAAAAGAAGACTGCTGCAAGGAAAGGGAGTGCCAATCCTGTCTGGAATGAGGCTTTATCCTTTAATGTTCCAGCAAATAGCTTGAGTATAGCTGCTTTAGAAGTAAGTACACTTCATGCTATTCTTATGAGATGATCCATCAAATCTAGACATGTGCCTTTCAAGTTGCATTTTGGTATATAGCAGGAGAAGCATGCATCATCAACTCCATATCCCTTGACGGTTAGTTTGTGTACCCTATGTAGAAAAAATGAGTCTCTGAAGTAGCCACTTCTTTATTGGATGAGAGGTTTAAAAACACCCCGTAAGTCATCTTTTAGCAAGCGAAATTCAGATTTCTGGGAAGTGCCGTTAGGGATCCCAGAATTCGGTAATCCGGAACTTCCTGTTTGTCTCTGAGTGCTTTCTATCTTTCCACTTGCCAAAAGATGACTTACAGAGTGGTTTTAAACCTGTAATTCAGAAACAGCCATGTTCCAACCTTCTTTTTCTTTCCATATTAGAGTTTAAGAAAAGTTCCAAAATGCTATTATAGTTTTCAATTCAAAAGAAATTCCAAGCAATGGGGGTGAGGGTTTTCCATGGCTGCACTATGCAAGGTTATTAATCAAAATACATATTTCAGCAATTAAGTTACCATACTCATGGGATGAGAGAAATGCTAACTAGCTAACTTCTTGTATTTTTTTCCTCACTTATCTCCTAATATATGGTTAGTGTGTGTAAAAAGATGGTCACAATTTCTGCACAGCCTTCCAAGATGGATTATCTCAAAATTGAATAAGTTTAACATGAAGCTCTGATTTATGCAGGAACTTTTCTTAATGCAATGCTTGCCTTCAGAGTCTCATATTCTGCTTTCATTTTAGTAGAGTAGGTGTAATAAGCATAAAGTAACCTCAGCCATATTTCTCATTCAATTTCATTCTATAAAATGAAAATCCCTTTTTCTGATATAAATAAGTTGCATGAAAAGAGATTTGATTCATAAATGAAGCTACCTTGTGATGCTTCATCAAATCTGTGTCAATCTGTGTAAATTACCATCATAGGGTAATTTAATTAGTTGCCTAACATATATTTTCATGATAAAGAAGAAGAAGAAATAAATTTAGCCTCCATGGAAGAAAGGTCAAAAAATTGATTGCATTTTTAACTTCAGTATTTTATTGCAAAATGTGACCAACCATCTAAGCCTGCACAAATTGTAACCAACAAACAGAAAATATAAACAACCAACTAGATTATTAGCCTCTAATTAAAGACTTTTGAATATCTTTGAGCTCTTTTACCATTACAAACAGGATTAACATATAAAAAATTCATTTACACTTTTACTGTAAAAAATAATTCTGTTCATACATATATCACTAACAGATTGGTTTGTAATTAAATTTAAAACTTTCAATTCATTTAAATTTATTACTTTTAGAATGCAGCCACTCACACACAATACATAGACTATTTCATAATTCCTTTTCCAGAGGTTATAAATTTTGCAAGCAGTATTCACTCCTTATTAATAAATATGCTAATAACAATTCTTAATTGACCCATTTCATTTTCATCCCCATGAAAATGAAGTACAAGCAAGTGTAGCAGGCTCTCTCCAAAAATCAGATATGCAAACTTATAGCTACCATATATGGTACTTCCCAATATGGTGACATATTGAAACAAAACCGATAGATTTAGATTTGAAAGTCACCACAAGCCGCCAGTGGCATATGGTTGGGTGTTATAAATACCTTACGATATTGTGCATTTCAATCATTCATAGTAGTAGTAGTATTGTTAAAAGTGCTTCGACAGCTTAGGTCATTTCGCACATGGTCTCCCATTCAATCATTCATCTTAAAGGAAAATGCCCTTAACAATTTTCTTTTTATCTACCCAATGTGTTTAAATGGGAAAAGTACCTTTTTTGGGGTCTGCTGTGATCAAACCCATGACACCTAGGATTGACATCTCACCTTTTCTCTAGTGAGATGGAAGGGGTCTTTATGCAAAAATTTGATAAGTCATTGAGGCTATTTGCTTGGTTTAAGATGTAAATTAAACAGGCAAAATTTGAACTGGCCTAGCATTGAACACATCACTGCTAAGGAAAATGTCTTTACTGCATACGATAGAAAACTATATCTTCTAACAATGTCGTGAATTTCAACCTTCTATCTTAACAGAAAATGACCTAAATGAATTCTTGAAAATCTTTATAGTAATAGATTTTTCCAACTCTTGTTTCACACAGGTTTCACGTCATTTCAGGAAGTTTGTTAATATAATCTATCGAAGAAGCCTTCACTATGTGGAATTCCATAATAGGAAATAGAAATAAAAAAAACTATGTCCAAAATTCCACAGGAGTTTAATGTAGCGACCGGTTTCAGACTGTTTAGTCCATCATCAGGCGAAGGGACCACAAGCTAGAGGGTATATATATAATTCAATGACCAACTCCTGTGGAATTTTGGACATGGTGTTTTTTATTTTTACTTCCTATTATGGAATTCCACATAGTGAAGGCTTCTTCTATGGATTATATATATAGTGTGAGTCTTGCAACGAAAGCCAAACTCTACCGCAAGCTTTTTATTAAACAACGGATAGCTTCCCTGAATATATATTTTAATAGTCAGTGCCTAAGGAGAAAGCTGATCCCCAACTATATTAGTATTTCATCTTCATCGGCATCACCTGCTGCAAGCCATGCAGTGGAGGCTGCGAAGCTGATCTGGTTACGGAGGGAACTTAAGCATTGGTACGTCAAAAGGACTAATCTTCGCTTGTATNGAAACCGGTCGCTAGATTAAACTTCTGTGGAATTTTGAACATAGTGTTTTTTATTTCTACTTCCTAAGTTTCTTAAATTGAATTGCGACATTTACACATCCTAGCTTTGAACCATGTGACATTTGGGAAGTAGACTATAAAAATAGTCACATATTAACAAACACTTTATGTATACCTAGTTATAACTACTTAGCTCTAAATTCTGTATAAAAATATATTACAGAGCCACCCCATGTATTTTAAATGGTCAAAAATCAAACTGTCCTAGCATCAAATTCAGGATCATTATGGTAGTTGTCTGGTTAGTATTATGATTCAGAAGCTCCTCCATTATCAATTTCCAAGGTTTCAAGTCGATATCATATTGGGAAGTAGTTAAAAATATGATTCGAGTTTCCTGTACAGTTTACATGGAAGAATATTAAACATGCCCTTGCATTGAACGATGGATCAATATGGAAGTGGTACCTTGAGTACAAAATATAGTCACAAAGATTATTCAAATGCCAAATTACCACTAACTGTCTTCTCAGAAGGTTACCCAGAAAATATTATTAAAAACCCACCCATTGTAAATTAAACTGACAAGATTTGAACAGCCATTACATCAGTCCCAGGGTCATTTACGAGATATCTACTCAAATTATGTTACAGAAATTCCTCCAGGTACCATAGCTTCAGAGAAGCTAAAAGATTAGGTAAGTAATTTTTACAACAGTGGCCATATGCCACTGGTGGCTTGCAGCAAGTTGCAAATCTAAAACTATCCTCTGAGGCTAAATGGAAAGCATCACTGACCCAGTGATTTTTTTGTGTAAAGACCCCGACTTTGTCACTAAGGAATAATTGAGGCATCGATCCTAGCATGGGTTAGATAGCATGAGTTTGATCCTAGAGGGCCCCAGAAACTGTATTTTTCCCATAAGGATGCATTGCATGATTTTTCAGAATTTTTTTTGAGGCACTTCCTGTTAAAGTAGGTAGTTAAAGGAGGTGATTCTCTACCATGTATTGCAAAGACATCTCCCCAAATGATCCCAGGTTCGATGCTAGGTTGGTGTAAAAATCGCTCCTTTTAAAGGGAAATTAAGAGAGCCATTTAAATGCTTTTACCTACAGAAAGAATATATCGAAGGATATATATGTGGATATTGAAATCTTATCGTCTTTATATAGTGCTTCCCAATTAGATTTTGGTTCAACACATCAGCGATAGTAGAAATGCAACTATATTTTGGCAAAACAAATTGTCATTTCTATCTTCTTTAGTGGCTGACAACATGTTGCCATTGCACATTTTAAATTTGATGCACTTCCTGAAAAGAATGCTAATTGAAACTATAGAAAGAGTTAAAAGTGGAGATAACTCAAGTATTATGGTCATTGGTTCTAAGCCAGATTGCTTCCTTTTTTCCGTGAGAATTACTTTGAGGTGAACTACTGAACATGGTATGAAGAGAAAATAGATCTTAAATATATTTACAGCCATTGCAAAAAATCAAAAGTGGCCTTGCTTTTGACTCTTAGTTGCTCAAAATGCCCTTTAATTTAAATGAAAGGGAAACTTGGAATAAGTCATCCGAGATGCTCAATCTTTCATTCACAACCTGAATGTTTACTTGCGGCCCATGTGGATTTTGACAACTTCTTAGCTATTTATGTGTTTTAGGGTCCTGGGATATTAAAATTCCATTTTAGGTAAATCTTTTAGGAAAAATAGCTCAGGTTTGAAAGATAGGCTTTTGAAACAACATGGATGCTTACTTAAGTCCCTTGATCTTCTCTTGATTTTGTCAAGGTTTCATTACAAAAGGCTGTATTTTACATATATATAATATGTTTAACTCAATGATATTGAGTTCAGCATATTTATAGGAGTCTGAAATGATCTGAAGAAATTTCAATGCTTCCTTTACCGTCATTGCTTCTCTTATCTTTATATGGTGAACAACCCCAGCCTTTCAATCAACGGAAAATATAGATGTGGCATGTTATGTCAGTAAAAGGTTATTTATATGTTTCGAGAAAACATCCTTTTCTATCCCAGATTCTTTTGCTTATTTCATGTTAATTTTTCACTTTCTCGAAGACCATTTGTTAGCCTCTTTTCTTCAGCTTTACCCTTGTTCCTCAGGGTCACCGGGGGTCTTCCCCGCAGATCCGCACCTTCACGCCAGAGGGGCGAAACACAGGAGCTGGGCCCTACCCTCCATCATCTACTGGTCCTCCCAGCAGGTCCCCTTCGCCGACTCCGGGGACCGAAGGCCATGCCCCTTCCTCGACTGCTCCGAGGACGCCTTCCCCGTCCAACACTTCGGCGCTCTCCTACTCATCCACCACTCACCAACGATGCCTATCTCCTCTCCTCATCCCTCCGCACACTTCTGCAAACATCCCGCAACCCCCAAGATCCCCTTCAGCAACCTCCACCGCTTCATCTTCTTCCTCCGCCGCCACGGTGTCTCTAGCAGCCGCTGCAGAGGCGGCGTCAGCTCCGCCTGCACCTCCGGCATCGCCTCTGGGCGCCCTGCAGCCATCGCTGTACACGCGGAGGGACGGGCCGCTGTTCTTGGGAAAGCCGAGGAAGTCAGGTCCATCTTTGGGGCGATTGCATCTGAGGCTGCGGTACGATTTCGATCGATCCGATTTGCACGTTCATCTTATAGAAGGTGAGTTCTTTTTATGGATGAAGGGGAATATTCTAACATTGCGAATTTAAATTATTTGTCGTCATCTCACGGATTCTCCATTCATTTTACATTCTATTTAATTTTTCCATTCTTTATTTGCTTCGAAACTCGATTACATGCTCACTATTAAATTTTACTGGATGATAACAGAAACATTCAGAAAGATTATTGGGATTTCTTCCTCTGAATCTTCCCATAGACGTTTACACAAGATATGTCAGGAATAATTGAATCAGATATACTCAGCTTCCAATAAAAGGGAGCCGTTTGATATGTGCTCTAGGTTGAGTGGCAGAGAAATTACCTTAATCGGGCCTTTAAATACAAAAGTCGGACTTTTATTTCGTACTAAATTTATATGTAATGATACCTAATAATCCTCTGAAATTTGAGCTCTCCTGGTTATGACAACTTTATTTTTACGTAGAAAAAACTTGATGTTTACCAAGAAAATGCTCGCTAAAGAGTATTCGTTAGTTTTTACAACCACATAAAAGCAAGAAACTACTCTCTTGGTTTTAGGAAGACTTAAAAACGGAAAAGTGTAAGAATGAAACCCTGAATGAGGACACTTTGCAGAGCCAAGAAGGGATGAAAAAACTTGGTTTTAAAATTATCAGTAATGAAAGAAAATTTTTTGACTTTATTTAACGCCTAAAAGGTCATCATGAGGTGTAGAATATAAGATATATAAATAGAGATATAATTTCAGAATATCCTTGAAGGAAAGCAATTCCCAAAGANTAAGTATTATTGACGAGTCATGTATAATGTGTGATCTCCATTACTAAATACATATTCATCCTTTTTCTAGGTATGCGTTATGGGACAGAGCAATGATTTAATTGGTGCAAATAGCCCTCTTTTGGGATGCTGTGTTCTTGGTCCCCATGAGTCACCAGGACCAGAGAAAGATCACTGGAGTGATATGGTTCAGAATCCAAGAAAAGCTGTTGCTATGTGGCACACATTGCGATAGGAGCACCTTCACTATGTCAATTTAGACTTATACGCTTGTAAGAATATTTCCTCATAAATGGGCTTAACTCGTAAGGAAATTCTGAAAGTGAACAAGAATCCTATTCCATTTCAGATGCCTAACTGAATATCTGTAAGCACAAATGAGAATAAGGTTACATTTCATAAGTGTAAATCTAATTATATATTGCAAATTTTCATCATAATATTTTTATCATACCTTGGGAGGTTTTGATCTTACCATTACTCCTTAATTCTGTGTTGATATCTCAATTTTTCACATTTGGTAAATATATTTTTTCAGGTGTGACTGAATTTCAATAAATTGCTTTCATTAATTATGAAAATCAAACTCTGCATCTTTAATTTTGTTCATATCATTGAATGGCACATCATCTCATGTTGTGTTCAATTTTATATATGTATTCTAAGATCATGAGCTCCATTCTCATCCATGTTGCAATTTTAAATGTTGTACATTTTTACATAAACCTTACCGATTGTCACCTAAAGACATTAAAAGCAGTGACTGCTGCTGAGGAGTTCTAAATCAAATTTCTGAAAGTTTAGAAGGTAAGATGGGAAAGTTTAAGATTAATGTGATGGTATTGATCAGAACTTGATCTAGGTAAATATTGCAGTCAATTATATGCTTATTATACATAACATGTCAAATAATTCTTCTGGTTCCTGAATTTTAACCAGATAATGATCTTTAAATCTATGGTGTGTTTCACTCCAAAACTGAGTATATGCTACCATATGTGATATTCTCATTCTATCAACAGTATCTTCCATTGGTGAGAAAAGACAAAAATATGCACACACACACACACACACACATATATATATATATTGTGAACATGATGTATCTGACATAGATAAAATTAAAATTATAAAATTATTAAGGTTAAATTAGCTATATTCTTCAAAATTTGGGGTGTTTTTCAATTTTTGAAGGGAGAGTAATTTTCCAATTTGGCTACTTGTGCAGTCTTCTTACATCACTAATTATGGTGTGAGAGACTGGAAAATTCAGGGTTTCCACATATCATTCCACGACTTTTAGAATTGCAATCTGCCTTACTACATAATAGAATTTTGAAATTTTAAAATGAATAATGCAATCTACTCCCACAACGTAGGTAGAAACCACACTGGGAATATTTTGGTCATAATTGAATAGGGATTCACTCCATTATAACGAAATAAGAAATCCTATGGTGAATGGGATTTCCTCCTTTATATATTAAAAAATATATTGTATTTCTCCTTCATTTTATTTAATGAAATCAACAAGAGTTCAAATCAACCAGTAGTTTAAGTGAATTATGGAAATTTGTTCAATTTTAAACCTATAATATTTTCAATCATTTACCATATTGTATCAGAAATATTTCTGACAAATTCTAAAGAGCATTTGATGTTTAACTTCAGCTTTTAATACTGGATACCAATATAATTCATTTATTATGATTTTTTAGGATTTCCACAATTAAAGAGGTAATAATGATAGTTTTTTTTAATAAATTATGGTTTAAGAATCTCTTGCAAAAGTTTTCTTCTAACAATAATAATATAATAATAATATCCAATGAAGGAATCAATTTTTAGTAAGCATTAATCAAAATTTCCAGTCATTGTGATTGTACATTTCTTTAAATATTAATTTTTTAATTTGATAATGTTATTGGCTCAATGAGAATATCTTTCCGTCCAATGATATTTTCATTAATATAAAAATTATAAGCCTTTTTGGCAACTTGCCTAACTTTCCAGATTAATTTTGTATTTCTATGATAACAAAACCAAATAACTACCCAATTTAAAATAATTTCTTCAGGACCATAAAGAAGAATCTGGATTCACATTGTCATGGTTAACTGTATTTGATGTAATCTTCTAAAATTGAAAGTAGCCCCACATATTATGCAAGATAATATTAATTTACTCTCTGACCTCACATCTTAGGAGTGATAATATGTCAGCTCTTCAATTATGAGACCATTATTAAAATGGTTTTGACAATTAATAAAATCACAAAATACAAATTAGTAATTGTTAAATGGTATTAACTCATGGATTTGATGACATTAACGGACATTGTGATTGAAAGTTAAACCCTAGATCTACGTTACCACAGATTTATGGATTATAACTCCATATTAGTAAATATTAAATAAAACATATCTATGTAGCTGCACCTAACATGTAAATTGTAGAAACCTCACCCATGGTCATATTTCGTCACTGTGTTTAGGTATAGAAAGTTATTTAAAATTTTAGTTCAGTATTATTTAGAGCATAAAACTTGATCTTCCAAACCATATATATAATTTCATAATCGACTGAATGTCAAATTATGACTGCTTCAATTTTTTTACAAAGTAAAATTTTGAAGGGAGAAGCTCTCAAAAAGTTTTAGTCAAAGGAAATATTTTTTACGTAGCATAAAAAGATATTATTAAAAAAATATTGGTTGTTTTTTATTCAGTCAAATTTCTACCAATATTTAAAGGCTTATTAGCTTGCATAATTCAAAGAAAACTAATGTTAAGGACCAATGCTATGATGGCCTTAGTATTTGGAAAATTTTAAGAAACATGCTTAACATTATAATATGAAATTCCAGTTGCCTAAAAATGTTATTGATTTTTTTACTATTTGAATCATTATGTATAAACCTGCTGGTGTTTTATAAGTTATCAATAACTATTGAATACTGAAGACTTAAAAAAGTGAAGAAGTGCTACAAAATCCCTCTTCCTGAGCTGGATTTACTAGCATGTGATGCATAGTAGTAGCAAAGAATACCTTACAATGCAAGGCAATGTATAACAAATAGGTTATGTGAAACAACGCACTTCATAGTCTTTGACTGATTGAGTATGGCAATCAATAGTTTCAATAAATAAGACAAAAGCATATATATATATATATATATGTGGTTATTAAATTACTATTTATTGCTGAGTCTTGTTATAATGGCCTACAGAAAAAGTTCATTCCAAGGCCTTAACTAGATCAAAATCCATGTTTTATCTGTAAATTTGGCATTGATATACTTATTTTTGCTTTAAGGAAGTATCTCCACATATAAATAACAAAAAATTAACAATTACATACACATATACACAATATCACATAGGCCTATTGAAGAAACTCACCATTTAGAAGCGCTTAATTTCACTGCAGGGATTTTTCTAATCAGTCACAATTAATGGCTGTTGTTGTGAAAATTTTCATAAAAATTTTTGTGCAAGATGCAAATTTGCAAAAGGAGAAAGAGTACTCACTCTTGACTTAATATCGATATGTGAAGCAATGCATATTTGTAGGAAACTCTTCAGTAAACAATAACCTCTTTATATCGATTGCCATAAATTCAGCTGGTTCCATATGATTAATTCAACTATTTGCATCATTTTGAAGGTATTTTCAACATTTTTATACTTTATTATGACAATTATTTTAAAGAAAAATTGACATTTGTTTTTACGGAATGCAAGTTTTCATCCTGCATCTTGAAAATGCAGCCAAATCAATTATATCTTGCCAGAGCCATTTTTTGTGGAAAACAGATTTTGTTTAACAAAAGGTAATACTTTTGATAATTGTCCAAAATTTATATGAACTAGGTTAGAAAGAGCCTAATGTTCTCTCATAGGTGTTCTATCACTCCTATTCACCCTCTCTTCTGCTCACTTGTGCATTTAAAGCTTTATACTGTCAAAGAATTGAATTCCTTGATGGCATAAGTGGTCTCCTGCCTTTCTGACTTGTTATATCTTATACAAAATATAACATTTGTGAAGAAGACGTAACAAATTTTTAATGTATATATGGGTAGAAGAATAATTTTATGATTTAACTTCATTAGGAGAAATTCTTGAGTTTTATACTAAAGATTTGATGTATGTAAAAATTGTATCACTGGAAAATTTTTGTGTATCTTATGTTGATGTAACTTGAAATGGTGAAGTAATGATTTCTTTGTGTTTTAATCAATTCAAAGGAATGGCATGTATATGATAACTGGATGATAAATTGAAGATTAAGATCTGAGTATATAATAAGTAAAATAAAATTATTGAAATATTCTCTGGAAATACATAAATATTATCTCATATTCGAGAGAATTAATAATTACTGTTTGACAATTGAAGGATGGTAATAATAATGTACCAGCTAAGCTTTGTGTTGATGGGCATGTTGTGAAATAAAGATGTATTTTTGTGGTGCAATACCCTCTTTTATTACATAGTCAAGACAATATCAGTGGTGTCATTCAACCATTTCACACAAGTTCATGCATACTTGTCATTAGGATCATCTGAGTTCACTGAGCCAGTTCTTAAGTCTCTCTTATACAGTGGTAGTATAATGATATATACAGAGATACTACAATGTACTCATTACCACAAGAATATGATTTCAATTTTGGGTAATGATTCTTATCTTCTCAGAAATTTTTTGAAGAAAACTATAAATTACTATAATAAGGAAACATTTACTTAAAACAGCAGTATGTGTTTGCTAACTCTGTAGGAATAAGGGCTTGTTCCTAATTTTTTTTAAACCAACCATTGTGCATTATCATTTTAATAATAGTAATAATAATAATTGTTTATTCAGAGATAGGAATGCCCTTTCTTGAAAATTAAATACATTAGACTTTCTAATATCTATATTATAGATTATGAGTATATATGAGTAATGGTGAGTAATTTTTAATTGAGGTTAGAGGAAAATCTTAAAAGATCTAAAAATACCCAAGGAGGTTGTGTTCCTCAATGTGTGGGATTTTTATCTTCTATAAACCACCTGCCTACAAGACTGTAACTCACCATCTTGGAACCGCCATCAGGCATTACTTCGAGGGGGGAAGCCTAGCTTTATGACCACAGTCAGTATTGGACATCGTGCTCATCTACTTTCCTTCCTGGTACTTCCCTCTGTTCTCAATGCCTTCATTATGGAAGCAGCCCAGCCCAACCCTACTTTTCTCCAATTTGAGGCCAGCATATGCTATACCTTTAGAGTCAAAATTATCCCATTCTGCAGCATCTCTGCTTAATGAAACAAACACATTCATGTGTGTATGTATGTGCATATGTTTGGCTAAAACTCGAGAACCAAAGGTTTGGACACTTTCAAAGTTTGCACATTATTAAAAGTCAATAACCTGCAGAACTGCTGCTAATATTACTACTTTTATAACTAACTACTACTTCTTTTTATTTACCTAATGGTCCCAGGTTCAATCTGAGGCAATTCAAACATTCAAGAAATACATGTAAACTTAATTTTATTAATTGAGCGCTTTACTTCCTTTGCAAAAAAAATTAGAAAAAATAATGATTTGAAATCATGATAAGCACCTAAAAAAAGGTAATCGAAGACATATTCTGATCGTTCTCCTGGATTATTGATTTAATTACTAAATTACATTATATATGTTATACGTGAAAAACTTTTCTAAAATTTTATTACTGTAAAATATTCTAACTCTGATGGCCCATACCATTATTTAATTTGACTGATGCATTATTTCTTATGAATTATCCTTCAAACTCAAGAACCAGAAGAAATACTTACAACCTTGTACATTACTAAAATCCTAAATAAAGTTGATTTATTTTCGTCTATCTATTGGTCTCCAGTTTAACCCCAAAAAATTCACAGCACTCCCATAAGATGTGCATGTAACATTTATTTCAATAGTTTGCAGGCACCATTTCTATCAAAAAGCTAAATTAGAGAAGGAAAATCATCCTACAGACATGTAATGCCAGATTAATATATCATTGCAAGCACTTTTACATGAACGAGTGATCCTATACATTGCAAGTTTGTATAGATAATCTTTTCCGAAGTAGGGGACTTCAAACAAGTTAGAACTATATGTGGGTGCAAGGGGAATTTTAAAAGTTATGAGAAATAAATTGTCAAGACAGGATACCAAATTATTTTGCCATTTATAAATATAAAGGACGTACTCTTTACATGCTTGAAGGGAAGGAAAACTGAGTAGATTAAGTAATTTTTCATAGTTTCCCATTTTTCTTTCAGTGTTCTATTTATGAGATATCCTGAGAAATTTGCTTCTAACTTGTTCAAGGTAATAAATATACTTGTTGCAGAAAGGGTTCTGACGACTGAGCAACATTAAAGTGAGGATCTTACCAGGGAAGTGTATACTAATTTTTGGCAAGTGATGTCATTGAAATCCTTGCAAACTCTTCCAATGAAGCCCAACATTTTATATGCTTTGATAGTAATAAGATATGTATATGTGTGTCTAAAATTAACTTTGAGTCAAACAACACTCCCAACTCAGTTAAATGATTAACTCTCTTTTATATCTTCACTGAAAAAAAATATCAAGAATGGATGGGGACTTTTGATTTAGAATAGTTTATAGCACTACACTTCTTGATATTTTGCTCAGTAAAGTTCTTACAGTACCATTCATTAATTTTTTCCTGTGATTATTGTAAAAGTTAAAGATTATTGTCATGATTTGTGCAACGGATTCTCAGGTGGTCAACCAGGTACGTACGTTCAGGTGACATTGCTGTTGCCCACAATCATTGTCATGATTGATGTAATTGTAGATATTTTGATCATCTGCCTACATAAGAAATTTGACAGTGTTAAGAGATATATTAATATCATTTATAAACAATAAAAATAACCATAGACCTAAGTGATATTCCTGTATGATTTCTCACCTAGTAATAAAAAAAGTTGATATATAATCATGAGTTTTTGCAAATAACTGTCTATTAGATAGGTTTTCAGTCAGTTTGACACATTACCATGTATATCATATCTTATATATAAAGTTGAACGTGTGTAGAACCACACCCAGCCTATCGGCTGCCCGGGTGCAAACATAATTTATCGCCCTTTAAAATTAAATACCAGAACAGTTTATATCCTGCTTTGCATGTAAAAATTATTTTTATATATTATAAATATATTATTTACTTGCAAGCCTTTGAAAAACTTGTATATTTTCACTGTGTTCCCCAGCTTACATTGGTCACAAAACATCAGTAACAATCATGCATATCCAGTATCCTGAGGTAATGAGTAAATAATTCATATAACTTTTGAGTATCATTATCTTAGCAGCATCAGTGTCTGGAAGTGTCAATATGCATGCAAAGTTTTTTGCAAATTAGAAGAGACCACAATCAAATCTCTAATAAATATATATTCCAAAACCTGAAGAGGATTTATTTTTGGTACCAGAAAATCTTCTATTGATTCCAAATCTTTGATTAAATCCACTACAGAAATATTCTTTTCTCATCTTAGGTTATCCATAATTCTTTCCTCTAAATGTTTGCAAATCTTTAATTCCGCATTATAATCTTTCCTAGGTATTCATGTGTATCACACAGAAAACAGCAAATAATGTTGCAGTAATAATAATAATAATGGTTGGCTAAGTTTTTGTTGGGAACCTTTAGATACCGCCGTATAGGTGCGATGCACCCCTTGCACTCATAAGACAGCACAGCTCTATATGTGTGTATAATGTAAATGTTTGCCAAAAACTCAAGAGCCAGATGTTTCACAACTTTCAAACTTTGAAGATTGTTGAATGTCTTCCCCAGACAGATAAAAGGCTACTTTTTATTCACTGAGTGTGGATGGTTATGGGTGAATGTTCAACTAAAACTAGATAACCAGTAGTTTTAAAACTTGCAAACTTGCATATTTTTAAAATTAACAATACACAGATTTCTTTTCATGTATCAATTGATCTCAGCTTCAATACCAGATGAGTCAATGCATTTCAAGAAGATATACATGTAAACTTCTTTCAATGCATATTGAATTAAGATACTTATTTTAGTCCTAGGAAAATCTTTTAAGATTCTAAATTACAAGAATTTGGACAAAATAAATGAAAATTTTATGAAATGTTGAGGTTGATAGCCTATGCCCTAGACCAGGGGTGAAGAACCTTTTGGTGCCACATCAAAATTTTATCAGGAGCGAGGCCAGCAAAGGCCCCTTGATTTAGACAATCCTTCCATTAATGAAAGCATTTGTAATGCTTCTACAGTGTAGAAGAATATAAAATATAATATTTATTCACAATTTAACCCAAATACCGATGAGCATAGTAAAACAATGTTTAATTTTCAAAGAAAAGAACAAAATTTTTAATGTGAACTCTGAGCCTGTTTTTTCAATACCAGTGCATCTATATCTGGTTTGAAGAAGGTTGTTTAGATGCAAAGAGCATTTTCAATATACCAATCTGAAATTTTTGTTCTAATTTTACTTTTGGTGTACTTCGTATAGGAAAAACTCTCCTCAGAGATGTCATGAACAGGGCATGTTCGTGAAGTGCCAGATATTTTTCTTTAGGAAAGTACAACTTATAAAAGTCCAATAGAGTCACTTGAATACAGAACGATAAGTTTAGTATCACAGGCGGCAAAAATAATGACAAATATTATCCACCGCATGGAAAGAAAAGCTGAAGCGATGCTATCAGAGGATCAATTTGGGTTTAGAAAAAATAGGGGTACAAGGGAGGCAATATTGGTTTTAAGAATGATCTTAGAAAAAAGATTGGAGTGGAATAGGAAAACATACATTGCATTCATAGATATTGAGAAAGCCTTTGATAATGTTAAATGGGACAAAATGTTTGAAGTGCTAAAGAAATCTGGAATCAATTACAGAGAGCGGAGACTCATATGGCATCTACACAAGAATGAAAAAGCTATTCTGGAGGGTGAAGAACAACAATTAGAAGCTAAAATCCAGAAGGGAGTGAGACAAGGATGTGCATTATCACCAGTGATATTTAACACATATATGGAAGAAGCCCTGAAAGAAGTTCAGAAAAGAGCAAGAACTAAAATGGGTGTGAGAATACATGGCAAAAGAATAGACATGCTAAGATTTGCAGACAATATTGTTGTCCTATCAGAGAAGGAAGAAGACCTCCAAAGCATGATAGAGAAGATGAATCACATCATGGGAATAAGGTACAACATGAAAATTAATACCAAAAATAAAGAAGATAATGGTATGTGACAAGGAGGGAAAGGAGAAAGTGCAGATTGCGGTTGGCTCTAACTAGTTCTCTCTATTCGATGAAAATGAATCAAAGGAGAGATGTTTCATTTCCAGTGAAAATGAATGAAATTAATGAGATGTTTGAAGCTGAAAAGATGATTATTGTTTGTTATATTATGGAAACAAAACTTGGTTTGACAAAACGTATAGTCCAATAGTAGCTGAAAGGCTGCATCTGGCTCCTAATTTAGCGTCCCTGATATACAGTATCCTATGCTTCAGCATCTAACAGATAGTTGAGATGAAATATACCAATTATATAACTAAGAGAAGCAAAATTACCCAATTCCTAGGATTCAAAGATTGCAAAAATATTAACATAATATCACATATCTTTATTTGTGCAAAATAATTTGTTATACAACATAAAGTTGTAAGTTTAAAAAAAACACTAAATTATCCTCTCTTGGCCCTCACTTCCTGAGAGTGCTCTTTTTAAAAAAGCTCACAATTTTTGATAAACATTGCTCCTCTGGAATGAGCAGAACAGTATTTAAATCAACAGTAAAACCTAGGGTTGACTTATACCTTAGAAATGAAGAAAAGCAGAAATTTTACATTAATTTTCATGGAGTTAACCTGTTCATGATTATATATAGACACCAGCATGAGGTGAATTAAGGAAGTAAACAGCAACAAAACTGCTCCAAGTGAGAATTAGTTGCTATGATTGTATCATGCCTCTGTAAGCATAGGCATTTCATTATTTTAAAAATATATTTATACAATTAAGCATGGTACTTCTTCTTTTTGTATGATATTCTTTTACAATATCAAGTCTTCATCTGCTGAAGTTTATATGTATAATTTTCAAACCTTTTCTGTGGGTTTTTAGAGGTAGAGCCCTTCTCTTCCCCTGAATGTGTCATCTGTATGGATGTCTTACTTT
The DNA here is from genome assembly GCA_000376725.2 of Ladona fulva. Taxonomy (NCBI): domain Eukaryota; kingdom Metazoa; phylum Arthropoda; class Insecta; order Odonata; family Libellulidae; genus Ladona; species Ladona fulva. Next base: position 134,475 of record KZ308605.1, read on the forward strand.
TACTTCAAAGCATATTATTGTAATGACATATACTAAATTTCTTATCTCGATATAATCATTACTTTCATTGAAGGAATCATTCATAAATAATCAGTTTTTCTTTTCACGGAGAAGATACTCGTTTCCACTAAATAAGTGAAATTTAAACTGTTATATTTACCATTATTTATGTGCTGCTCACCTTGATACTCTTACATTTCATGTTGCTTTTAACAGGAACATCTACAAATCTCATAGAGAATATCTTGTCCAATACTAGTTTCAGATAACCTATCTTTTACCTGAAGTGCAAAAATTCAAATGAATATCTCAGGATGATCATTAAATAAGAGAAAAATAGACTTTGGCATGAAGAACCTGTATTTCTCAGTTTCACAAGTACTGTGTTTTCACATAAATTGAGTTATATATAAAGAAACAGAGAACCTTGTAATCGACATTCATCATGGAATAGGTGGCTTCAGAAAATGTAACAGAAATAAATTCCTTTGGACTTGATTGGCTTTGTAAGTCCTCCCAACTCACTCACTGAAACACTTTCCTTGAATTGAGACTAATGTAACTACTTGGTAACTAACAGCAAAACAGTGAAATAATTGTTTCACCCTGAAATCAAAGGAACAATGCGGCATCCACTTGGGGTTCTAACCAAAGGATAGTTACACCTTGCACTTCTTCTATCCAAAGGGTCTCGCGATCTGCACTTCCTTCGTATGCATACATGGTAAGTTTCACAGTCAGCTGTAGTTTCACATGCTTGTGAAGTATAAGTTGCAGGTAGAAATATTGCGAGGATGAGTATCACAACCAATGCTTTCTTAAGAGAGCCCATTATGCCCAGTGAATTGGTGGTATACTTGTTAGTTCAAACAATCTCTGTATAGTAATAATGTGAATTTTAAAGTGTAGAGCTTTTGAAGATCTCTCTTTCTTCACTGTGGAGCAGTGTCTACCCAGAATGATGACCCTTGGCTTAATGGACTCGGGGACAGATGATATAATTGCGCTGAGATGAGAGAAAAGTGATAAGACAGACTGTAATGCACTACTTTCTAATTTCTCGTATCATGAATTCTGACAGCCTTTATTTCGACGAAATAATAATCAACGATCAAGGAAAGTGAAATGTTAGGAAATTCCTGAACAATTACTATTTCATACATGTATTTAACGTGAGTTATATTTAGTATTTACTAAGCATGAAATCTTTGTCAATCGCATAAATGTCGCGATCGAAAAAAGGATATCGAGCAACATTACTAAAGACGCTGAGATACACGAAAATTTAACCTTTTTATTAAGTTTAGTATTTTTCTCAATGTGCTGTCTTGGCTTTAGCCTTACGCTTTAATAATACCATCTATAGATATGAAGTTTTTCTCTATTACACTTTTCCTTCTAGAGGATTTCTCCTATGCTGGCGCCCTCCTAGATTTCTAGTTTGCATATACTGATCCTGTTATACTGTTTTCAAAGAATATTTAGGATATATAAGGATAAGAAATAAATACTTTTGCAGAGTCAGTATTAGATTCACAAAATTCATTTCCTGTAATTAGATTTTAAACATTTATAAAATGTAAAAGTGAACATTTTCCCATTTATTTCCCCCCTGGCTCCCGGATAACCAAGTATGCAACGCGTTCGACCTCAACGAAAGCGGTCCGGTCCCGGATTCGATTCCCGGTGGGGGCCTACGTTCCAAATGACCTTAGCTGTTGAAGCACTTTTAACAATACTTCCCCCCCCCCCAAAGCTAAGTTATGCGTACCAGTTAAGAGCTTTCGATGACTTTGAACCATTTTATCAATTACGTTCACAGCGTTTTTCTAAATGTCTCCACTCACCTTTGTCGCATAATTGAGTTAACCTTTGCATTCGTTATTTTTCATAACTTAATGAAATACGAAAAAGGTCGATTAGGTTATCACCTAAATTCTTTAATTTTTACTCGAAGAAAGAAATCTTCTCTCATTTCCTTTATTCAAAGTAGATTCACTCTAAACTTTTGGAATAAATTTTCTAAATTTCAAAGTTGTTTGATATTTTATTTGAAATTAGTAGCGTTCTTTTGAACACTTTAGAGTCTCTTATATCTTAATAAACGGTAGCACTCAGCAGTAAAAAACATCCAGAGATATTTCAATACATTTCTCCAAAGATAGCAATCCAATATCTTGCCCCCTAACGGGGATATTCAATCGTAATTTTGAATCATCGGGTGTTATCAATTTTATCAAATCTAGCTACTGAGATAGGAAATGATATCATTAATTATATTGCCAATAAAGGAAACGCTATCTTTAGAATAACCTATGGCGATACAGATGAATGTACGTTTTTAGCGAAGCGACCATGGAGAAAAACTGGAAGCCACTGTATAAACGACACTCGGGTTTCCACCCAGGTAAGTTCTGGGGACATAGCTGTCGTCATAGCCAAAAACCCGAGAATTGATCATACTGTCTATATACGATAGAGGAGAGCTAAAATTCCTTATAGCTGGAAAAGATAATGGCCGGACTAATCAATGGAAATAATATTCTACGATTTCTAAGCCTAATAAATGGCTTTGGGACAACGAAGATAACACGATGGACCACTTTTGCGAGAAATGTAACGGACAAAATTTCTTTCGTTGATGTCAATATTGAGCTTCGTGTACACTACAAGAATTAATTTTTACTGTTTGAAATTATCGTTTATTTATATTAATATCGGTAATTTCAGTTTTATACATATTTGTTACCTCCCTATAGAATATATACGTTTTGATTAATAAGCCTCCTTTGATTTATCAGTAATGACAGTAACTTCCAGTTTATTTGGCAGAGAAAGTAAAAATCTATGACTGCCTTTCTTTCCAGAAATACGCGATTACTTTTAAAATACAAGGTAAGGATTCGCGAACAAATCCCTGCTTGAATTTTGTCCAGCGTATATATGAATATAGGTAAATTAATTTTAATAGCACAATTCGTTACGTAAACACGCATACGGAGTAGAAACTATCATAATTTCATCCTCGTAAAGCACTGAAACATTCTTAGTATCGACTTATACATTCAAACGCGATGACGAAACTCATTAGAAGATGTCATCTTATAATAAGTTGCCGAGTATTTTATTTCGATCTGAAAGCATTAATTCTTCATATGAATATTTAACGCGGAATTTTAGTGATTTCTTTGTCATATCAAAATTTCTTCCGAATCTTCCTCTCTTTATCTTTTTTATAACGCGTAGGTAACAAGTGTCCAATTGAAGGTGTGTGTCTCGATATCATTCCCACTTTGATACCTCCGAGAAAAATTCAGCTTGCTTTTAATGCTTTTTGTTAAGGAGTTTATCAACTTTAAGCGGTTTTCGGACGTCCAACCATTTTGAAACATTGTAACAGACATGAAAATGAATAGATGCTACAGATGTATTCAAATTTTATTCCGAATTTCAAGCGGAGTGTTTTCCTAAGGTTTCTATAAATATAATATCTACAATAATTGGGAAACATATCCTTTTTCTCTACTATTTTTTCGTTTTGGGATTTTATTCTAGAAATGAGTGTTGTCGACCTGATGTAAGAGCGCAAACATCACATAGTTATTTTCTATGAAAACGATAGCAACTAGGTATGTAATAAAGATTCACATGTATTAAAATTTTCAAAATGATAGAAAAATGCAATATTGATCATTATTATAAATTATTCTGGGTATTCCTAATATATTTCCATTTGAAATTACCGTCACGAACATAGGTCATTTCAAAGTTTATAATCCTTCTGATAATTTACCTTTCTTAATTATTTTAATATCTCAAAGAAAACTTTAAATGCAGAAACATTGCCCTGTCAACGACTTTATCTCAAAGCATAACCGCTTACCCTTGGTAAGAGTGATATAAGCTGTAATAATTCTGATTTCATAGACAGTGAAATGACTAACAAGACCGTAATCTCCCACCCTTGGAGGTAAAGTAGCGTGTAATTATTCAAAGGTCGCTGACCGTCGCTTCCTTAACTCAATGCTCTCTACCCGACAGAGTCCTGCCGCCGATGATTTTCTAAACGAGCGTATACTCGAAGCGCTTTAGAAAATTCCAAGTCTAGGTGAAGTTGATTCGTAAAACGTGTACAAAAACGTTCTATTTAGCTCATGGTAATCACCGGGGGAATTCTTTGACTATACTATGAAATCTAAACCTCTTTACTGTGATTATCACAAGTGACTCATTGTTTATAATTATTTATGCTTTATAATCCTAATAGAATCGTCGTCATCTTAATGAGAGTTTCTTAGAAAGGTCTTAGTCGAAAGGGATTGGTCTTCTCAAAATTCCTTCCTAAACTGATATTCTCTAATCCTCAAATTTTAAATATAACCTGAGATTAATCGTGAGACGGATCTAGATCAAAAGGAGTGCTTACTAAAGAACTTTGAATTGTTCATTTTAAGCGAAGATTGGAAATCGAAGAGTTTTTTTTTTGCTCCATCTCCGAAATCATAGGAGCGCCTCCTGAAGCTAGCATCCGTTTGAAGGCTGGTTAAATCTCTTTCACTATCACTCACTAATATCTTCGAATGAGGTTTACTAGATGGGATGAGGAGCGAGGAATTTTGTTCAGGCTTCCCTCTCAGAGACAGAACGCTTTAAAAGGGAAAAGATCAAAAATTTGTGGCTCAATAGACCTATGAATAGCACTTTTTATTCCATGTAATAAAAGTAAACATTGCCATTATCCATCATCACTCATACCTCAGTAGCTTTCATAATATCAGAGCAAAAATCAGACTGATAATAAATTAAATGAAAGATACGTTTTCTCTCTCCTATTCCGAAGTAAAACAAAGTATAAATGAAAAAAATCCCATTCATGTAGCAGCAGGCTGGCACACACGCCGTGTTATAGCACATCCACTTAGAAATTGTTTTAAGGTTCATTCCACAATTGACTGAATTCTTACGCTTCGCTTCGTTTTCTTACTTTTACTCTCTCGTTTATGTAAGAATAAACATTATACATTTATTGTTAAAATATAGACATTTATGCTTAGTGTTGGAGCCTTCAAGACTATTTTGATATTTGATTGTATTGTGTTCTTGTATGCATTATGGAAGATGTAGATGTATTTTGTAAGAAGTGTAGAAAATTTATATTAATTTTGTTGATTGTCTTAATTTAGGTGTAAGCTCGTTTTTAAAATTGTATATTTTGTATATAAGTTGCCACCGGACTTCCGTCCACTTGTAACTTTTTTATTGTATAATAATAATAATATCAAGGAAAGGCATGAGGTATTTAAAACACAGTGAGAGAGGTGGACCCTCTCAGGTAAGGTGAATGCGAAAATGCCCACGTTATCTAGCATCCCTGCCTCTTCTCCTCAGTTATCACACGTCTATGTTCCTCGTAAGCCGTGCATACGGTGGTCATCAGTCCAGTATTCTATATTGTTCGAAGTGATTTTTTCCGTAAAAAATGCATTGTGCGGATTATGGAAAATTGACTTTGAGCGTCTTCTACTTAAAGAAGTGCGTAAAGGTACCAAATATTGAGGCAGACATAACAGACAGCCTTTTGAAGGCTTGTGAGTCTTCAGTTCCGATCTCCGCAGAGAAACCTCTATTTTTCCAATGCGCGAACGTAACTGTTCCTTTCGTCTTCGATTTGGGACTTAAGTCGCTCACTCTATTTAGGAGGTTGGAAAGGATGTCCATCGATGACATAATATCTAAATTATCTCACTCGATTTAACGTCAGTTTCCCACTATTTTTATGTTTTCATTTTCTTCTAACATCACTTTCATCTCCGATCCTCTGCCCATTGTTTTACGTCGTGTACTATCAGTGCAATTTCTCACATTTCGTCTCCGTGCTGCATACCTACATGAAGTTTGTATGTTAATAACATACAATGTGTGACTACGAAACCTTGAAGACAATCGACTGATAGAACAGGCCTAAAACCCCCTTAAGAAATTTAAGTCGCCGCCATTTCTACCCCGACTCAAACATCATGCGCGAACGTGCCCAAAATTCGTACGCCGGAGCTATGTACTCTATAGTCTTTTCCAGTCTTTCCACCCTTTCCACCATGGATTTAGGGGAAGTCCGTCGTGGAGAGATGGGAAGGATGGGAAGCTGATGAGAAATTTTCATGATCGGCAACACTAAAGATATGGCGAAGGAGCGCGCTCATATCAAACGAGTGTGAGAATCGTCCCCAAGGAATAATAGCTGTGTTCGCGGAGACAATCCCGTTCGAATCCCGAACTAGTTGAGAACTATTGAAGTGCGCATGCGCCATCCGAGATCGGTTCCAGGATATCTTGCACCGCGAACGACAAATAGAACTGATAGAACTAATCATGAATGAAATACGCACCTAGCGGTTCATTGTTTTAGTCGCGGTGGTATTTGCGTTCTACTGTTATTACATCTGTTTTTGCAGTCGCTTTCTAAGCTTAATTTTGATAAAAATCATGGAAAGTGAGTTGAGCATATGACATTTGTAACATTTAACTATTTAGTAATTATCAGTAAAATAAAATTTGAGAATATATTAGACATGGTAGGTGAAATATTTACCTCGCCAAAAATTTTTCGTCACTAAGCAGCTAGTTTCGGCTTCGGTAAAACCAATTTTAAGGATAAAGTACAATTCTATGCACAAGAATGCAAAATCTAGATTTATACCTGAAACATTTTTTGGAAGAAGTAAATATTTTACCTATCTTTTTAATTTGCTATGGACTTCCAAAATCTCGATCTCTTCCATAGATTATGAAATAGTATAAAGTAGTGTGATTATAGGTATTTCTTTTTTTTAAGATTTAAGTGAATTCTTGGTAATGCACGGAAGAAATGAAGAGGATGAGGAACAGGTGGCATTTATATGGAATAGAGGTAGCACGCTAATGCTCCTAGATCTGTATAAAAAATTAAGGGGACAGGTTGGATCACTAAAAATTAAAAATTTGAAAAAACTCTTCGAAATAATAGCAAGAGATATGTCAACAAATTTGAAGCAGAAGGTGATGCCATATAACTGTGAAAACAGGTGGAAAGTGTTGGAAAGGGGATACAAAAAATTTA
>KZ308605.1:166801-179888 GCA_000376725.2 Ladona fulva
GGCTATACGAGTAATCTTTAGTTATCGATTTTCTTTCAAAGAAGTTAATTACTGAACATTTATCTACATTTAGCTCCAATTGCCAATCATCGCACCATTTCGCAATTTTATTTACGTCATTCGAAAGGATCAATCTATCCTCTTCTCTCTCAATCTCCCTGTAAACTACCGTATCGCCGGCAAATATCCTAACTTTACTATCGATTATTTTGCTAAGATCGTTGATATATATTAAACACAGTATCGGCCCGATTACGCTTCCCTGCGGGACGCCCGAGGTTACCTTAACTAGGTTCATCTCGATCTCACCGTACGCACTGATTTTTTAGTCAGTTTCTCTCGAAAAATTAAAGACAAACGTCTTAGGTCAAAAGTGTTTCCCTACCCTATGAATCTCCACCTTGATTGTTCCCGAAAAAATAATTGTGAAACATGTTGAAAGGTACTTTCTTGTAAAGGGTGTTTAGATTGTGCATAGTTTCGGTTGCCTTCTTATTGTTTAAATGCAATTAGGAAAAAATGTTTAGCATTTACTAATTGTTCATATTTTGTCTTTTAGCAAATGTCATTTCATCGAAATCTATATAAATAAGTATGTTTATATGATCTATATCTATGGATAAAACGCATGATCCAGCATAACTCAAGAGCCAGATGTTGCATCAAAGCCCTTCCATATGAAATACATGTTAGGTTCATTTTTATTGCTTGCAGGGATTTTTTTTGTAAAAAGTAAGTAAAATTTAAGTCGGAAATAATTGTCGTTATTATTATAATTATTGCGAAATCTAGATAGGGACAAAAAGAGATGAAATTGAATGATAATTCTAGTTTATTTCGCGGGTTATTGCTAGTAAAAGTAAAATTAAAGTAATGGCAATAATTAATAAATAACTATATGATGATGAGGCAACTTTCTGAAATGTTACAATTATCCGAAGACGAATCTGTGGGTCAATCTTACTTAATCAGCCCGATTCTGCCCCACACTTCTATGCATCTTTGTCACCCTCAAGGGAGCAAGAAAGTCAGGTATTTCTCAGCTCCTGAGCGAGAAATGGAAAACTTTAGGGGAGCTTAGGGAAATTTTAAGTAAAAATGAGGGATGCAAAGAAAATTTGGTATGCGTTGCTTGGGATTATGCGGGGAGTGATCTTTATTCTTTTTTTAGCTATTTATATTGTGTATTTGCGTGTTGCTTTTCTACTTTCTATTTGAATCTTTAGCATATTCCAAAAGTGCTTCCAAAAGTGGGCTATATGAATGATTAACGAAATTAAGCAAATATATATGCTTTTCGTTGAGTAATTAGTTATACCCGTGTCTAATTTGTTTCGTTGACTATCTATTGTTTTCTATAGGTGCCAGTAGGCTGTACTTGATAAGACATTTATCAATATTAAAAACCCCTATGCGAACTAACTTGAGCGCATGGTTATTTCATCCTCTAACAGACTATTTATTGTTACATTGACTTTCTATGGTTTTCCTGAGGGTCCAGGAAATCTCAATTACTAGTATGGTATTTATCAATCTTTATTTCCCTGTTGCGAATCAACGGGTATACCAGCTAGGTTTTCAATTATCCCTGGATTTTCAGTCTTTATTTCTAATCACGAGCCCCATTATTCTAAGCCCCAATAGCTTCTGTAATGATAATAATAATATCTATTTTAAATTTTTCGTTTTGTGTTTTTGAGCGCTCTACTTTTTCGTTTACAGCATATTCCGTATAATAAATGACAAATATTTAAAAATAAAACAAGATAATTCACATCGTAGATATTTACGAGAATGACATAAATAATTAAGTACAGAGTTTTATAACTATTTTTTCTGGTTTCGGTGCAGTACATAGCGGTTTGGTAGTTTAAAATTATTGGTATTGGAGAGATTTTCTTGTTAATTAGAAATGTCTATGAATCTTTACAACGGAAATCGTTTTGAGGTCTAAGATGTCACTTGGTAGTCATTCTCTTGGCTTCATTTTTTATTCAATGACAATGAAATCGATTACTCTATTTTATATAGAACTGCTTAAACTCTTCAGTAGAAGTTTAATTAAAAGCGTAATCATCCATCCACAATACGGATGCTTCTTCGTGAGTTTGGATCTTCAAGATACTCTCTGAATAGCCAAGTGGGTTACGTGTTCGACTTCGGTGAAAGTGGCCCCGGGTTCGATTGCCGGTGGGGGCCAACGTGCGAAATGATCGTAGATGTCGAAGCACTTTTAACAGTACTACTACGATATCTTCTTATATGGGAACATTATTTACCGGTTGGCATTAGTTACGCCCTTTTGGTCCAAAACCAGGAAAAGGGTAATTTAAGAGGACAACCGCCAATAGGGCAAGCAATAGCCCTGATGAGGATAACGGAAAACCCCCCAAGATTAGCCAAGATCACTATCTACTTCCGTGTTACCCTTTTCTTGAAAAAATCATATAATAATAGATTTTCTGTTGTTTCTTCTAAATATACTAAAGGAAATGATCAAAAACTCATTGAGATGAAGTTTTTTTATACCTTTATCCCTTAGTTACCTTGACGGTTATATTTCGCAATGCGGCAAGGTTTGCATTTATCATATCTTGATAGTGAATCTTTTATCGCCGTGCATTGTTTTCGGAATGAAAGTGATATTGATTCGTTCTCATTCTTAGCTCCCGTGATGCAGCAGGTGATAAGCAAACTCCGCTTTTTGCGCCGTAAAATTAAAGCCTCACCGAAGTTATCTATTTTTTCCATTCCTTTTTTTTTCATCGCTTTAATCGAGGAACAACGCCCTTACAAATGCTAATTAATCAATGTTTTCACCTCGACTTTGCTGTCATTTTATACGACGAGAGAGGAATAAAAGCACATATTTATCCGTTGCAGCAAGATTAATCTTCCACGGTCTAAGTTTCAACGCTTAACGCCATCATCAGGTGAATGGAGTCGTTAAGGTCCTGTGCGAACGAGTATAAGTGCTTGTGTTTGTATTCCTCTCTCCCGCTATTTTAAAATATCGCCTTAATTTTAACCTTTTCTAATTGTTGTATGTTCTGCTCTCACATGAGAAGTCAGTACATTTAAATCCCATCTTTCTCCGAATATCATATCTAAAACTGCTCTTTCTTTTCCTCACAATAACCAAGGAGGCGAGTTTTTCAAGTCACATGACTGATATACACATTATGCACATCACATTCATGATGTGCCACATTTACCTATGCATATACCCGTATGCAAACCACCTGCCGGCGTGAGGCATGGGGTGCATCGACAATGGCTGAATGTGCGCTCGAATTGATCTGCTTATGAGAACTCACTAACGCTACAGGAACAGCAATGGCGTAATATACATATCTCTGCTTTTAGTTCAGTACAGAGTATTCCATACATTTCTTAGTTAATTTTCATACTTTCCGGTCCCTAATTCTTGAATTACAAAATGTATCTATTTTCGTGAAGTTCGTGCATAAATTTATAAAACATCATGACTTCTGTCAGTTTGGATTTCTAAATCGTAATATTTCAGACTCACGTTATTAAAATAAGGTCATAACGTACGCAAGAAAAGCTGCTTTACATTATGCAATACAAAAACTAAAGCTGTCACAATTGTAATTGGAATTATCGCAATCGTGATTGTTTAAGGAAGTCGTCTACTGATAGGTTATGAAAAAATAAGGCCTATTTAAATTAGGGAAATATGTAAACATCGGAAGAGAGAAGAAGACATACTTGGCGTCAACACCCCCATTGTGCGGTTACTCATGCATGAATGGTCATGAATCAAAAAGCCGAGTATTATGAAGTAACTCCCACCTGAGTGACAATTTCGGCGCTGAGAGATAGAAATTACTGTTCGTAGGTTTTTTTTTGGAGATTTAAAATGCAGTTTCGTACTTATTTGGAGGAAAAAATATCAGAAAACGTAAGACATTTCTCCAAAAAATTCATATTATCAAAGCAACAACATTTTTACACTGAAAATATGGAAAGTTTGCGTATTTACCGGTGAAATTTAAAAAAATCATTACTCGGTACTATTCGAATATAAGAGGCTAGTGTTTCACCTTTAATCCCTCATCATGCAGAAAACCACGTATTACAGAATTGCGCCCGGACTACGTTAAAGGTTATTACGAATTCGAAGGGAAGAGATCTAGATACCTGCTTCTATACTTCTGTCTGTTCAACAATATTATCTCTTGATGAGAATGCTATTTATTATTTCTATTTAAATACATAATAGAGAAAAATTTTGTTTTGTATTATTTTCCCTCAGTCTTGCCTGTGGCTGTAATTATATCAAAGTTGCTGAAGTATGAAACTGAGCAATGACATTCATCTCCTCTGAAATTAAATGAAAAGTGTCATTCATTGGGTCAATGTGCTGCACTTGCGTGGATATTTTTTCCACTCATCGCAATCTGGCAAAAGCAACAGTACGCTGCAATACAGTTACTCTTTCTTTTCAAACAAGCTTAGGGCATCGTAGGGTACAAGTCTCGAAGGGCTCTTAGCTTTCTTCTAGGGTTAGCAGATAATATGCATATCGAAATTTTTCAATTCAAATATTTATCGGAATTTCTACAGTTATTTCTTTCCTACTTCTTTGCTAAAATATGTTCATATTGTGTTACCAGGTCCTAAAAAAGAATGCTTTACAAAGTTGTGTTTGAAGCGTGCACCTGGCAAACAGGCTAACCAACATTTCAATAACTATCTCTAACACCGAAGTGGGAAACCTTATCTGTGAAGCCACAAGTGTGACGAAGGAAAAGTTAAATTCGCTACTTCGTGAAATAACAGAATAATTAGGTTGCTCCGTTAAAAAATTAAAACAATCATATATTCAACAGGTTTATTGTATTTATATACTTATTGAATATTTGAACACTTCTTATGAAATACATTAATTAAAACAAAATGAAATTTTAAAAGATAAGTAATAAATTGCCTTCTTTTCGTTTCATAATGGACTAAATTAAAATAGGCTAAACGGCCATAAAGTAAACCTCTATATTTTTAGACTGCTCTAATGTTCTCGTCTTCTGAAAAGTGGTAAATGACCACTGATGGTTGCATTAATAAGCAGTAAAGATTAACTCCATAACCACCAAGAAGAAAGACTGTAGACTTCTCCTCTTCAACAAGACGGCTTAAATTGCCCCACTTTTTCCGAAAACAATGGTCATGAGAAAGAAATTGACAAAATGAGGTGCTAAGAGTGATACTGAACGGCAGACCCGCAAGTACGTTTGTTACAAAGCATATTCCTTTCGAAAATGACATATCTTTTATTTTATATTATTTTGCTACTTTAATTTGGCCCTTTAACGCTTGGAGGATTAATATTTATAAAAAAATAGTAGCATTGAATCTTGAGTGGTAGAACGAAAAACAGGAGCGGGAAGTAGAGCAAGTTCGTAGAAAGCAAATTTTTAGTTATTTTGTTGTTTTTAATAATTTCGTACAACTTGTCACCGTAGTTCAGAGTTATGGTTAACATTCACAAAACATCCTAAAAGATGTCACAAACAAAAATCGAACAAAGGCAGGGAATGGACACCAACACGTTCGCGTATCAAGTTCTTGAGGAATGACGGGTTAAAGTCGAAAGTTCTTTGCCAAAGGACTCGAATCGGCAACAGCCGCCGCCGTATCGAGCGATTCTTTCGAACGTAAAAATTAAGGGAAAATCGACTGAAATCGCCAAACTTAGCTATTCGTTTGTTTTCTTTACGCGGGCGCACATCTCTCAGGACGACTTTCGCTCGTCACGGGTGAAATAATTTAATGAGACGTGAATAAAAAGGTTGGAGCGTGAAATTGGCATCCTCTTCTCTCCCTTAATCTTTAAAGCGCCTTCGGTGATGTGCTTTACGATGGGAGAGGAAATAGCAAACAAGAACTGAGCAAACTTATTTCTCCTTAAAAGAAATATATTAAACTCTCTATCGCGCTACGTCGCTACCGATTGCGTCAAATGGAAGCAGTATTTGCTTCCAATCACGTATGTTTATTTTGAAGTTTCCTTCCTTCGCGATGACCGAGTAAAACCATTCAGTAGCCATTACCCTTTTCCTACTCATAATTGGAAACGTCATCTTTCTTTTCAAATTGTAGAAAAACACGATGAGTTCTCGACCGTTAAATTCATTGATTTAGCATTCTTCTACGGTCTTCCAAAAAGCCTAATTTCTTTTCAGAGTTATCTCTGAATTCGGATGTTTTTGTACAATATAAGTTACGATGCTTCCATTCTATTTCTGCCGAAGTCGTTGAAAGATCACCGTTACTGCGGTGGCTCAACGGATAATTGAATTGTGTTTACTTTTTGGATCGCTTTATTCTTTTTCATTCTAAGCCGTGTATTAAAACTTGTGCATAAACTTGCAAGATAGAATTCAATAATGGAAAATTAGTTTAACGCGATGTAGTCGCGTCAAAACCAATAGCTCTAACATTCTTTATTCCAGTACTACTTTTCTAAGTTAATCGAAAGTTGTAACAAACATATCATGTTATATTATTTTACTTTTTACACCGGTATAGGTAGCCATAACTAAATTTTCTAGCTTAATTTTATTGCACAGATATTATTTTATTGTAGATCTAAAGTTATCAAGGTGTTGTATCCCATAGGAAAAGTTTGTGAAGACAAGCAGGAAATCTACATTGCTGCTATCAGACTATATGCAGGAATTTCAGATCTTTCCTATATGACATATATAACCTACTATTTATTTCCCCTAGATATTTTATATGTAAGGGTTAGATGTAAGAAGAGACTAGTTAGTCTCAATCTCGCCCGTAAATAAAGACGCTTTATTATTATTATTATTTATACAATCTAAAGAGAATTCTTTTTTTAACTAAATAGAAACTATTGCTTGCTAAGTAGCCATCAATTGCCCGAAGTAAAATTGTTTTCAATGAGGCGATTTTTGTGGCAATAAAGGCTGAAGTTCAATGACATAGTCATTCAGCGACGATTTTATTATATGTCGTCATTTTTATCGACAGAAAGTGGTAAACATTTTTATATTCAAAACTTATTCTCCATTTATTTGAAATCAATCTGTCCTTAGGATGAAATATCCCGGTTTTTGCGTAACTGCCACTACAGAGGTCTCGTTTCACGTAATTCTCCACGCAAAGTAAAACTCTCCAAGCCAAACTTTAAATTATTCCTCTTGGTAAACGTCCGTTCCTTAGTTGTCTATTCATTTGTGTTCATGAAAGGTGCATCCTATTCTTTAAATCTTTGGCATTGACGTTTCAATCGACTTTAATCGCTTACTAGAAGCTCCTAAGTTTGGCGAATTTAAGCTCCGAGAGGCAAAGCCGAGGAGACTGTTTCATAAGAGGACAGAAGCGCACCGAGCATGTTGTGAAATTATGTGCGTCTGTTCAAACACGAGTCATTTCAACGAGTTTAGGGCGTAATTCATATTACCAAACAGATGTGGACGAGTTGTTTTCCCATTACATGGTTTCGCTTTAGATGTTCCATCCTGAAGGTATCGTTCTTTATTCTAGCATAGGTTAAAACTTAAGAATTCATTGATATTTACATAGATAATAGTGAATAAAAATTCTATTTTAGAGAGTTGTGTGTAACTGTTATGGATCAAGACATATTAGTCTACTCGTACTTAGTCTGAGACAAGAAACATTACAAGCAATCCTTTAAAGATTTTACCATAAATTATTTTGAAAAAGATTTTTATTTTCCCCCAATATATTATGCCATTGATAAATTTATTGAGGGCATGCATATGCCGTCGAAATTTGTAGGCAATTTTCAAATACCTTAAATTAGCCACCTTTGCTTTCACTAAGGAATACTCTTTCCTTCTCGCGTAAAGATGAATCGCCTACGATTATTAATATAGAACATTTTGCGTATTTTTAACTTTCTGCCTTAAACTTTGTGACGGTTTTTTCAACTTCAAGCTGTCGAAATAGGTGACAATGAAGTTGGTTAACCACAGAGAGAGAACAAACTGCCATTAAGGACTTGAGATAGAACCACGGTTCTCTTAATTACCGTTAATTGAAGTCCAAACCAACTGGCGAGTCTTCCCTATTTGCGTGCTCTCTTCTATCTTACCGTTCTTCGCTATTGATTATCACTTAATTGTGGGGGATTTCACCGACTGAATTAACAGCTCCGATTCTAAAAATTATTATTCTCAAAATAAGCCTCCTAAATAAGGCGAAAGAAATTTGATTTGGGGCTATGTTAATTTATCCAAGCGAAATTCTCCATTTTATTTTTCGTATTTTCACGATTATACTAATTTGATCCGCACAGTCCATCTACTTTATTGATGTAGCCAAGAGACTGATTAGTACACATGGGAAAGTGTTGATTTTTCGAATCCGAAGTTATTCGAGAACTGAATCGATTTCTTCAGATTGTTCCGACAAATTTAACCTTTATAAAATGGATTATATTGTTATTTAACTTATTAAAATATTAAATTGGTATTAATATGAAGTACTCTACTAACAGGATTTAACGAAGTTAAAATATGAGTATCGTTCCGTTCTCAAATATTAATACTCTCTTAGACAATGGGCACCAAAAAGCTTATATTCGAGATTCCTGTCAGCAACACTTAAAGATACATTCCGATATCAGTTACGCAATTACAATTCATGCACCACTTTCATCAAATTTATAATTTGACAGAAAGTAATGATCCCCTCGATACGTATTAATATATTCATATTAAAGTACATTATAAGATAAAGAAACAAGTGACGCGTGATAAAAACTGAAAGTGACCTATTTAAAGTAAGTAACGCCTTCCCACGGCGATGTTATTTATTTGCCGATTTGTTATATAAGTAGATAAGCTATAAATTTAGCGTTTTGCAGTATATATTACAAAAATATTTTACGGCCACAACAAATTTTCCAAGTTTGAATTATTTTATATTTGTTATAGAGCTATACCATGGAGAAGTACTGAAACTTCTTTATTCACAGCGTCTAAAATATTTATGGAGATAGGTCATAGAGAACCTTTTGATGAACAGTTATTTACGTTGTTCCAATCAATTAATATAAATTAATAAGCATTCTGGAAAAAACAGGTCCTGCGTGTCAATTCATTTATGATTCTTTTTATTTTGGAAATCATTACCATTTTATAATGTGGAACATTGAACTTTTAATATGGATTCTCATCGAATTATACTATCAGAGTTTCGCAATGCCTTTGCAGTCGCAGTCTTCTGTTAATTTATCTTTAGTTAGAAAAAGATTACAAAGTCGAGTCTTGGGAGCTCACCCACTTCCCGGAATTGTTGACATTATGGTATCATCGCAAAGATAATGCAGACAGTTGATTCAATAAAGACATCTGGTTCCGAGAATATAGATATTGAGAGTTTCGAAACACGCTTTCTCCCTGTAGTCACTTTTGCTAGTCTCAGACCTGCCCGAAATTCACAGCCGAAATGCCTCCAAGCAACTGCTTGCCATGAGTCACATTTCAAATGTTCTGCAGAGAAGTTGACACAGACTATGCTCTTCTCTGAACGACATTTCGATTATAGCACGCAGAGCAGTTTATTTTCTTGTCTTCTCAGTACAAGTCATGCTTGATACACTAGCGATTCACGAAGTTTGTTTAATTTTAACCGAGATTATTCTTTCACTCATAAGGTGAGCGGTTCAATTTTAACTAGCTTCGAATTTTTTTCCATTGCGTAAACAATTAGAGATCTTATATTTGACTCGGCAATAACTCGGCCTTCTGGTTTTATTGAAGAACGATGTGAATACTGAAAAAGTTAAAACATGAGTAATGAATTATGAGTGTCCTCGTAAGAACGTGTTATTATGCTCTGCTAAATTAAGAATGCATGGATAATCTCTTCAGATCTAAAGCAACCTCGAAAACAATAAAACAGAAAGATGAAGTTTTTCAACACTGTTCTAAAATTCATTTCCTATGGGAAACGCGGTTCGGCTCTTGTTTTAATGTAGTAGTTGTCACTACGAGAAAATATTAAAATCTATACTTGAGTTTCTCGTACGTAATGATGTTGCTTTCGACCGTGATCCAGTATCAGAAGATATTTAAGCTTCTAGATAAATACCCTGAATGCGACTTTCGTGGAATGGATACAACAGTTTTTTTAAATGATGCTGAAATTTTCAATAGTAATTAGAGCATCTTTGCGTCCTAGGAAGTCTATAATATAAACATTCTGATTTTATTTGGTTTGTTATTTTAAGGTTTAGAATTCAAAAAATGAAATTTTTGAGTTTAAAAATGCCAATGATAGTGTTATTTTTGAACTCGTTTCGTACTCGTTCTTTTATAAAATGTTTTTCATAGATACCTATGAACCCTTCTCTGAGATGCAATCGGTAAGAACGTGCCGTGGTCATAAATTGCCAATTAACATTTACGTTAACTTTGCTCATTTTCGGATGAAAAAGTTCAGTTGGATTACCACCAAACTTAATAATTGCTGCATCACTGAAATCATCATAAATCTTTTTTTACCTCCTCTTTTCAGAAACTCTCAGAGAGCAATTTTTTAAGATTTACTTGGACTCACGTGTAAGAAATACCTCAGAATGACATCTTCATACTGCAATCACTACCATTCTGTTAGCGTCTACTCCTCTGCAACGTTACTTAAACGACCACCAAATACGCAAATGACGTACTTCATTACGAAATGAGCACGTGAAGAAATATTTGGAATTTCTATTAAGTCATGAATGCAAGTGACTATATTTAACTAACAAATTATTACAGAAAATATTTGCAAAATATGCTCAGCTATGAAAAACGGGCTAAAATGTGTTTATTTTATATTAATGTATTAATTTTGATCAACTCTGAATGTGCCCAATTAGGGCTTTTAGTCATAACTGTATGTGCGAGAATCTTTGTTTGAAATGCGCAACAAGCAAGACTTCAATTAGAGAACATGAAACTCTAATGCGGATGAAACTAAGAGAAGACTAGAAACGAAATTATATACTACTTCCTCCAACGATAATAATGAAATATCGTACTACTTCCTCCAACGATATTCGGATACCTTCGATGTATCGATAGTTCTTAATTTTTCGTTTCAGATGAAAGAAAGCTTTGAATATAAATCTTCAACCTTTTACAACATCATACATTTTGCAGGAAAAAATATTAGCATTAGTAAAATCTGATCCTTTTCACTTTTCTGCTATTTTATGCTATTGATTTTAAAATGCTGATATTTCAAGGAAGGCGTCACAAAAAAAATTAATTACTAGTGGCTCTATTAACTTCTTGAGGTTTTATTTTACTTTGAAGAAATAAGCAAAGAGCATGCTCATTCACTAAGCAAGCTTTGAAATTCGAACAGAATGCATCGCTTGAATAACAATAAATGCGAAATCTGACATGTTTCGTTGAGCAACTACCTCAATCAGAAGTATATTTATACCATGCATGCCATGGTAGTTCAGTGGTTAGAATACCTGCCCAGAAAGTGGGAGACCTGGGTTCGAGTCCCAGTTATATCGCCATTTTTCACACCTGTTATTCCTTGGGTTATAATGATACATAAGATCACAAAACTGAACTCCGGGTAAAAGAATAAATACATTAAATGAAACGACCATATACGATGCGCATTTCATTATTAATGACGTAATTTTGCGGATTATGAGGAACTTGTTTGCTCTCTTTTTGATAAGAGTACAAGAGGTGTCTAATGGCATATTTTCTGTCGAAATTTCAGTATCAGCAGCGCAAATCGGTGAGACTCATAACCTGAATTGGAAATTGCTAGAAATTTGGGCGAAATGTAACGTTCGATGTAAATTATTCAATTGAACATAATACTTTTTCACGTTCATCCTCACAGTAAAGAGTACTTCTCTTAACTATCGGCAAATGAGTCAATGATTCTGAAATTTCTATCTATTCCAACACCTGAATTATTTTCGTCTTATAATGGCTTTAATTTTGGCTTTCGGTTCAATCGCCTCACCCGCATCGACATTCGGCCATTTTGATGTGTAAGACGCCATTCCCTTGTACATTTAGGCTTGTAAACTTCGAATCGTGGTCGTGCGACCATTTTTGTCTCGTCCATCCGTAGTTTTGGTAAATATTGTCTCTCTTCCACACTGCGTCCCTACCCATCCATATTTACCCAACAAATGAATTGAAAGTTTCGTGTGCCCGTGGTGTTGGAGCGAGAATGAATGTGCTTCCGTAGTTAATCGCAATTTCGGACACTTCCGCAGAATTACTTAGAGAATTGGCCGATGTCGTTTTCATGGGCGTCGGCTCTTTTCATGGATATCTGCTAATCAATCACTGCTGGGAATGAACAGCACGCACCTAATTGAAGCTTCCTCATCCACTGGGACCTTGTGGTGACTTTAACGTTATTTGCCTCCTTCTCAAGCATTAATTATCAACCCATTACCTAGTGTTATACAATTATAATGTGTACCATTACTTTGTCGTGGGTTGATTGTTTAATCCGTTTTTATCTCTTTCTTTATCAAGCTCTAAACGACGCATTTTTTAAAAACTCCTTTGAGGAATTCATAAATATGAGAAGGTAGTTTTACTATTCTTTAATTATCACAGTAAATGCGCACCCTGTTGAAAATATTCATTGGAACCTGTTGGTTTTTATATTGGTTTCCATTAATGTACACTGAGCCCTGTTGGGTTACGTTTGATTCCGTTGGTAGAGTCGTTGGTTTAAGATGGTTACAGGAAACTTGGTTGTTTCTGTTGGGACATCATATAGAGATTCCTATTTATCTATTGGTTTCATTCCGTCCACCGATAGAGGCGTTGACTTCCGCCATACTGTAGCAAGTTTGTAAGAAACGTCGGAAGAGTTTATGACTTTAGATTCATGCTAAATCATGGATGAATAATAAATATACAAATGATATGATACACAACTTACAACAGAAAATTAGAAAAAGAGTTTTTGACACGAAACTTGTGAAGTTCGAATATTTCGGACAATTTTCTTGGACACAAGAATGAGGGAAGAACATATGTTATAAAGGAGAACGTAATTACCTACCTATAAATAAATA
>KZ308605.1:179920-248260 GCA_000376725.2 Ladona fulva
GCTGTAGGTGGG
The DNA here is from genome assembly GCA_000376725.2 of Ladona fulva. Lineage (NCBI taxonomy): Eukaryota > Metazoa > Arthropoda > Insecta > Odonata > Libellulidae > Ladona > Ladona fulva. The sequence continues at coordinate 179,933 of KZ308605.1, forward strand.
CTTATGGTATATATATATATATATATATGCAGTTTGGGCTGTTAATTGCTCCAATCCACGGGTCACTCAATGTAAACAACACATTTCCCAACAACAAAATCTATTTGGATCAGTAAATGTTTTCTAAGGAATGAAAGGACAGTAATACCATGGACAGCCATAGAATCCATTGAACTACTTCATATACAGTACTTTTACTTTGGCAGCCGAATCAACAGAGCAGCAAAAGAGAAATAGTCTGCTTTTAAAATTATTGCTTTTATGGTGCCATTGAATTCCTTCCTGTCACGATTACATTTGTGTTAAAAAATGCTTCAAAAAGATCTTCGTGAATGACTCTACCTTACCATTCCATACTCCTGCTAGCACATTGCAATAGTTCGATTGGATTGGATTTGATCCATTTATTGTTTTTTTTGCGATAATATCACTTACATTAAATACAAAATGAAAGAGGAATTAGTTAATTTATTGAGTTAAACCTACATTATTTGCCATAATCTTCTTATGTTATATTAAATAAAGTACATATGTTTAGTTTGGTTATGTTCGCATAAAACTAAAGAACCAGGATTTGTATAACTTTCAAGCATTAAAGATCATTGAAGATCTCTAAAACTCAGATAATAGGCTGCTTTTTATTTCCCTAACTGTCCCCAGTTCGTTGGCTTTCAATCACGAATAAGAGAGGATGAATCAGAATCTCGATTACAATTTTTCTACTGTATGTCGTATTAATCCTAAGGATTGTCAAATCCGAACCTCCTTTTATTTTTTGGCATAAATTATTTCAGGAAAATTATATATTAAAATGCTTATGGAAATCTCTAAACTACGACTAATCTGAAGTAAAAACAACAAACGTATCCAAAAAAATTCTCAATATTTTTCCTAATCCATCACCCGGTATCTTCGAAGCTCGATGGCATGTTATTTTTCGTTATCTTTGTATAATTGGAGCTTTGATTCGTAGCGGTCAGGTATCCCTTCTGATCAAGACGAGGCCCAAGTTGAACTTATCTGGTTTTGGGAAACGTAGGCTTTCTCTCCGGAAGAGAAATGCCCAAAGCACTTAACATCTATTAAGTCAATGTTCAGCATCGAAGAGTGCAAAGTAATTAAGTGGACAAAATGCTCTGGAGATTATACGAAACAGTTTCATTACTCTTTATGTGTTTGAAAATCCTTTCAAGAATGAAACCTCTTTTGAAGGACTGTATTATGGATGGATATATTCGTTGATGGAGTCCGTCAAAGCAGCCCGAGTTCATGCTGTTGCGAAACAAGAGTATTTTTGGAATGAATCTGTAAAGTTGCGTGACCAATTTTGCATCAGTTTCGTCGTAGTTAAAATAAGACTAAATTAATAAATTCCTTCTCCTTAAGGCAGCCAGCTAGGTTGCTGACTATTTAACGTGTAAGTTTTTGTTGAACCATCATGTATAACTTCAATAAAGGTATATATTTATATGGTCAGTTCCAGTATTTTTGTTTCTATATGTGTTTTCTTGGGTAAACAATTATTCCTCCGTCTCATTAGTTACTTTAACTATCTAATGTTTATTTAGGAGTCCAATGAATTGTAATTTTTATGCATTTCTCTTTCATTTATAATAAATTGAATTTCTCTACCATGCCAAGTGAATCCTTGCAGCTCCTTTCTTTTTAAAATATTAAACATGAACTTATAATAAGTGAGAAAGTTCTTATATGAAACTATTCGTAAGAAACTTAGTGAGGAACTATTCGTGAAACTATTTATATGGTCACAACACAGAAACTCATCTCTAGCTTTGTCTAGTCTCGTCGCGACGTAGAAGACTATTTCAGATAAGCTCGAAAGTAAATTTCGATTGAGGAGATAAAACATGAAGGTTGCGAGCGATAAAAAGTGATACAGATATGGGACAGCAGCCATTAAATCGTGTCCTACAATTCTGTCGGCCTTTACGATGAGTATAATCAAAGCTAGAAAATGATCACCTGACGAAAACGTAAATATGGTAAAATAAAAGAGAATGGAAACTGACCTTTCTGAGCTGCACTTTATCGATGCTCGCCTCAATTAGGTGTAAGTGGAATCCAGCGTCAGATTATATTAATCGGATACCGATTGAGAGGGCTTTACAGTGAAGATATCGAATATAGAAAAGAATAGGAATAACAATCTCATTCTTTCAACTACGTATTTACTGCGTTAGCACAGTTTCACCAATAAAATTACTTTATAATCTATTGAAGAAGGCGTTATTTGGATAAATAAGTCTAAGTGGGGAAGAAAGTCACCTCAGGTGATTAAGTTTACAGCAATCGGGATTCTACAATTTAATGGACAAGTATCATTTGGAATAAGTACCGAAGGCCATTTAATGAACAGTATAAAATAATCCGTGTATTTATATTAAGTTTTTCTTTGAATATCGCCGAATAATTTACCCTCGAAATAGGCGCTTCTCCGGAAAATCGCAAAATCTTGTGAAAAACACACGAAATGGAAGAAAATCGTCTATTTTATGTGAAATTTGGACGAAATGGCTGAAGGAGCATGTAAATATTTGGAGAAGGCTGTTCAAGTTATAGTACCTTCTGCTGCAAAACGGAGGTGAATAAAGGCATAATAAAGAATAATAATTATTTAATTAAGTCTCCCTCTCCATTTATATGTAATGCGTAGGAGTTAGATTTTGCTGAGATTTATGCGCAAAGTAGTGCAACATTTTCATTTACAGCTACTTACTTAAGGAAAATTTGCGTGAGTAACTCTCGCAAAAAACTTTCCATGGTTTATCTCATCTTCGGTGCACTAGAAACCTAAGGACTTTGCTGCAAGCACTTACGGGAAGCTCTGTTATCAAGCTGTTATTTTTTCTAGCGCATTAATTTCCTTTTGAAATCGCCACTTTAAAATAGAAGAAGCTGACCTAAAGATAGATACATTACTTTTCTTCAGGTAATTTTTATCCAACGTTAAATCATCGAGCTCTATTTTCTCGGAAGATGTAGAGGCTGATACTCATTAGAAAGAAACAATCTTCTTGTCATTTTCCACTGGAGCGTTAATCGTAACCGTAATTCCTTTGCTTTGGATAGAAAAGACTTGTCTCAACCTCTCCCCAATAAAGACGATTATTATTATAATAATTCCTGTGCGATTTTCCGTGCGTGTAGATGATATTTTGAAAACTGGGCGATGAGGAATTCTTTTAACTTGCTAAAAATTTGCACATATTGTTAACTGTTTAATAAGTTTGTATGAGATATATGAAAATAAATTAGAATGGTCTGCATGTTCATCTTTCCGCTGACTGGCGTAATGATTTCGATCCCTTCTCAGCTATGTGTAATATTTTAGGTACAAAATTCGAAGAATTATTTGAAATCAAAAGGTGCTTTACAAAGTGGGATTGGTGTGATCCAATTTCAAAATATTTAGAATGCTCTTTAGCCCTAAATTCGAAATTCCTTCCAGTCTGACCGACGTCAATAGAATAACTGTAATTACATACACTAGTACATAGAGTATACTCCTTAATTTAGCATAGGGTCGACGGAATCTTTACCATTACAGAGGAAATGCTTTATACAAAAGTTACTATAAAAAGCTGGTTACGCACAGTCTTTAGGCAGAAGCTTCGAAATTTTATAGCTCAAACGCCCCAGGAAACTTAATTTACTCCAATGGGTTGGAGTTGAGACAGTTTCAGAAGTATAAATCTCTTTTAAGGCAATATTCCTAAGTTTTCTATCCAATAAATGGTTGAATAAATCAGAAGGCATTCCATTTTCTTTTGCAAAATACTGGATTATGTTAAGTTCTTTTTCAAAATTAGAGGGTGAGAGGGGGATATTCAGGAGTCTGTGGAGAAGGGAGTGGAAAGCCTCAAACTTATGGGAATGGTGGTGGTTAGAAGAGGAAGGTGTAAAGCAGGCGCTGTAGGTGGGCTTATGGTAAATGGAAAAATATAAGGTATTGTGGGATAAGGTTATGGTACATTGAGGGTACGGTGGATTTCCAACTCATGGATGAATTTGATGGAAGGACGAAGGGAGTTTAAAAGAATGAGAAAAAGGTTCAATTGTCTCAAAGTTCCTGTCCATATACAGCAAACATCGTCCAAATATCTATACCATTTAAACATATATTTCAAAAGAGTAGTGTTTAGGAGAGTGGCTGGAATTAAACGGATAACATTCTAAATGGTTTAAAAACAATTCGGCTAAAGCAGGAGAAAGGAGGATCCAATCGCCAACCCCTCATTTTCAATGTTATCAAACATAAAATAATTACCATCAATGCAAATACGAGTAAGAGAGACAGGTTTATTTACAATAAGAGAATTCACTTAATTCTTAATTAGAACATCTTCCAAAATGTGGATTTTATCGTCAATTGGCGAACTCAAAAATAAGTTCGTGATATCAAAGAACACCAACTTTGCATTCAGCGGGACCACGACATCTTTTAACAAGTTAGAAAGCACAGGAGTGAGTTTAGTTTGATTGATGATTATGAAACGCCTCTGAAGGCCGGTTTTAGCTAATTTTTATAAAATCTATCCAACTTTAGCCAACTTTTTAATTTTGTACTAAAGGTTACTTCTGAAGAAGAAAAATAATAGAGCTAATTCATACCATAACCATTGCAATCTCACGTTGGCCTTCTTATCGTGGATTAAGAACCAAATTTTCGGTCTAACGAGAATATTAATGACTTAATCAAACTTATTAAAAATTCCCCTTGTGTGACGATGGCACGTTACGCTCAGAAAAGGCTGAGAGACACACGAACGCAACTGGATTTATCTTATCACTTAGCGTTTGTGGAGTGAGTGTGTTTGAGTAAGGGGAGTGGTGGCGACTTCCAACGATCTCTTACCGCCACATTCAGGCCAAAGCAGTGAGAAAACAAGCGAAGGTTGTCATGTGATGAAATTACGTGATTCCGAGATGTGAGCGATGCAATGCGAACTTCGTAGCAAATTCCTGTCCGAGGGAAAATATTCAGCAAAAAATGAGACGGAATTCACAAATGAACGGAAATTCAATTACTTTCCCGAGAAAATGAGTTTGGAGAGGCGATTCCATATATGTTTAGCTTTGGCTTATTCAATCCGTCGAATTCACTCAACGCTGCCATTTATTATGAAGCAAATAATATTTCACCAGTGGTTTTTCACGAGAAATTCCTACTCAAGAATGGTTTTTAATCTATTTTGTAAATACGAGTATTTTCGTATTAACAATCCCTATGCATACATATTAAGGTAACGCAATCGATATTTAGAGCAAAAATCTGTAGAGAATCATTATCACGGATTATAATAATTATTCTGTTGAAAAATTCAAAACTCGGAAAAAAATGTTACTTTTTAGAATTGAAATAGTTTTAAACACAAATAGACTACATTGGAGAGGAATTATAAAAATAAACAATCGATAAAATTCTCAAAATATTAAAATATTTCCCATCGGTGATGTGTAAGTATTGATCAATTTGACTAATACCTATATTACGTACCCAAGATCAATTGATATAATTGAAACGATAATCGGATTATCATCATCGTGGCTCTTTATGGCGGACATCAGAACTACACCCAACATCTTAAGCAACGGATCTGCTAATACGATCTTTGCCCTGATTCGTGTCATTACTACCTTAAAATGGCATAATTATATTTACCATGCATCAGTGCTTCAAATAGGAAATAACATTTGGACCGGAATCCATGTTCTGAATTGAAAAAGACTAAAATAATATTCCCCAGACAATTCGACTCATGAAAGGTGAGTAGTTTCTTATTTTTCTGAAGAAACACAACCCAGGAGCTAGATGACTGTGAAGTTAAATCAACCGCTGTCAAAAATTACTGACGATACAGCCGGTGGATAGTGATTATCTTAATCTTGAGTTTCAATTCAACTTAGCGACACCGTAAAGAGAAACACTTGGTTAGACAAAATATTTTTATTCTTCAGCGCGATCGTTACATCGATGAATGTTCACCAACAGCACCAAGATCTCACGAAGTCTCTATCTTTACGGTGACGTCAAGGAGAAGTTATACCTCAGTAGGTTAATGTTAAATTTAACTTCTTTTGATTAATTTGAGCGGTGCAGAATGGATTTTAATTGATATTTTTTCATATTGAGTGCTCGCATGGAATAAAATATCTGATACTTTTTGAAATTTGGGGCCATGATGAAAACCATCTCCACTAAATTATTCATTCTGCAATAATTTAGTTAATACTCTTTGAATTTGTAGGTTCAAGGGAAAATATGACTATCCATACCCTTGAAATCTACAGTAAGAATGGAAACCACGAAATAAATCTATGAATGACAGTCATTATACTGTTATATTAAAAGTAACAGACTATGTATCTTTTCTTATAATAGTTAACTTTGCTTAGCAATGGTTCTACTTGTAGAGATTTTTAATTTTGGAAATATTCTAATAATCTCAAGAAAAATACAGCGGTTTTGCCAATCCATGGAATAATATTGTCACGCAATCGAATGACTTGTATTTTTAATTTTTAAAACGAAGTCAAAATAACCAAGGAAAAAAAATTATGAAAATTAAAGTTAAAAGTTGATATAATTACCTTAGATTCCGGTTCAATACTGGTCTACATTTCCACCGGCCAATGCCTCAATATTCTAAAAGCAAGCAAGTTAATGCTATAATTGCATCTACGATTCATTTGTTTTTGAAGTGTTGAATTTGAATCGCTAAAATTTACTTTATGTTAGATATAAACCATCAGAATAATGTAATTTGAGGCGTTCATTTCCAAGTGAATCGATTGGTCAAACGCTGAAGGTTTTGACAAACTAAGTTCATAAGAAGTTGATCGGAGTATACTTAATGCGACCTTTCAAAAAGTCAAGGCTATGCATATTTTAGAAATTAACATCTCTTCTCAATGCCCCTTCAAATGCCTTTTCTTTTGTTAGCTTGGTAGTAAAAATTAAGACATGAATGTTGCGGGCTTTTTTATTTCGCGTAATTACTCAGGAGCTTGGAGTTTAGACAGAAAGAGAATATTTAAGGTAAAACTTCTTGGCGGAAAGAGCGCATAAACAAATAATTGAGATGGATTGGACATGAAAAGGTGGAGATCTGGCTATACTCTATAACCGCTACTACAACATTTCGGTCACGCCGGTCGCGCCAAAAGCGTTTTATTTCTGTTTACCGTATCGCTTAGCGACGGAAAAGGAAGCGGAAGTGTTGCTGGTTTACGTGCGTTAGAGCTTGCGTGCATCCAGGCATTTGTTGTTTTCTTTTCTCGTGAGATTTTCTGGATATCATCCCGTCCCCCTCAAATTACACATAAACGTCGTGTTTCATTACATTTCCGTGGAATAGCCTCAACCGTTTTCTCGCAATAAATAAGATTACATCGATTTATACAGCTATCTATGTTCTTTCTTTTACGAACGGCGAATTTTGGAACCTCGTAACTTTTCTTTGCTCCACTACTTACCACAAACTTTTATGTATCTATATTCAAGCTAAACTGATCTGTTTAATCATATTTTTGCCATAAACTAGCTGTAGATATTGTCGGGTACTTCCGGATTCGGAAATATTTCAATCAGCTTATCATTATGTCAGGAGCGTTCCATGTTATTTGTTTTCTGTGACCCCTTGGGATTTAGTAAACTATCCTGTGCCCTCTTTTCATCACGGAAAGAAATGCGTTCCGAACATTCACATCCATAGACAGGTGCGGCTGACAGAGAACACCAGCGTGGAATCGCCCACACATAACAAAATGAATTAATTCCATTCTATGATATCTTTATGAGTCCCAAATGGATTATCCTTTTGATCTAGATCAAAAGTGGAAATAAATTTCTTAGAAGCCGTATTCAAATTCGGCAATGTATTCTGTTGCAAAGGGAAATATTTATTTATTCTCAACGTTGCTTATTTCCGATAGTTTTCTTTTATTATGTCACAATATGAACTCAAAGGAAATGACAGTGAATGAATCACATTGATTGGTGTGCAATTTGGATGCTTTGATTTGATCCCAAGATAGAGTAGATGACCAATAGAAGGACAGATTTAAATTCGAAGCAGAACTATATTTCATTATGTTGCTTACTCAGTTAACAGAGAACAGATTTGAGTGTTAACCGTTGGAAAATGCTCTTTAAGATTAATACTATCTTAAACATCTAATTTATTATTATCGTAGAATTGTTGAAGCCGTTGTTGCTTATGATTCTCAATGGAAATATATATGTCGAAGATTAAAGGAAAAGATGATCGATAATAAGTTTGCTGTAACAGTAATTTGATGTCAGGTATTATTAAATATTTTGTTATAAATTCCACGGCGTAGACAATATAAATAGGTCGCAATGTCTCCACAATCATGAAAATTACACTTTCACGGCTCCTTCACTCGACCTTTCTCGTCATGTTTCTTCATTATTTATCCATTCATTTTTGGTTCTTTTCAGTGTTATGGATATCCCCCCATTAAAGCTTTCTGAAAGATCGTACTTGAATCTAAATGTCGTTAACGGATGCTTTAGAGTATAATGGGTTAGAATGCTTTCGGTAAAAATATTTTAGAAGCTTCTTAAAAATAATTGACAAGATGAATGTTCTTCAGATGATCTCGTAAGATGTCAATATTTATAAAAAAAACTTATTTGAAAGCCAAAATATAACCTATTTATCGTCGTATCAGCAGGCTGATTAATTAAAATGCATCTAAATCAATTTATCATGGAAAAGAGGAATATATGAAGTAGAATTTCGTTATTAAAAGCAAATTGCTTTTTCCTGGCTCATTAACCTTGACTTCGAGCAAAACCAAGGCAAAATAGAATCGCCCTTAAATTCGGACTTGAAGCACCATACAATTATTCAAATATTACTAAGATGACTAATTGGTAGAATTTCAGTCATCAGAAAAAAAAATTTTAATCGTACGTATACATTACCTCCAACATATTTTACAGTGAATGAAAATTAAAACTTTCCCTAAGTTTGGAATGAGCTTTCTTGCGATGACAAAATATCGTTTTTCAATAATTCTTAATGTAAAATCAAAGATTTTGCGATATCAATATCATCTGTCTATACTCGAGAAAAGCGGCAACTCAACTAGAACGTGACCCATTATCTATGAGAGGGTTTATTTATAAAATTAGCGGTAGGCTTGCCTCTATTCCAGCTTTCATTACGCGAGGCTTTTTGCTGGGCCAAAAGAAATTTAGATGAATTTATGGAATAGACGAATAAAGTCTAGTCCCCGTTCTTTAAGTTGGGCCGAAGCCGGAGTAAATAATTGCAACTATCACATATCAATTCACACTACATATAGAATGAAATGACCTTGAACGAAAGGCTTGATATGAATAAGGAATGAGGACAGTTTTTGTGCCAAATAATTTTAAAATGTGCGTACAGAGAAAAAGAGGATTTATAATGTAACCACCATATTCAACATCCTTTAATTGATTCTGTTAAAATTAAATATCAGAGAGACCTCAGTTCATTTAAATCATCGCTACAGATCTATATATTGGGCTTGCAAAATCATAAAATTACTAGAAGAGGAATTAATGGCAAAAAAATCTAAACAGTTAAAATATAATATTAAAATTATATAAAATATAAATAAATAGCTTTAAGTCCAACAATAGTACAACTACGTACTCGTATACTCAAACTAACTTATTTTAAAAGTCGTTGCTAAACCGAAGTATATCTACGACTTTAAAAGTGGCAATAGATAATTGTTAAGAAAGGATTTTTATGAACAATAACTGCAAATTTTAAGCATCTCTTGAAGAGAACCAATGCGAGAAACAGCATAAATTAAGAAAATTTAAGTCAGCCCAGGCATTTACATTGCGACGTGAGATATAAAGCCATTTTGTCCATTTCCCATTATCAAATATCCTCAGCGGTGTAAGATAAAAATGTTATCCGTTTCTCCTTTTGTTATTTCGGCAAAAAAGACTGTAATCAAATAAGCAGCCCATCGCTACTTTTCCGGGGAATTTATCTAAAATCTACCGCACTCTTCTTTCCTCTAAACTTTGGCGCAAATTAAATGTTAGGAAATTCCCAAAATTACTGATTAATCTTAGTAATTTCGTGTCAATGTATTAAATTTCAAATTATGTCTATTTAATAGTTTTTTGTGGATAACCAAGAAAAAGCTGGTGAGAAGTGAGAACTCGAGTAGGAGTGATGAAAGCAGCCAGGATAATAAAAGAGGAGCTATGAACTTATGTAATCTTAAGTTGTAGGGGAGGAGAGTTGCGAAACAAGAAGAAAACTATATTGTTGTTACCCCAAGATTATCATAACTGATGTATAAATATGCTCCATTGCCTTCTTGCTGAATGCTGCTGAATATTTGGAATTTTTGCTTAAGTTATTGAAATGAATTTGAAAATACGTTTGAATTGCTCGAAATTGTGAGGAAAAGGAAGTTGATATTACTTCGTCGAGTGTATAGTTTACCGTCGGTAGCCAAACTAGTTTTGCCGAAATATTATAAGCATAAATATATGAATTTGGTCGAAATGGAAAGGGTCGGCATTTATACTTTTGCAAAATATCAACTTTACCGGAAGAAAATCTGGCAAACGTAATACAAAATTATTCGAAACAAAGAAGCAAAGGCAAAAAATTGAGATCCATTTCGAAACCGTGAAGTATATTTAGCCGAAAATTCTGGAAATGTAAGGGGCATCGAATCAATCGAGATAATGGAAGCTTAATTTCCTTCTTTAATGGAAATGCTCACGCAATTCTCCTGGAGACACAATTACGTCAATCTCATGTTTCGATTTCTTAGAGGAAAATCTTAAGCCACCTAAAAAGCAATCCAAGTGCGATGGGCATTCGAATTTATGCACAATATCCCAACGTCAAACATTTATAAGTCTTAAAAGTAATGGTTTCTGGCGTCATTTGGTGGAATTTCTTCATGGTGTCAAAGAAATAAAGCCTCACTTTGTAAATTCCACATGTAACATCACCTGATGTTATTACACCGGAACGAAACCTGTGTAGTAAATAACTTTTACATGTGAAATTTACAAAAAGATGTTATATATTTCCTGGACACCATTTATAAATCATTACAGATTTTTACTTTTTTTACGTTTCAGTATTTGATGCGTAAATATTTCAAACCTCCTATGACGATGCACGCGACAACCTGCAAACCACTATTGTTATCACTTATTCCTTGCTATCTGCGAAAGAAGTCATGAGCTATTTTATTCAGGAGATCTCTCCCAAATGAGAGGATTGATTCTCAATACTTTGAGTAATAAATAATTAGTTTTAGAACTTTTATTTTAATTGCCCTCTTTGCCTAGGGAAATGCTAGAGACCGAGCAAATCTTTCGTTACGCCACGTAATTGTTGTCAGGTTAGAGGAATCAGTTCTTCTAAAGCATGTTTTGCATCGAATTTTGTATCCGCTTTTTTTCTTTGAAAGAAAGTATCGACATATGTCGCTATTGGGATTTTCAATGAATGGTGCCCTTCAACAAATCCCTCCTTCCCTATAGATAAGAAATAGAGTTTTTAACGCATTCGTTCAAAGATTAATGTATTCATTTGGGCCACAAAGATAATACTGTCCTTTTATGGCTGTTGAAATTTACGGCTGACTATAAAATCTTAAAAATGAAATTTACCATTAAAAATGTATAACACGTCCCTGGCGTTAAGTGCGTTTTCTTCCTTCCCTAAACACTCAAATATTCTCATCGGAAAATATTCTAATAATATATGATTTCCATGTATCGTGTTTAGTCTCGGCCAGTCACGTGATGGGTTAATTTAGGTGACCGGGATGAGGCTGGCGAAACACATTTGTATGCTTGCCTCAGATTCGTGTGCCCATATCAAATAGACACTGTTATTGGTGACGCTTCTTTTGGTATGTACGTTACGCCTGCATATTTTATCGTCCAATTCCATGCCTCCCGCTTTCTTCTTGCCTCTCTCCTAATTAAGGTCATCGGTCAAAGATATCTCCGTAACTGAGAACGCCGTTCTGTTACTGTTGATTCTTTTCTATTTTTTTATTTATAGCTTCCATACTATTCTCATGAGAAAAAAGCTAAATCTTTTTCGTTTTCCTAGATTGCTTAAAACTGCCGATTTATCCCTCAATATTTGATTAGAATTCAAGTGGAATTACTTGTTCGAGTAGGTTTTGTATATAAAATGAATAGAAGCCTAATGTCTTAAATAAATAAAGGAAATATCCGAAATAAAACTACATACACTACTGCTAAGTAACGATATTTTTAGCTCAGATTCTAATTACAGCTCTTTGTAAAATTCTTATTGCAGCTCTTTGTACCGTCAAATATTAATGTTAATATCAAATATTAAATTATAATTAATGAATTTATTAGAGAGGCGTCACTCTGTTTTTCGCAGAATTCCAAATATTTTAGTTGTAGGAAGGATTGTCTTGCGGAAATCTTTCATTGAAACAGAAAGATTAACTTCCTAATATTCTTTATCCATCCAAAAAATGGATCGGAAACATATAGAGAGTACATTTAGTTGCTGTAAGAAGAATTACGTCGATAAAAATCTTTCTTATGCGCCATACATGAAAAACCTCAACTTTGATTAGGAATTCACCAGCTCGTGAAGGAAATTTTCCGATCGATATATGGAGATGAGAATTATTAACATTGATCCTTCTAATATGCAAACGAAGTCAAAAGGGGAAGGAGAGGCCACGAAGACTGTAAAATGAGCCTTGTGTATTTTGTTACTTTGATGACGTTTAGAAACATCTTTAAGCCCATGGTCGTCGTAAAAAAATCGAAGGATGAATCCGTACTTTGGAGAATCACAAGCGCAATTTAAGTGTAAAATACGGCGTTGGCATCGAAGAAGTGCAATAACAGGTTTCCGCCATTCGTCAATTGCCTAACGCCATTCGTCTCCTTGTTTCTTAGAACATTTCATGTTTTGGAATCGAATATGAGGAATGGCCTCTACGTGCCGCTATATCTTCATTAAATAAGCCTTTTGGCATCGTCGCTATATATATTCGTTATCACTCTCGTTCGCGTATACACGAAAATTGAAATGCGGTCTCACTTTCATACCTCTCCATAATTTTATAATTTACACTTATTAATATTAAAGAGCCATTCACCCATACTGGAGAAAGCTGCGCTCACTCTAATTTATCTATTGTTAATTGTCTTTCAAAGATTTATTTGTTATTAATTCAGACATTAGTAGCGTCGGAAAGAACTCGAAAAGATAATCTTTTGACGAAAGAGAAATGTCTGTACTTTTCTACTTAAAAACAACTAAACTTTTAGGTTCTTGTTCTAACTTCGGTGGTCTTTTCCTAGTATATCGTATAAATTAAGCAAAGTAACCAAGATTTAACAAGAATCGTAAATCGGCGTGTTTAATGAAGTTAAGCATAAAACTGTTTATATAAAAACTGTAATTGTATTGGTTTTTGGAGATTTTAATTCTGTAATATCTTTTGTTGATTAATAGTTCACGAAAAGGTCAGCAAATTAATTTTTTCGCTAAAACATGAAAATTCTCGTACCCAGCCTTCCGAATAAAATTTCTTTTTAATGTTAACGGTTACATGATGGTAATTATATTCAGGAGTTGTATGCGAAGTATCTAGGATTTAATCAATATTAGTGAAGTTTCCCATCATCTACCGATTTGCCTTTACGCCAAGATGTATAAGATATACACCAAATTTTTGTAGTTTATCTGAACTGATATTTCTTATGCTATGAGTGATTTTCGTGGAACTAATGCTTCTCATACGATTGAAAATCTTAGCTCTATGAGGACTTATTTCGAAACAACCTTTAGTTGGTACACATTGTTCGGGATATTCAATATTGGGAAGTATGCTTTAGGAAATGTTTACTTTAGACGCCTGTGTAAATGTGAAAGCGGATGATGAATCTTTTAGCGCTCGGCTAAAAAAAAACAGGATATCCTTTTAGAGGCGCCATTCCAATTACCTACGAAGTCGAAGAGTGTGAGCAATTACGACAAGGCCATGTCTTTCGCCAAAGTTATTGAAAAATTCCCCTTGAGGATGGCGACGTCGTACACTATTGAGTGGACAATATCCTGAGTATGTGGTAAATTTGTAATGGAAAGGCATGGCGTATTTACTACCGGATTGATCCGATTGTTTACGTATTTTGGAAAACTCGATGCTGAGGAGTTCTAGAATTTCATCATTACGGTCGTTCAATATTAGTGCGTCAAAACTCGGAATTGAAGGACACAAAACTTTTAACTGTTTCGCAATATTTCTGAGCCATCAATGTATGTCAGCGTTTTCGCAAGGGCACAGACAAATAGCGATAAATTCTACCGTTGCCAAGAACAATTAGCAAGTCTAAATTTAAGCGAAAATTTTATCACCAAGAATTATTCCAATGTTTTTAATACCTTTTTAGACTAAGCCCAATTTTCTGATCTAATCATAAACGATGGTATTACCGCGCAATGGACATTTTAGCCTAAGAAGCGCTTGATGGAACAAACTTCTTTTTAAAAATATGCGCCTATATTTTAAATCTTAAGAGTTATGTTCACTGTACGTTTGCTCCGTCTTTTGACCATGCCATATTAGAAGATAGCCGCGCGGGATGCACGAGGAAACATTATGTTTGCTCGCTTACCCCTTAAACCCTTATAAGCGTTGTATTTCAAAAGCGAGTAGCTCTTTCCATTGTCTACTCCAACCGCATCAATTTATCTTCACACCTCTGTGTGATCTTTTGAGAGGTTTCCCTAAATATAAGTGAATCTTCAGCAAAATCCATTTTCCCTTCGCATTTCGTCCTTCACCTAGTCCTCGCGTGAAGCAACATTGACTTTTCTCGTCTGATTTGGAAATATGGCATTTTTTATAGACGCCGCCAATAATTCAATATGTTTGAGATTCTTTGCCGCGGTACTGGTGAGTGTTGAGCTGTTTTCAACACTGTTTTTTTTAATTCGCTTAAATACGAGAAAATACGTATTGACGCCGCCGCATATTTTTACTAATTTTATCATTAACAGAAAATTACAGAGGTATTGTAAAAGAAATATCTCATTATTAATCTTTAAAACCCTTTTAAATGAAGATTGTAACGTTTTCATTATTTACCTAAAAATACTCATCACCCGTAACTTCAGCTCGGTCACTTTTCTGTTTCTCATCCCCTACCTGAAGAGTCTGAAGAAACAATAACACTCGTGACTCTGCAGTGTTAATAGCTAATGATGCTCGAGGACACGCATTTTTCTCAATTTCAACAATTTACAAGGATTACAACAACCGTTTGTGATCACAAGACGAGACAAGAAACGCAACACCTGGGTGAGGGCAAGGACACGAGTGACATCATAGATAAGGTAAGATCACTGAAATGGATGTGGACAGGTGAAGAGAAACGACAACAGATGGACAACAGCAGTTCTGAACTGGATACCAAGAGATGTGAAGAGACCAAGAAGAAGACCAAAGGACCGATGGAACAGAGACATCATCAAGTACATAGGGGTAACATGGCAACGAGAAGCTCAGAGTAGAGAGAATCGAAAAACGCTTGGGAAGGCTTCGATACGATCAAAAATGGCTGATAAAGAAATTGATAACAAGCGTTGATTACGACTGCGCTGTATTGCGAAATAATGAGCGTACGTTCACGACATGATTCGTACGGTGTAGACATTTGAAAACTATAAACAAGAAAGTAATGCGTTCCAGTGTTATTTTTCACAAATCATACCCTGCTGATAACTGAAGTTTGAGCATCTTTCTTTGAGCACCTTGAGAATTGGTTATTAACATGCTGATGCCGAGCGCAAGATCGAATCAAATTGAGAACTGCAGGTATAGATTTGAATTTCTGCTACAAACGACAAAGTTTTTTCTGAAAACATATAATTATCATTTTTACTGAAAGTAATTTTCCTGACTCTTCATTGAATAGAGATCGAGAAGTCAACATGGGTGTCTCCTCTTGCTTCATATTCAATGGCCTAAACGATAATATAGAAGATAAACCTCTGGAGCGTGATAATTTGCTACTCGGGGAAACGTTGTTTACGGTTTTAGGTTTGATATCAGAGGTATGGATTACAGAGGCAAGCAATAATTATTTTTATTTGCCTGGAAACTTACGTTAATCGATAGCAAAGAATCTTTGTAAGCGCTGCTATAAAGGAACTAACTAAGCGTTAATTGCAGTGCTCGTATTTACCCCATTCCGAGTCGTGATCGCGGAATCGTTTAAATTAACAAGTAATGGAATATCTTCTTTTGCAGAGCATTTCTCTCTATCCTTCATTTATCGACTTAATCATTCCACTCTGACATCTGTCGACATTCGCATGAGATGTGTTTGTGAAATCTCTCACATGGTAATCACTTACGCCTTTAATTTCATAGAGAACATCATGATAATTCTTTCTCTCCTCATCACATCCACGCTAAATCGACTAATGAAAGTAGCGATTTGAACGTATTGTAAAATTCCTTGGTATGGTCAAAAATCAACTCAAAGGTTCCAACGGAATGTCAATAAGACAAAGTGTGTGTTATTCCAGGACGAATAGTCGGTCTACATTTGAATGATAAAATGTATTTGCTGAGATTTATGCACGAATATCTGCTTTTCCACACTTCTGCCTGGTATATAATGACGCAGTAATCATCCATCACTCAAACACCATTAAATGACATTTTTCATATTCATCAAAATGAACTGAAGATAGCATGGGGACAAGCACTTTCCGAAAAATGTCACGCCTTTAACAGAAATAAACTACGGAGTGAATCTTACGCCGAAAAATCTTTGAAAATGACGGAAGTGAGTCAAAGATGTGTTAGCTTTAGTCTTTCCGCTTTCAAGGTGGCAAAAAAATGACATGGGCTTCGAAGCAACATGTGTTTAGGTTGAAGTTTTTTTGAACGCAAAGGAAGTATTTTAGAAGATGACTGTAGAGGGGTTAAGTGAGAAGATGCTGCGAACGATATGGGTATCTCTCTTTAAATCATTGCTTTATTTTCTGCATTATATTTTTGATGTTTTTGATGACTGGAGAAGCTGTCGCTGAATAAATTCTTTTTTATGAAACTTCCATCTCTGAATACGTAGTAGGGAACTTTATATCAAGAAATCATACTTGATGATTGATTTTTATTTAATTATAAGTAAGGGAATTGGTCGTATGTGCGTCCCTGCGATTCGTCAACACAAATTATTCGACATGGCAAATGCTAAAATTTCATAAAATTTCTTCCTCTTCACATGCCTGTAGTCTATCATTAATACTTACCGTGCATTTTGTATAGACCTCAATTCCTAATGTAGGAAAATGCATAAGTTCGGATTCAACAATGGAATTATTCGTCAGGGGGACGAAAATTTTTACAACCTCAAAATTTTAGAACATTTTCGTTTATTTGATCGTAATTCTCTCAATTTTGAACAGAATGCAATATTCGACGTCTAAGATAAGAATCGTCGTTCAATTTCCCTTCTCTTGGTACTTGTCTCGATTTCATACTACTATTTTTCTTATATAATTTTGTAAAAGAAACAAACCCCGTAAGAGATGAAAGTAAACTAAAATTCATGAGCTCAGATTAAAAAATTGAATTAGTCGTCAGGAGAACCGGTTGTTTACATCCACATATCACAAAATGTTCGTCTATTTTATCAATATTCTCGCAATTTCGAACGGAAAACAATGTTCCACGGACAAAATAAGAAGTTTTATTTGATATCGGTTCTTTTGGTACTTGTCTCGATTTCGTACATACGGCTATTTTTTTCTGATTTAATTTTACAGAAGAAACGAAGCCTGCAAGCGGTAAAAGTGAATTTTGCATGTATTTCTTACGGGAAATATTTTCCTCGTATAGGATCGAACCGGGAACTAAGAAGCACATGAAAAGTAGCCTATAATATGTGCGGAAGAGATGTAATAATCTTGAATGTTGGAAAAAGTTTAGTTGTAGAGTTTTAGGGGAAAATGAAGTTTCCACTCCCCTACCTTCCCCACCCCCTCCGTTTCTCCTTTGCCTATGACGTCATAACAAATATAATGGTCCATTTAACCATCGAAAGATGTAGGATATCGGGATAAAAAGTAGCTTATGTGTCGATTCAGGACATAAATTATCTCCCTGTCAAATTTCATCAAAATTGGTTGGACAGTTTCTGCGTGTTGCGATAACAGACAGACAGACAGACATAATTTTTTAAATAGGTGTATTACTTCTAATTACCATATCTACCACTATTTCGAAATTTTATTTAATGTACAGAAATGGCTTCGTTATAAATTTATTATAAGTGTAGATTCCACTGGAAACTGCACAATTTCGTGATTGGTAAAAATTTTATAAAATAAATCTATATGTATTCAATGAAACGTGCTGTATGCTTCCACTCTTTCGTCCATTTTAACTGGATTTCCATGTTTGTTTTTCTTTTTATTCAATGTATGAATTTGTAAGTTTCAATCGCTGAACTTGCATGAAATTTGCCGTAGTGTGACACTTTTCTGTGACATATAGGTAGTCGAACGATGATGTTATTCCGCAGTGGATATCCCATATTTACAGTTTTATCTTAATTTAAGTTGAAGAGTTTTATGGAATCAGCCGGCCATCGTAAATGATCGTTCATCCCATTACATCTATGTTTCACTTAATTTACGTTTCCGAGATTTAGTTCACATAAAACGTACATATTTGAAGCAAAACTGATCAATGTTTTGACAAATCTCTAAACTTGAAATAAAGAGACGAGAGAGAAAACCTTCCTCTTTTATTAGAATCCTTCCTTTTGACGTTTAAACAAGAATCAATTTAATAATGGCTATTTAATAGATTACAGATGTATTATATGTTTAGATAATTAACTGCATGTTTCTATCGAAAGACATAATTTCTTTTCCATTTAATATTTTAAATTGCTAAATGAAATAAACTAGCTTATACATATCTGAATCAAACTTTGATATTAGGCTTTGGAATTTCGAGGGTCTTACGGAAAACACCACTGGTTATATCCACCGAATGAAGAAAATGATTTGTAGCAGATATCTCTGTCAGTCAATATCCGATTGAAAACATGAATGAATAGTAAAAAGTCGGATATATTATAGACTTTCCTTAAAAATGAAAGAACAATCTGTCATTGATTAGGGTCGCCACAATTAATTTTCTTGCCCTACAACAGCTAGCGGTAGATACCACCTAAGGATCTTCTTTCTTTCATTCTTCCGAATATAAACTGAGGTCAATCTCACAGTTTAGCTTCTCAACCACGTTTTAAAAAACCCTCTCGAGAGCTTTTCTTCCGACCCTTTCGCAGAAACCTCAAACCTTTTTGTAGCGCCGCTTCAAAAACTTATCAGCTTTCAAACCGGTAATTTTGTTATATTTCAAGGCACGTGAGGCAAAAAACTAGTTAGAGAACTGGTTGTGTGCTATCGCATTGAGAACTTACAATGTATTTACAGAATTGAACTGACTTGGATTGCATTGCGTAGACTTAAATGATAAACGTTGAAGTAAAATAAATTGTTGTTGTTCATGTGTTATATCCTCTCAATAGTTATCTCACTCCATTCAGGTGCATAAATCTTGCAGGGAAATTTATTTAATAATCAATATTGCAATTTAAATGTGTTTTTATGCGATTTCACGTCAAGATTGTCTTACCTTTTAACTCAAGTGATACTTGATGGAACTTCCTCATATTTTTATTCCGAAAAACAAACAAAGATTGATCACGTGCACAGAATATATTTTCGTGCACGTTCATAATGACTCAGAAGGCATTTTTTGAACAATCCCTCCTCTAATCTGTTTTTAGCGTCAAGGGAAAAGACACTCGGTATTTCTTGATTTGGGTTCGCTTTAACTTGTATTTCTAAAGACGGACTCCGACTGTTCTGAAAATTCCACGGAAAGAGAGTTGTGATGGAACTCATGGTTGAGCCACGATAGTGCGTTATCGTTAACATGTGTTACTAGGGAATATTATAGGTTATAATACAGGGAATTTGGCCTCATAGTTTAGTTCGTTTCCAATGATTGTATCTTTAACTCTTAGACGTGCTATACGTTCAATAGCTCTCTTGTTTTATTGTCCTACTTTAATTTTATTAGCATTTCAATCATTTTATGCTGATAATATTTATTTAATATTCAATGTAATATTCATTTAATTTTCATCTTATAGTATATTTTCATGGGGTTAATTATTAGTTACCAATTACGAATAAATGTAATGACGGCTTTCTTGTGGGTTGTTACCGATTAACATTCTATGTATAGATCACAACTTTTGCGATAATTTTTAAAAATTAAATCGGATGAAAAATTAATCCTCTCGTCCTCGGATTGAGAAACTTTTTCCAGATGAAAATTTTCCATTTTATTTTCCCCGAAAGAGGTAAGGTAAAGTTAATTCAAAACCTAGTTTGCAAGTGTCAAAAAAAAATAATTTTCCTTCTGAAACTACCAATAGTGCTCATATAATTCTTTCAGTCAATCGTGAGAGCGAAAAGTTAATAATGAATTTTGAATTAATTTTTTAAAATCTTTGTAGCTATAACCCGAGAGTCAAGCAAGAATCTTTTTTCGATGAATTCTTTCGTGAACATGTCTGAGGAATGAAAACTATTCCAGAAAATGATTTTTAATATTTGCACAAAAATTTAACTCTCCTATAGTAAGGAGCCAAGATGTTAACGTTATTAAGCTGATTTTCTCGGAGGTGACGGCTTCTCAAGGAAATTCGACCTTCTTAACAACCTTCGTGAACATTTGAAAAATACGCGGAGTGTTTGAGAGGAATAACACCGGAGTGAAAAGAATATTAGGAGAGACCATACATTTTATTTAAAATCCTTTATAAAAAATGACGGCGATTGGTGAAAAAAAAACACTCTTATTCAACTAAACAATTTCCATTTCATGCATCATATTCCAATACATCCTCGAATAATAAAAAACATTAAAGAACACGTGAAATTAATAGTCATGTAGGAAAATATCAAATATCGATCTCAAAATTCAATACCTCTTATAAATTGATCGCATGATTTCAAGGGACTTGCAAATGTGCTGCCGAAGCGATGGCGCAATGAGGTGCTCGTTTGTTGTGAATAACTTTCATTATAGCCACCAAGGTCACGGTAGCCTCGTGCATTCTCCATACATCTTCGAGATTAACATCTATTCACGAGCACGAGTTCCACCTCTTATAAACTGTATCCGTGTGTATATTAGAAACGATTTCAGCGGAGGGATTTGCAATTTTTTTTAGTTTCGGTAAATCAGCTCGTATTTAAAAATAAACAGCGAGAAAACAGCATGTCTCTTTGTACTTCGCTTCCCTTGTCGATATTTGAAACTACTGATAGAGATTACTCCGGGTAAATACTTTAGCAAATACATCGAAATGATGTAGCATCATTATTCGATGGAATAATGGAACTCATATTAAACCATTTAATGAAAAGCATTCCTACAAACATTGAAGGGAATTCAATTGGCGAAGGCAGCGCGGGCTACTTCTCTTGAAAAAATAGAGACCAAGAAAATGCCATATTACTCTTCGAAACACAAATTGCCCGTAATGAGGCACACAGGACAAAGGAAGGCATAACTGAGAGCCAAAGAAAGGCGCCGCCGTAGTCATATCCGCAAACGCTTTTTAGTGGAAGTATTTAAAAATAAACCTCTCTTCCTGTCGACCTTCCAGTGGCTGCCCTCTTCAAAACTGGACTCCTTGTTATCAAGAATGTCATGCCCACTTCCTTCGCACAGCGAAAAGGAGGCCTCGGAATATGTACCTATCCAAAATGTTGATTGATGACGTTTTCTCAATTAAAAATACTCTGAATATCCTCAAGTACGGAAAGTTAAGCGGAACAAAAGAAGTATAGACACATTCACTAAAGCTTATGCAAAAGAAAAACTTTATTCGAAGATGTTTCACAAATTGTAATGATCCTTGCTGACCAGCTATGGAAGAGTTTTATTAGAAGATTGAGATGGAAGATTTAACTATGAATCTTCATTACTTAAGTCTCAAAGAGTGTTCCAGTAAATTGCTTTCGGGAAGCATTAATAAGAAAAAATTATTCCGATTTATAAAACAGCGATAAAAACATGTGAAATTATATTTTAAGAAAATGACTGATAAATTATTTTAGCTAAGGTTCCATATTTATATGCTAACTTATTTCACTGCTATCTGAAATTCAGTTCTTCGAGGTGATAAGTGTGTGCGTAGTGAATAATATATTTACAGTAAAAGAATAGCGCAAGTGACGCGTACATGGCTTCGGTGATGGATTCTATGCCTTGTTGAAGAATGAAAATAAATCAAATCTTAATGTCAGATAAGAGGACTAAACATGTGCGGGAGAACTTTCGAACGAAGCTTTGGATAGTAAATGCTACGAAATTTAAATCCGCAGTGACAAATATGAAACGTTGGCAAAGAGAGAGATAGGAATTCGCTTATCTTATCGATAAAATTTTATCTTCGACTTTCAAAAGAGACTCTTTAAAGTTTGTTTTACAAAATGCACATGCTGAGCGATTCTAAGGTCTCTGATTTACCAGTTCTTGCTTTATAAATGAAAATGTACTCGCCTTTTAATTCTGGAGTTGCTTTTCATACTCACAGATTAATATTTTTTCTCAACATAAGCCAAATTCCTCCAAAACCTCTTTCCCTTTTAAGTATAAATTTAAAATTTATTCATTTCTTAAGTCCTAATTCATCTTTCTTTGCCTTTGAAGAGAAGCCTAAACTATATCCTCGGATTATCTAACAATAAGAGAGTTAGAAAAAATCCTCAATTAATTCAATTGTGGTATCAACCTCTGCTTGGCACGTTACGATAAGTCAAGTGAATTAAAATAATTTGGTGTACCAGTAACTGTAATGCTAAAATATACTATTCATAATATATTAAAATTTAATAGAAATTTTAAGAGCTGAGTTTTACAACAGTCGATTCGTTTCCGCGGAGAGTGAAGTTTTCCTCATTGTAAATACTATTAATTTTTTATCTTGCATAGTAAGGAAATAAAAGAGATATTATGATTTTACATTTTTAAGACAATTACAGAGCAATCATGCACATTTAAAGTAAATCAAAACAATCACGGGAATCAGCAATTTTTTGCCATTTCCGACTTCCGACCCTTAAAATTTCACTCCCAACGGTTATACTGGAAGAAAGGCTAGGTAATGATTCGGAAACATAACTAGGCGTATTTTATGCTATTTACAACAATGTAATTCCAGGTTTAGTTGCGTATAAACAGAAAATTACTTAGCGTACTATCCCGTAGTTCTTCATGAAAAAATTGGAGTGAATACTTAATGAGGATTTCCTCAATACAACGGAATGATGGAATTTGTAAATATCACTGAAAACGTTAACGAGCAGGAAAAGAACACATTTTTCCCTGTTGGCTGTGGTATGCTTGACAGAACAAGAGGAAACGATCGAAATTGAATGTTCCAAATGGGAAAACTATTGAGCAAGAACATGATGGAAAACTTTGTTAATTAGACAAGGAAATGGATAAGGATTGCATTGCGCGAAAAATTGTGCGAATAGGAATATTTCCAAGAAGAAACGGACATGAAAAAATCTGACAGGACCGCGACTCGAACCCGGGTCTTCCGCTTTCCGAAGAATGATTTGACCATTAAAATATTGAATCCTTCCGAAAGCAGTTTTACTTATGTTTCAATAACGTGCTCCCTTTTTCAACTGCACGAGGTTAAATTATATTTTAGATTAAATTGCGAAATTAAACGAATATTGATCAAAATATCATATTAGATAAATTACAGAGAACAGCATTCTTTTTAATCACTCTCAAGTCAACGTTAAAATTTATTAAAGCTTCATCGAACTATACTATTTATATATACCCTCCATTTAAAGAAGAGAATCTATCTCGCAGAAAAAAACAGTTGTTTATATTCTAATCAACCATTTTTGAAGTCATAATGAGTAATCAGATATGAAAGAGCATTTTGCTGAGCATCCAACTTCCTTATCTCAAATGTTTTTAGGCCAACGCCCCCATTGCTCTATCTCTCAACCCAACTGGCTCTGTGACTGTCACTCAATACTGAAAGTGAAAATCCCAGACGAGCACAAAATGAACGTTTAAGCTCTTGGCTAAAGGAGGGAATAAACCAGGAGGAGCTGAGGGAATAAACCGCTAATAAAAAGGATATAGTACACATTCTACAGGAGAAGTATTTCCTGTGGAAGAAGTTTATCTATCTGCGGTGACGGTCTTCAACATCAGCTGAACGAAAGAGCTTCATTTATAATCGCCATCATGTAACAGGGCGAGAAAAAGAAAGATTTTATCATAATAGTATTTCGAAATACATGTTTTAAGTATCGGGCAAAAAGTGGTGCTTCCTTTCCTCAATCAAACAAGAATTCTATGAGTGGGAAACGTACACACAATTGCAACACAATGACCACATGCAAATGCTCTTTTCATTCACTAAAGAGTGACCAGAATGAATAATATCATTCAACATTACTCATACCTCGATGCCTTTCGTATTATCAATAACATGAAATAAATTAATGCAGTCATTAACAAGACTGAGGGAAAAGTATATTAAAGAAATATTTTCCTAAATCTTTTGCTAAATATTTCTATTACAGACACATGGAATTAGTAAAATTGAAAGTCGAATTTGGGCTCTCTTTTATTTATTTGTGCTGCATTAATTTTTACGGACTTTGGTTTCCTCTAGTTAGAATCTTAATCATGAAAGGTTTTTAAGTAAAAGACACTTGCTAGTACATCTGAATTTTCAAGTATATACTTGAAAATTTATAATTAAGCTCGTTTGTAATAAATGATCATTAGTTCAAATATTTTGGGTCTTTATAACGTAGACTAATCGAAATGTTAGCGAATTAGCGGTTTTGTTGAAATTCAACATACGCTTAAGAAAGCCTTCCCAAAATACTTGAAAATTATTAGTGGCCATAGGTAAAGAATGGAAACCCCATCGCACCTAATATTATAGTTCTTTTGCTATTTCGATGAAAGCAAAGTCTATTCAAAGCATATTTCGCGACAACGTAGCCTTTTAGGCGCAGCAGTACGGTGTGAGTCAGCCTGATCGCTTTTATGGAACCTGACGAAGTTTTCAAAAAAGGAATTGGTTCGTTATGGACGACTCCTCGCATTCCGAGTGGGCGCTGTTAAAAGCCCCACTTACCAAATTCGTAGCAGAGGAATCCACGGACAGGTGTCTCGTTCAACGCGTTCGTGTCTCCTGTAAAGGCTTCACCTCTCAGTTGCATATTTTTCATCGAATGACGACAAGCAACGCTCTGGCTTTCAATTCCTCATTTCTTGCTGTTATAATGAGTCACACAGTGGCTCATAGTCTCAAAAGTTTCTTGTAAAAACTGACTTATCTTTCTTTAAGCCCATACGTTAAAGTCACCCATCGGATAGTGGCGAAATACCGAGCGATGAACTTATTTGTTTACAATTATTGCTTACTGTAGGCAGAAAAACGCGATGTTGAAAATATTTTTCTTTATGTATCTCTTATTTTTAGCGTATTTCCCAAAGCTGAAAGGAGATCGCATATTATTTAATACGTAGTCCGAGAGAGTTCTTTCTCTAAATTTCATGATTAGCCACGTTGTAGCTTCAAATCTCACTATTTTCTAGGATTCAATCTGCATTTCAAAACAAATCAGTGTCTTTCGCTGTACTATTATAGCAATATTTAACTAAACGCCTAATTTTGCACCTTCTCATATTCTCGGCTGCACGTTTTCATCATGCACTGGGCAAACACGAGCCTGACGAAGGCAAAGACGCATCGCTTACTCATCGCTTCCTAACACACTTTTCAGTCTCTCAAATGTAGATTCTTTGGAAGTGGGTGTCTCACGTAACTCGTGATGGTAATCCCAGAGCATTTAATCAGCAACATTCCTGAATTTCTTGTTAGTATTGTTATAAGTGCTTCGACGGCTTAGGTCATTTCAATTCTTGTTATCGTGACGTGAATTTGCTTCGTGGGTTTATTTAGAAATTTAAATTATCTCTCGCAATGTACACTAAACCGCTGAGATAGAATGTAAGAAGCATGTATTAGTTGTGCCTCAATAATTTCCCCGATTTCTGTCTTGGATATGACAGGAGAGATATGAGAATCATTACTCCATCGCCTTCATTGTTCAATATTCTTCAAATTCCTGTTCAGTATTCTTCTAATTTTCCTCAGCTTCATACAAATATCTTCCAGAATAAGGAATTTAACAAGATCCACTGTGAGGAAATTTTAATTTAAAAAACTCATTAATTAATTTTTGTAATAATTTTTCTTGCTTTTATGTGTCATTTAAATAGTCAAAGACGCGATTTCACAGTCACCATCAGCTGTTTAAATGTCTCTAAAAATAGATCAATCTGAAGGACGATATCAATTGACTGATTGCTTCTCAGTCTCGTNCAATATATAATAATATTAGAAGGAAACTCTACGTCCAAATTTTCCCATAATAATATCTCATTCTCCATAATTCGTAGATAATTACTGATGATCGCATTTGTTGTCAGCAGATACAGGTGAATTTGTAGAATGATTCAATATTATCACATGGCCTCTTTATTTCCCTTATTATGAAAAAAATCAGCAATGTGACTAAATCGAACCACTACGATTCTTTTATGTCTAATGCGATCGATAGTAATCATTCCCTGAATTGCACTGAAAGTCTCAATGTGTATTGAATTGATATCGAGACATCATACTATAAAATATTTCCTTCGGTCAGGTGTAACGTAAAGAATGATTGGTTAATAGATTAGCTATGTAATCACATAGCTAATCTATTAACCTTACCATTGAATAGAATAAGCTAAGTGATAACATTGAACCACAATAATTTTTTTCCTCAATTTTCTTCTAAATATGTATCCACAGTTAGTTGAGTGTATGCGCTATCATGGAGCTTTATTTCCCCTTAAGGAGCAAGGCTCGATGTTTACAAATGCAGCAAAAGATTAAATAAATAATTTATAATGGATAAATAGGCGATATATAGAATGGTGAACTTAATTTACCCATATATTTTAAAGTAAAACGTATAAAAGTTAATTTCTTGCATTTCCCCGAGGAAAGACTGTTTTCCGAGTTTATCTTTATCACGCTGTTGTGAGCAAGGCGTTCTTTCTTTCGGCATAAAATTTATACGAAACAATTATTATTTCGCTTTTACGCTTTTATAGCATGTATCCGAAATCCTTTGATCCGAAATTTTCGAATCATGGACTCCAAAAAGATGTCACCAGTAAATCTTGTACCGTAAGATATACCCCCACAGATGCTTCGTATGAAATTTGAAAAAAAGTATAAAAATATTTTTGGTGAAGGTATTAGGACTATATTTTGATAACAAAGGCATTTCTGAGTTTTGAATTTACGAGATTGTTCCGCGCGGCAAAATTCCGCAGCCTCGCCCGTGAGTGCTTTGCTGTGGTCGGTGTGAAGGAGAAGCGAACTCTTCATCGTGACAAATGACTTCGTACTTTTTTTTAAGCTTTGAAAAATTATACGCTTACATTGAAGAAACCCTTACTGGCCATTTGCAGCCCAGAAATTATTTTTGTTTGTAATGTATTAATTTACAACTTGCAGTGATTTTTGCGAAACTCGGCGAACATGGATGCTTTTAAAGGATTATAACTTTTGAACAGAAAAGGATGGAGCTCTGATTCTTTCAATTATTAATATAGATTGATTGTATCATAAGAAATGTATACATCAAGAACGTGAATATTCTCTAAAAATCTGTGTAAGTTTTCAATTAACTGATCAATACAACATTTGACAGCTTTACTTCTAGCTTACTGGAATAATTTTAAATACATCGTAAGAGTTCTTTCTTAAATAAGATCGATGTCTTTCCTGTGAAAAGTAAATATTTGATATGTGAGATGAAAGTGGGAGTGTAATGAAATACTGAAGAGTACTGAATGGTAGATGGATGTCGAGCGCATCTCTCACTCCCAAGCTACACACACACTACACAACACAAATTTGCTACACAAATGGTTGTCTACTTACGCCGACGAAATGTTGCTTTTTTAGAATATCGTTTTTCTTCACCGGCTTAGGAAACAAAACTGTTTCAATTTCTACCTAAAAATTCTCCTTAATTGAAGGTATAATGCATGTACATTTTAAAGACCGATTCAAGAAAAGCGAATCGACTAAATCGAAAAATCTATCCGATCGAAGATTTCATTTACAGTCTGCTTTCTTTCGACTATCTTGATTGGAACTACGCAATATTTCCACCTCACGCAAGCTCACTCTTACGGGAAACCGCAAGTCTAAGGACTTCATTGTGACTTTGGGTTAACACCCAATATTCTCAAGATTTTCCCTATAGATTGGAAAAATTATTTCCCAGTCACACATTTTGAGTCCCCGCGGAGTGGAATCCTCATTTACGTTTGTATGACTATGACGGTGAATTATCTTTAAAATATCTCAATGTTTTAGTCGCAATTATTCGATTGAGAAACTTCTTCGTGGCTCCTGGCCAAGGACACGTCGAATAAACGGTTTGAATAGCGTCACTAATAGGTAGTAAAAGATAGTAAAAGAAGCGGAGGCCTCGAAGGACGTCAAACAGTCCTAATAATCCTATCAATGGACAAATAATAAGCGATACGGCGGTCCGAATGCCATTGTGTGTCAAATATAAGCTCGCTTTTTCCTTTGGATCTTCGGCATCGCTCCCCTGGATATACCTGACCATAATGGACGGAGAGGCGGTCACGATCTGCTGGCACTTGGCTGTCGCGTAGGCATAATCGTGAGAGTGGGAAATAAAATTTTCCCCGGAGCATTGGAACAACGCCTACGCTTATGAACTCAACGATATCTTCTCCCACCCATTCTCTCTCACACGCATTCTTCTCTCTTGGCCTAATATGTATTGAGACAGAGATTTCAAAATCTTAAAAATATCTAAAGTGTCAACTGGTTTCCCCTTCTAAATTCTATAACTTTCGCTGCCCTAATCTAAGGATTAGATGCAAGAAGAGAGTTAGTAATCTCTTTGTCGCCCGTATCATTATTATTATCCATTTCTTAATAATAACTGTGAAATATCTCTATGTAAATACAAACTAAATCAATTGTCATTTTTTAAAGAATGTGCTTCGGCGTAAGAACTTTCAAAGAAATTTCAAAGAACTCTCCCGTTTTCAAATAAAAAGTCTATATATATATATATATATATATATATATATATATANATATATATTTGAGATGAAATAAAGATACTTCTAAGCATGATTGTCTAATTTAAGCGAAAGAATATAA
The DNA here is from genome assembly GCA_000376725.2 of Ladona fulva. Classification (NCBI taxonomy): domain Eukaryota; kingdom Metazoa; phylum Arthropoda; class Insecta; order Odonata; family Libellulidae; genus Ladona; species Ladona fulva. The sequence continues at coordinate 209,406 of KZ308605.1, forward strand.
AATTTCTCTCGATCATATAGCAAGCTGGTACAACATGTACTATTTCTTCAAGACCAAGGAATGAGAATTTCAAATAACGGTGTCTATTTCAATTTTTAGACCAAATTGTCGATCCTTTTACTTTCTGACAGCTATAAATTTTCTTATTTAACTCACCCCGGTTAAACGATGATGGGATGATCAACTCTTCTTCCTCCGCGGAGCCTCTTTTACAGTTAATTTGATCGCTGTATTCCCTCGATTGATTCACTCTCACTCAGCAGACGATCACTTTTTATGGAACTTCACGTTTGCTCTCGCGTCACTTCGAAATTTATTAAACTTCGACACATTCAGTAGCAACTTCTTTCTCTCGTTACTCGACTGATTGTGGATATCCTGTACATTCTTTAGGAGACCGTTGGAAAAATTTAAGTCGAGACAGTCAAAATGGAATTTCGAATAACCATTTGCTCATTACAAAACGAGAGGCATGTTAGAGGCAATGCGATATTTTCTTATCTCTAAGTAAAGACCCCTAACGAGTCATGAAATTCTGCCGTACTTCCCTTCCTTTCCTCGGGATATCTAGCAATAAGGGATTCAAGAAGAAATTCTTTCCAAACATCCGCTTGAGTTTCTTCGTTAAATGAACCTTATCATATGTTGTTCCTTTAAATACTTTCTCTGCTAGAAAGTAGTTTAGATATACGTAAATAATTTCTCGATAATTTGAAATAATTTCAGCTTTAGTTGCAATGTTCAATTAATATTCAGAGCAGTGGTCTTGAATCGGTTGTATTTGATTCACGAGCTTTTCCTGAAATCAGTTTTATTTTCCTTGGAAACAATTTTTCCTCATAGAATTTGTTTTTTTTCAATTGAATTAAATGGTAAAATATGATGAATTCTCAGGATTTGGTGTAAAATGTAATCGTAAAATTGAAAGCCTGAAAAAATAAACTTATTATTATTCTTCTCTTCTCTCACCTTGCCTCTATGAAGAAGCTATTCCTTTCTTGAAAACAATCTAAAATTACTGTATAATGAATTTATTTTAATTACCGCATATACCCTATTAATATTCGACCTCAATAAGAATGGCAATTCTTGATTTTTTGCCAAAAAAGCGAATTTTTCTCGTACCTCCCATAAAAGTCGATGGAAGATTTTTATATCTCTTAACATATGCGTAGCAAAGAATAGCACATGTACAAATATACAGTTGTACATGACATGTACAACTTAACCTACATTTTCTGGCAGTCAAGGTGTATACAATTTTTTGTCTACAAATCCATAGAAAGCAGAAAGAACTACTGAAATGTTTCAGTTATACAGTCCTGGAACGTATCGCCACACGCTATTGTTCTTATCGGAGGTTTTGCCTTTGCGACAGCAAGTCGTCTCCATTCTGAAGATACGTATTTGTCCTTGTCTTATTTTTTATTTCATTTTTCATATTTTGCACTCATTTTAATTTATAGTAGAATCTACTGATTCAGCCTCGACTCTGTGGTAGTTCTCCATCATAAAGAATAAGGAAAGAACACTTCTACCATTACCACAATAATGTTATTATACGACCATAATTTTGACCCTTTAGGTCATCATCAGTTAAATTTATAGTTAAAATAGATATGAATTTAGTCTTTTAAAAAGTATCATCCACATAAAGTCATCCTGTTAATTTACGCTTAAAAAACTGATTTCACTAATGGACTAAAAAACAAACTTCGTTATGCCCGGTAAATTACTTCATAAAAATAATGAATAATTCAGTGGTATAGTATTCAAAAACATCTTAAAATCGATGTTTATATATTATTGATAATGTGTAAAATTATTAAGTAATTTTCTTAGTAGGGACGTCACTGAATTGACTTTCGAAGGCATTCGTATGTCAACGGGAATGAAAGAATTAGCATAACTGAAGGATTTTAGATTTAGATTTATACCCTGAGAACCACCAGTGGCGTATGGGAGCGGGTGTATTAACATCTTACCTAAAATAGGTATTAGGTAATAGGATATAATTTCGCAATGGATAAGTTAAATAAAACAAAATTTTAAATCGTGCTATTACGTGAATAGCAAAAGGTTAAAAATGAAGTAACTGTGGGTTACATTTGAAATCGCTACTTCGTATTATTTATCTCCTTAAGTGCAAAGAAACACACTTAACTCGAGAATTTCCGGCTTGAGGATTGTGTAACGATGATGCTGAATACTCCTGGTTGTGGAATCATTGTGATCAGGATTCAGAAACTACAAGCAATGGTCTGGTTTCAGTTAAATTAATTAATTAAAATTTGAGTGAAACACAAAAACTCAAAACTTACCCGGAACTCAATCTGCAAATTGTCAACTGTATTTAGGTACGAATGAGCGATGTGGAAGCGATGGAAGTGGAGATCTCTTAGAAATCTCCTTGAACTTTCCGTAAGTTGATAGAATCTACCCTCGTGCGGAAAACCTTTCACCATTACGTTATCTATGGTAATTACGAATGATTCAGCCCAGACATGAATTGAAATTAAATTATTGCAGATGCAAATTATGCTTTGTATTGAGATATCTTCTTTAACGCCGTACGAAGAATTTCTCTCTTATGATTTTTTCCGTATTTTCGTAGCTACCGAGCCAACGAAATGCTTGTCTTGATAAAAGTTAACTATTAGAAGAATTATGCTAAAATTGTTGGACATACAAATAAATTCTGTTCAAATTTATTGATACATTTTTTGTAATTGTCGCAGAAATCGATCAATTGGAGAATTCCGAGCTTTATGGTCATCAACATCTAAATGCCAAACAATAATGAAATTCGCATCATAACGATGTATTTTTCGATATTGATAAACAAGTTAATTCGACGAAAAAAAAGGCGTTATCGACTTAAAAACCAAGGCGATGGTAAACAGGATATCTCAAGAAATAACTTCCGGAGTGGTATCTACTTTATCACAAAGGGGATTAAAAAACGAGACAAATAAACAAAACTACACATTGACGGTTTTAGAGCTCGAAATAATGGGTTGGATGATGCGAAAGGAAAATTGGAGTAAAACTATTCAAAAGTAGCGGCAATTTCTCCTTTCAAGGATTGGGAAGTCCCGGCAGTGTCTGGAGAGAATCCTGACTATGGCATCTTATTTACTGTAAGCGAAACTAAATCAGTTAAAGAGCTCACGCCTCTAACTGATTTAGTTTCACAAACAGCGAATGTGAGGTGGAAATGACCCTAAGCGTGAATATACAAATTAAATATCTGAATACGCCACTGGTCGCACGTGTGTCTATAAACAGCAACCTGGTCTGCGTTTTCAAGGTACGAATTATCGTAGGGTTGATCATCAGTGATTTAAACAGCAATTCATGTAAAAAAAAGATACGCTCCGCCAAAAGCTTTCGATAAACGGGAGTACTTAAGATTTTTCTAAAAGCTTAACTCACAACTGGTCCGCTGCCCCATGTTTAGCTGAAAATGCCTAAAGCGTCCTAAAAAAAAGGGGGAATTAGGGCTTAATTAAGCTTAATCTTATCAGCATATGACTTAACTGTATTACATAAAAACGGGTGTTTCTTTAATATTCAGCATCTCTCTTGTGATATACTTTCTATTGTTATCAAGGTTGAATTTCTTCTTTTTATGAAAATCCCACATTTGCTTTTGGCTGTAAGCTGATTATTGATTTTTTTGCAGTTGACGCTGTCGAGTGTTCTGTGGTCTTACGGAGTCCTCTTATCGTCAATGGTCGAACATGATGACATCAGATTCTCAGTTGCTCTCTGGACTCCGGCGCTCTTCTTAGCAACGGTCTGTCTCACCGGTAAATGCCACTTGTTTCTTTGGACTTTAAATTACAAGAAGCATAAAAAAAGACATTAAAGAAAAAAATCAGGAAAAATTGGAAGCTGGAATTAGCAATGAAATTTGTGCAGATCCTCGGTTGGATCGATGATGAAAATACATACTAAATCATATTACGAATCATCTAAATATACATACCTCAAATTTCAAAAATTAAGGCAAAATAAATACATTTTTGAGTAATTTAGCTATTCTTACTTAACCATTTTTTTCGAGAAAATCAAACTGCGAATTTTATGAAATGTGAAAGTATTTATGGCGACTCATGACAGTAAAGTTTGTCTTCTTTATAAAATGTTTCACCCCATGACCGGTTATGACTAACCCCTTGTGCCATTCGCACTGAGTAGTATTTCTTAGGTTTCTAAGTAAAATAGTAATTTCCCAAAATTTTCTTATTTCTATACCTTCATACTGCCCCTCATGTTTCCTATATAACTCTTTTCAAATTATACTCTACTCACGGAATACTCGTACAATAACAATGACGGTTGGTCCACCTTAGATGGAAAAAGGACATCAATTTTGTCCCGATGAAGAAGCAGTAGTTTGAAAGCAAAAAGTTCTTCAAAAAATCCACTATTTTGGCCTCAACTTTGTGGTTGCTCTTCATGATAAAAGAGAATTAAGAACAACTTAAACGTATTACCACAGGATTGAATACATATGACCTATGTTTCGATGCATTGCATCGCCTGATGATGCCGCTATGATTTGAAACCTTGATCGTATGTGTTAAATTCTTGCGTTAACGTGTATAAGTTGTTATCATTCCTCTCTCATCAAAAATGTGTTGCAAAGTTATGTTTTGGAGCTTGTTTTGAAATTCTAATATGGTATCACAGCCGTGTTCATTTATAGATTGTTTCTTATTTTCTACCAGTTCATGGCAGAGAATGACGAATGTACACTTCAGAAATATAATTTCGAACAAATGGAATGAATATTACGAAAGGAAGAATTAGCGAACTGTTGAAACAGATAGCTAATGAACCATTCGCTATGTAACGGAAAAGTGAACACAGAGGTTCGAATTTCCTAATGTCGATCTTGACACGAATGTCAAAGTTTTCTTATTGAGTTTTGCACAAAACGAACTGAAATAAATCAGAAATGTTGTAACTGTTCAACTATGCGTTCACTTAGGTTGATTTTCGATGGAAGACAACTGAATGTCCAGTAGAAAAATTATACCGTGTCATTTCAAAATTATATAAACTGAATAATTCTTCATCTCTGAGGAAATATTTTCCACATGTTTTACTCAGTTGATTGCCATGACTGCGAGATTGGTCGATTCATTCATTTCAGTATTTACTTACTTTTTATTATCATATTATATACATTACATTTACTTACAATTGAACTTTAGAAACGAATCTCTATAAATCCATGTATTTTTAAATGAAATCTGTTGCCTCTTTGCACTGGCTGAAAATAGCTGCGTAGTAATTAAAACAGCTCAATAATTAAATTGTTAGTTTATACCTAACTTACGTGATTGTACCACTTTAAGTCTCTATATGCACAACCACTCGCGACTAACCGAGGAAGCAAAAACGTGACATTACCAGATCTTCTTAAAACTTTGCCATTATATTAGTAGTGCCATGGAAACTTTTTGCCAATTTCTAGACCAATTGTCCAAATATTTACGAAGTGGAGGATTGTTAAAATTTGCAAAAAAGAGCGGAATCCGACACATGCGCTTTAGGCAAAACGAAAATGTCTAAAACATACATTACATAGCTCATTTTATAGCTCTAAAATAAAGCTTTCCTTTAGTACATGATTTGATTTTAATTCTAAGAGATAATGTCTGTATTTAGGCAAAATAATATTGTGAATTATTTTTAATCTAAAATGTAATCTCTTTGGCTCACAAAAAATAGTGAATAAGTTTTTGAAATATAGATTGAATTAGCTAAAATTGTAAATAAAGAAATGAATTATTTAAATTGAGTATCGGGGTATTATTGAATTCTTGGTCATGAGGAATGTTTTAGGTTAATTCTTATGATTTAGAGGTATAGTAGTCTCGATTATTTAACTTCCGATTGCCCTAAGTTCTGTATTATTTATTTATTTTAAGGTACACATGAGTGTACCTTAAGAGTTTGCCTTTTTCACTTACACAGATATATACCGCTTAAATTACTTTTTCTGTGACTGCACTATCTAATTAATCATAGGAAATAACCATGGAATCCTATTTTGGTCAACATTGGACATTTGGACATTGGACAACAACAACATAAACCATTTGTTTTGTACAAGAAATTTAATGATAGCTATTTCAGAAAAGAAGCTTCTTGATTGTCAAAAAAAGGAGCGGTTGCTCATAAATCGATTGTTTGGGCCAACTAGAGGGGCCGTGGTCATGAGTGACTAGAGGGGCCGTGGTCATGAGTGTCATGATTTTTCATTTTAGACCCGTGGTGCAGACTCCCAGTCATCAAGGGTTCGTCTGGAAAGAGAAGAAAAGCGATCGCAACATGGATGCTGAGGCCCATTTCCGTTGCTGGAATACTTCTTGTGTGCGGAGCCCTCGCTGTCACCCCTTTCATCCGCCCTCGGGAGCTGCATCTGCTCACTTTTGGCGTTCTCTCCGGTTGGTCTTTCCTTAATCACCCTTTCATCACAGGCGATTCGCTCAATTGTGGTCGCTACATCGAGGCGCAGATTTGAGGTGTGGGGATGTCCTTAAATCTGTGGGATATCATCGGCATTGAGTAGAAATTGTTAACTATAATATATGTATCTCCTTCACTCACTACTTTCAAAATTTTATATCAGTATATAATCATTGTGATTCGAACTGACTTCGTGGAACGACATTTAATAAATGAAAGCAGGACTTCGTATTTTCCACAAAAAAGTTTTGCTATTAGAAAATTACTTTTAGAGTCCCGCCCATCTAAAATCTTCCATGGACTTGAGTGGTCCTTTTTAATAAACGACGACATCCCTTGGCTAAACGAGCAACGCTCAAATCAAATCAAATATTCTTTCCAAAACTCGGGATATATACATCTACATAAATACCCTGCATGCCGCCTTTCGGCGTGTGGAGGGAGGTGTAAACACCAAGCCAAGTTCGAGTTACCCCTTTAGCTTATTGCTGTCGCGTAACATTCGTTAGCCAAGAATGAGTCTCTAAAACGACATGTCCTCACGTCTATTTCTCTTCTTTCACGCTCATTGTCGAATTAGAAGAAGAAGGGGGTCATATAATACCATTTACATCTTTCGCAAATGTATGTACCTTCTCCGAAAATAGCAAGCAATCGCAGCCTAATCTACTTTCTTTCGAAGATTCTCACCTGCGTCTGTGAGCAGACATATCTTCTATCTTATTGTTCATTGCCAGTTGCAGATAGAAGGAAGTTGCAAACATTTTAATCACTATCGTGAGGGGTCTCACAAGTTTTTGAATTTTTAGTTTTTACATAAACAGTGAGCGACGTTATTTTTATTCTCATAAATTCCCTCTGCACTCCTTTTCGTAAAATCTTTTTTGCCGTAGAGACAGTCTCAGGACAAGTGATTTTCTTCAACTCCGCAATACTCCACAGAGGCACAATAATATCTGGTACAATTTACGCAAGACACAGATTATCGTCAATAGTCCCCGGTGAAAATACTTATTTAAAATGTTGTCATAGCCGAAACCTGGGAGGTTCTACCAAATGATTTGCGACGTCTTTCTCTTTCTCTCAAAGGCCTTGGCTCGAGCCTCGCATTGACCCAGAGCGAACTGCTGATGGACCAATACTTTCCCCCGCGTCGGAAGAGACGAAGACAGCGGGTGCTGTGCCTCGCCTGCATTAGGTTTGGCTCTTCGCTGTCGCAGTTTGTGTCTCCGCTGCTCATGATGGCGGTCATCGGGAGCTACGGAAGGCACCAAGCACCGCTCCTTCACTCAGGATACGTGCTGCACGCACTAATTGCCGCAGCGCTGATCAAATTCAGAAGTAATGGAAGTACAAAGGCCAATGTCCGATTGAGGTGAGTAACTTTCTGGAAATAAAGCTGAGTAACTCTTATCTATAGCTTCGGCAGATTCCTGAGTGGAATTTCATCATAGTTACTCCCTGCAAACATGCACTCAACATGCTTTTCAACAAGATAAAAGGTAATCCAATGGATATCCGTTCGCTTTGAAAGCTAAAATATTCCCGAAATAAAAAATTATTCATTTTAATTCAACAGATGGTGCCTTGATATAGTTAAACTCCATCGTATAAATAACAAAAATGTTTACTCTCCTGAAAAAGAATTTTCACATCTTTATTTTTTGTATCTAATTGATTACACCACAACTGGTTCTAAACTCAGCGTATTTTTAGACAGAATTACAGATTCATCAGTACCAATTGTCAATGGCCGTTTTTTCGACCTCTTTTTTTTAGTATTTGCGCAGTGACATTTTTACTACCAGTGCAAAATAAATATCTACCTTTGCCGAGACAAAGAACTCTTTTAGTTAAGCCTTGTTAATAGCCTGTGCATCAAAATTATTGTAGTTGTTCTTACATTTCCAAACCAAAAGATACAAAGAAGGATACAATGAATGGATTAGGGAAAGGTGAATAAATTAGCTCGGAAGAGCCGTGCGGCTGAAAACCAAGGAAAAGCAGATGTGAAAAATAGCGACATGACTGGGACACGAATCCAGGAATCCCACTCATCGGTTAGGTTTTCTACTATGACCCGGCATGGCTGCTCGGAAAATGGGAGTCCAGGGTTCGAGTCCCAGTCATATCGATATCTTCACGCTTGTTATTTCTTGAATCCAATGAAAGACTTCGCGTGATTCCAGATGGAACTTGCTCATAGCTTCGACGAAATAATTTAAGAAAATATTACTCAGGATATTATTCAAACTTCAGATTTTAAGACAAGAATTTGTCTAATTTCCTCTAGTTTTGAAAGCTGGAGGACTATCTCCCAGATTATTGGAGGACAGTCCTCAGTCCTGAGAATAATATCCTGAGTAATTTTTTTCTTAAATTATTTCGTCGAAGCTATGAGCAAGTTCCATCTGGTATCACGCGAAGTTTTTCATTGTATTCAAGAAATAACAGTCGTCAAGATAGCGATGTGATTGGGACTCGAACCCAGAACTTCTACTTTCCAGGCAGGTAACTTCATTTTAATACTTAATACTTCAAGGTTTTTAAAAAAGATCTCAGACTATGCAACGTTATCATCATCGAAACTTCATGCATCTTATTCACGAAGGGCTACTCAGCGATTGTACGTTTCTTAACGACGAAGTAAATGCGATTTTTTGCTGTCTGAACAAAATCTTACTAATTATTTTACTTCAACCAATATATCTCCTTACTATATCTCCAAATGAATCGGGGCGCTGGAATGTGTCATGGTGGTTGTTGAAATCTAAGGCTGATTAGATATTCGATCCGGTTTTGGCTCAAACAGCATTTTTATACTTCCAACTTCATGTAACCATTGCGGAAATGTCATTTTCTATTCTTATCTTATAAATTAATTTTTAATATAACCATTGAGTGTTGCTAATGTCTGTCAGTATCGATTTTGCGCTTCAGATTGTTTTGACTGGTTATCGATAAATGCGACCTTACCTTTCTTGATATTTTCATTGATACACTTACATAAAGTGAAAGGCCCATCATGAAAATTGCATTCAAAATGCTCTCTTGTGAAATACAGTTGGGAAAAATTCCGAAAACTACGATTTAACTGTATAATATAAATCCAGTCCTCTTTATTAAAACTAACGTTAAAAAATCATCAATAAAATTGCGGAAGAAATCGACATTTTATTGATTTCTTGTTTCGAATTATGCGCAATCGTCCTTTTGACAATCAGCCGTTCATTATAGTCTTTCGTTCTTCGGAGCGACAAAGAAATGTTCTTGGATCCTCTCTTGGCTCCTACACTCATCATTAATTCGAATTGAATGCAATCGAGTTTCGAAATTTGGTTTCCTTTTCAATTTCCATCTCAAAGAAGAATCGTTTTTCCACCGAATTACAGTAAGTCCTCGAATTCATTACATATTTGAGCATATGTTAACAGAGTTAAGGAATTTCAACAAGATTCAACAAATCTGTGAACCTGACGATGGCTATGTAGCCGAAACCGGTAGTTCCATAATAAATTGCTGTGAAATATCTGTATAGTATAATAGATATTCCTTTCCAAATATACGACTTTTTTATTTTAGTTTTTTTAAACTTAATATTTAGCTTTGTTGTCGATAATGAACTTTTAAGTGGAACAGTGAAGATGAAAGCAAACCTCCTCCATCCTAGAAATACTACCAAATTTAATTGAGCATGGTCATCGATCTTTAACAATATTTATGCATTGCATTGCACCAATAGAAGTATGAGCTACTCCAAAATGGAAGAGGACGATGGGACGGAAGACACAGAATGGCGTTGCGGGCCGCATAGAATATCCGAAGGAGAGATTCTGCTGCCTTTCGAAGAAGACCTCGCAGGCAGGAGTTGGAAGAACCCAGCGAAAGATGAGACCACATCATACGACCTCAAGGATGACGACGACGACATAGACGCTGAAGATGCTTTGGTAATGCGACGTTTTTAATCGGCGTCAGCTCATGTTAACGCCAATTCAACTCACTGAAGCGGCTTTCTTCAACATTTTCCTGGCTATAAATACAGTGCATGTCATGAAATGCAACACCTTGCATAATTTGCTGACGATGTTGAATGGTGTAACCGTTTCCAAGTTTTCGTAAATTTCAGGCAAATTTCTTTAAAAAGTATCTTTTTGTCGATTTATACGTATTATCATTCTTCGTGCAAATTTGTTTATTTTACAACTGTGAAACTGGGTGAAGAATAAGAGCAGTTTAATAGATATAATGAATAGAATTTAAAACTAACATCCATAACCAATCCAATGTATTATATTTATTTATCAAACATTATCAGCGATAGATACAAAAAAATTATAAATTTATAAATATCACAGAAAGATATTACAGACATCAGATAGATTTGTATCGAAGATTTTCATATGAAGAATGCGGTTCATATTTTTTTTAAATCAGCTTTGAATTGAAAAGGAAAAATTTTCATAATTGAAATTTAACTTTAGTTCAAGACTTTAAGAAATTTAGCAGTCAGTTATTTCTGAGTCACAGTATTCTGAAAGTATATTTCGATGAATTAAAAGCCTCTTTTAAATTGGAATCATTCCACTCATAAATCCTCAAAGAAGCTATGTAAGAAAACTGAAGGAAGTTTACTCATCTTTATTTTGTAGGAGTCAGCGAACGAGCCTGCATCAAACATTTTGGGGCAACCAAAACGAAGGAACTGCTATGGGGTCGAGATTCTCCCACAAATACCAGAAGAAACGGAGGAAGAAGACTCTGGAGACGCGCGACAAAACAAGCGGTCCAGCAGACGCCTCACGATAACCCTGCCAAACAACAACAACAATCACAAGGTCCCATCCGAAGTAGATAACCCATCCAATGGATCTAACTTCCACAACGGTAACTACCTTCCTGACACTCCGACGTCCGCTTCGTCCACCACCTTCCTGATTACTCCAAACAAAAGCCTGCGAAAGTACAAGAGGTGGAAGTGGAGGAGGAGAAAATGGAGGAGAAGAAGGGTAAAGAAGGAAGAAGAAGACATGGGAGAAGAGGAAGAAGGTATAGATGAAGTGAAAAGGGGACCCTTTTGTTGCGTGAGGGAGGTGCTCGACCCTAGAGGATTCTGCAAGGGGTCCTTCTACCCCGCCCTTGCTCTCTCGACTTCTTCCAAGTTGGGGAATTTGGTATTTTTCTCTATGGTTCCACACGTCGCGAGACTTTTAGGGAAGAGTAAGAATGACTGCACCCTTTTGGTCGCTCTGGCAGGATTCTCTAGTCTCCTCATGGCCGCCGTGCTACCATTGATCTCTTTTCCCTCTCCAAAGACCAAAGTCGCGGGATTTTTTGCTCCAAGAACCTGCAAGAAGTTTACATATTCCATCGGATCCATCATTTCGGCGATTGCGCTATTCTGTGAGTATATTGTAGCTCCAATGAATCAAAGTTAATTTCAAACTTAGTGTTATGGGTTATGTTAAGTATGGGTGAAAATTATTTGAATTTAAAATATGAAATAATTCTCGTATTTAAGCAAACATTTTAGCTATTTTCGCAGATGTACTGAATTAATTGTATGCTATACAGAAATTAGGAGCGAGTTTTTTCACTGGACATTTTTCTTTAATATTCATTATATTATATAATATATAATATTTCACTTCATTTTTCTGAAATATATTTACATATTGGATTTCATAAGTTCCATCTAAAGAGTCGCTTTTTACAAGTTTTCATTACTAATTCGGTGTTTGTATAAAATATTTGGGAAGTTGATACATTTATGAAAATGAAACGATTAATATTCCTTCACACCTCTCTTATAAAGCAAGAACATACTAAATTTTTTTGATTGAAGAAGATTATAGTATGCTTTTGCTAAATTTTCTTGATTGAAGAAAATTATAGTACGCTTTTGCTCAAATTATAATACATAAATAAACAAGGAAAGATAATGTGAGTAAAGAAAACCTATTTGCTGCTTTTGGAGAAACAAGAATCTAATCCTACGAATCCGAGATCTTCCGTTTCTGTCTTTTGTTTTCTAACGCTCGGCTATTTGAAACTTCAGAATTTTTTCATCGTTGGGTAAAATATTATGCTTTTAACCAACAGCTCTTTAAGCCCAAAATGGAACTTAAAGCAAACATTTGTAAGTTGAGTGCCGTAGTATCATTACACTTACCTTCACTCCGACTTTATACAAGCTAAAATGTAATCTATTGGTATTTATGTAATCTAAACATTTAAAGCTGTTCACATGAACAAGCAAAACTTTGAATGTACTCCCGGATTGCATTTACGTTTTTCCAAGGAAGTGGACGATGATATGAATGTTTTTAAACTCACTTCGATCTTTTGGGTCAGACAGGCATTAGGAACTTGATATGAATTTTACGCTTTCGCAATTACTCGATAGTTCTCTTGTAATTAAATTGCAGAGATTCAATAATTGTAGAGATATTCCTTCTAAGTTAGAATCAAAGAAGCATTTAATCCTTATCTGTATCTTATACTTTTTAATGATGTCATTAACTCACTTTTTCGCATTTCCTGTCTTCTTTCCCGTCAAAATGTAGACTGCCTCATGCTGTCTTTTGAATCAAATACGCCCTAAATAGATATCTGCTTCATCCATTGCTATCCCTCTCTTAAATGCTCTCCGTAAACATCCCTTCTGATATAATGTTCTATGCCAAACTCTCTCCTCTTTCGTTACTTTCTTATCATTCTATCTCACATTACATCTTAACTGCTCCGTCTCTTTTGATTTTCAGCTTCTAAGCTTCGCTCGCAGTAAAATTCTTCGCATTAAAATTATCTACCGACATAATCAGTAAATAATTACCTTATCATGTACCTTTCAAATTTATCATTTTTCATATTACTTTCTTATTACCAGGCGTTTTCTTTTAAAGAGGATTAAAAGTTTTCAATTTTGCTACATACCAAAGAAAATATGCATTTGCTATTGTATTTAGCTTTCTATCATTGTATACATGATTAGAATTCCAACATTCAAAATAGTTTCCGATTTTCACTATAAACCTTTTCTATATTCTAGTATTCTCCTATAGCTTGAATTTTTTGTTGTCAAAGGCTGTATAGCAGATAGGCTTTTCTAAGTATGATCTTCAATCCCGATCAATGTAAACTTAATTCAAAAACCACGATTTTGGTAGCTCAGAACCTGTAAAGATTTAAATTCTGAAGTCGATTAAATATTCCATGAATTGTTGTATTGGCTTAGATGTAGTAACTTAAAATACATTTCCTTCGTTCACAGTACTGTCGAGATGCGATACATACGATAGACTGACGTTAGCCTCGCTGCTGTTCGGCATTGGTAGTGGAGCAACGGCGGACACCGCTGGGTCCGTTCTTCACGTAGCTTACGGCGGTTGGGAGTCTGTTAGCGGGTCCAGAGGCTTAATTAACACCCTTTCGTCTTTCATCATCATCGGATTCACAGCTTCCATCGGTAAGTTGATTTTTAAAATTTTTGATCGATCGTTTAATTTTCATCTTCAGCAGATCCAAATTTTAATTAAGCGATCCATATTATTTTGTCATCACCAAGAAATAGCTTGAGGGAGCTCTCAGGAATCAGATGAATCTTAGGTTCCTTACTGCAATTAATTTTTTTTCCGTTCTTATAATTTTCCTATGACAAGAGGAGCTAAATCAATTTTACAATTCATCATTCACTTTTTATACCCTGCAAGAATTTATTCATATTTATAAAAAGCGGTCAGTTTTAAATAAATGACTGTGCTCCCTATAAATATTGAAAATATATGACTTTTATGGTTTCAATATCTTTGATGAAAACCTCAAGTATAAGATAATGATGCTTCAAATCCTTTGAGCTGAAGTTTTGAAAAACATATTGAAAAATGATTTGTTGTATAATTTGCGTTGTAGAGCCTGTGTTTTAGAATAAAACTATTTTTGTTACCTTAAGTCATGTTGATGGTTTGATATGAAATGCTAACTGCAGCTTGAACCCTAATAGCTATACATTCAATTTTATGGATTACATTGCAAACAAAATAGAAACAGATAAAAAAATCCTAGATGAGACGCAGGCTGTCATATATTTTCCAACATTTATGTAACGTCTGGGAGTATTTAATTGAGAGGATGTAGTCACGGAATTTTAAAAAGTGAATCACCTCTTTTAAAAATAGAATTAGAGAATAGAAAATAGAGTATTTCTCAATTTGAATTTTAGCTGATGAAACCCTCCCAAAAGTCTGGCTAAATTTTTACGAGATAGAAACAATTATTGTTAATAAAATACGAGGATTTTGTAAAATACATGAAATAAAATGGAATTTTGAGAGTTTCAACTGGTCTAATCTGCTTGTCTGTGTACCAATGAATAGTATTTCAGATGATTATATGGGCATATTTCTCCACTGACAAAGAATTTTTCTGTTTCTGCTATCAAATGCTTTAGGTCAAGCATTTACTAATTTAATGATTTTCATTTACTAGAAGTAATTTATAATGAGTGGAACCTTATGAATAGTGAATATTTTGTTAGCCTCTGTGTGCATCATTCAGCATGTCTTTAATTCCTTTACCTTCTTCTGCCAGGTATATACATAGCTCCTGCAACAACAGAAGCAACCAGTGGGATGAATGGAACTGGTGTTGGCTCATTAACTCTTTGCTTCTCCATGGTTGCCATCTTCCAATTCATGGCTGGCATCTTCTGGCCCATCCAGTCCATCCTGTCCCGCTTTTATCGTCGCCAAAGGAATTATATGGACTGGAGCAATGGAATGTTCCTCCAAGCCACTTAGGCATACTTATTTGTGATAAATTGTGTCAATTCTTTGCAGCACAGACTGAGCTGAACTGAACTGAACTATAAGCTGCCAAAATGTTGTGCAGGGTTAATCGCTAAGAAAACTGAGTGATAAAAGAGTTTCATGAACTTCCCTCATATTTTATATCCTGCATAAGACTGTTTCTAAGATGATTATACATTGAGGGATGATTCTTTGATTGTTGACAAACATTTTAATTTGTATTAAATAAAAAATGTAATGTTAATTGTGTGTTATCATTACTGATATCTTTTTTGCATACCTTCATAATTATGTTTTGGAAGTAATTTTATATTACATGTGTGTTTGTTAATGATGTAGTCAATAAGGATAGTTCCCAAAATTGAAACTTTCTATTTGGCAGTTTTTGACTAGTAGCTTGTGGAAGTGTTTATCTGGCAATACAACAACCTGAGGGTTGCTAAAAAGAGTTTATTTCTGAATTAAGATCATAAATCGCATATAAATCATTATTGAAATATTTTTATGCAGATATAAACACATTCTTTTCACCAGGGGAACACAGAAGCTCCATTAAGTGTTTATATGTTTAAGGAAACAAAAGACATTACTTACATTCAATGAGTAGTGATTGTAACATCTCAGACTCCCAATATGATAAATTTTCTATTGGTTGTATGGTTATGAATAACATAGCATGAAATAAAATTTCCCTTTGGAGCCCTCTGAAATGGTTTTGCCCTGAGCATACCTTACTAGGCTAAGCCTTACTGTGTCCATATGCATTATGAGTATTAATAATACAAAAATTTCAACTTTATATTTTTACTCTATTTCCAGGTTTCAGATATTTTGGATTGTAGCTAATCAAGCACAGTATTTACAATAATAATATAAAAACCAGCTGGGTAGGTAGATTTTCATCATCCAATGTGATGAAAATCACTGAAGCAGAAATATGAAAGCTAAAGTGATTGAATTGAGAATTATGGATCATTGATTAAGAGATGATGAACAAAATTGAAAAGACTTCCACCATATATTAGTCTCCACGCATTGGATTGACATTACTGGCTAAAGTGAAAGATCGATTGATTATTTGCTAAAATAAAGTGGATTATGTGATAGAAAATATATTATATAAGAATAAACATTTTCAGTGTGCAATTCTTCATTCCCTCTCTTCAATATATCCTTAAATTATTATTATCATTATGACAAGCGAAATGAGTATCTCATCATTTACCACTTAGTATGATGATAATATAAATTAGTATTAAAACTGATATGCAGCATATCAAGTGAATCAGTATATCACTGATCTTTAGGATGAACATAAACTATCTAAGTTCAAGGTATCAAATCTGGCCATCTCTCTAGAAAGAGTTTCTTTCAAAAAACTCTCATAATGTTGACATCTTGACTTATGTGACAGGATGGAGTGTACTTACCTTATGGTGAGAGCTACTGATAGTATTGCTACATTATTGCTGTATACTGAAAATAAAGTAATTATATCTCTTTAAGATCTTGTCACTTACGAATATGCATTTACATAAGTCCCTACATAATCAGAATTATTCTTCCAGAATCAGCTCTCAAGAAGATTGCATAATTATTGCATCGCTGATTTTTGTATACATAAATATGTTATACAATTATATATAGTTAATAATATACCCTTAGAATTGTAACAATAATATTATATAATATTGTAAAATATATTTTGTACACATATACAACTTTTAACCTCTATAAGATAATGTGCCTCAATATTCCCTATTCAGTGCCATTTCTTTCATTTCTTGGTAAAGAAATCATTATCAGATGACAATGATGTAATCTAACATCTTTTGCCTTTGTCTTTCTTTCTGTCTTTTCAATTGTATTCTACCCTCAATTACATTCTTCTGCAATCCCTCTCTTCTCAATACTTGGCCCACCCATTTCTTCTATCTATTCTATCTTTAATTATTTTAAATAAAACCCTCTCTTCCCCAACCATCTCTAGTACTTCTGTGTTAGTTTTTCTAGCAACCCAACTTACTTTTTCCATTCTATGCCATACCCACATCTTAAAGATATTCTATCTTTTCCTCTTTTCTTGAGATCTATGCTTCAAACCCATACAACAAAACTAAAGATTTTACCATTCTTTTACTGATTCCTTTATCAAGACCTCTAGTCATCAGTTCCCTTCACTTCATGAAAGCTATCTTGACCAATGCTACTCTAACTATTACCTCATCAGTGTACCTTCCATCCCAAGAGAGTAAACAGTAAAAGAATTGATCCACCTGTTCTATTTTTCCCCACCAACCCTGATCAATATCTTAGCTTTCTTTCAGTAAATCTCATTACTTTAGTTTTTCTTACATTTATTTTTATAAATTCCCTTGCTTTATCATTTCGTGGATTTACTAGTATTTGTGAATCCATTCAGAATCGCAGACAATAACTTTATCATCTTCAAATCTTACTGGCTTCAGTATTTCCTCACCAACTTTCATTCTCTTGTCTATTTCTTACCAAGCTTCATTACACATTTCCTCTTCATATATATTGAAAAGTGATGACGATTGTCATACTCCCCTCTTTAACTCTGTCCAATCTGATTCCCCAATCAACTATTCCAACAGTCATTTATCGAAATATATTTTTATATCTGGCGCATTTTTACTTTACCTTCAGAAGGCCTGTCTAAACAAAATTTTCCCAGGTGATAATTCTCATTTACCTATTTCTTTCATGTAGGTATATAATTTATATTTTTAGCGAGGCATTGGCAGATCCACAGGAAGAAAACGGTTAAGATAGCAAGCATTTTGCTCAGGGTATGGGGTAAGAACCTCAATGGCTAAGTTATGATGAAGGGTATCAACGATTACTTTACATGCAACTTTGTAAAATTGTATGTAATTTGAAAAATTAGCATTATTATGTATAATTGTGAATTCATTTTATCCATAAGAAGATAGTATCTAACACCCTGCTCAATCCCACAGAATATTACACAGCACATTAGCTCACATATTGTTATTCTAACAATTTTCCCTTGGAATGCAACATTTCGATCTCGAAGATAGGAAACCACCGCGACAGGCTTTTTAACGAATCCTAATATCATTCTATGTTTACATCAAATTTCGTACTGAAACTGGGAAGGACTTTTAAGGATATTTGCGACTATTTTATGGAGTGATATTGACTAGTCATAGTGAAATGCGTTTTGAAAAGTTAAAAAACCTTTATCTCAACATCCATTCTTGATAAACGTATCAGAATGACTCTGCTCTCCATCATCGCTCATTGATCGATACATTTGGGTGGCAAAAATAGATAAGAGCTATCTTTGAGGCTCTCGTTTTCGTCAGTAACTAGACAATAAATGACTACTGATGGTTTATTTTCTGCTCTAATATTGAAACACCTTCTGCAGAGTATTTTAGATTGAATTTTTGTAGGAAAACTAAGAATCTTGGTGATTAGAGGAAATCAGAGATGAAATTGAACATACTTAAAATATTGCTAAGAATTAGAAAAAGAAATTTTAAATAATAAGATAAAATAATTGCGTTAATTTTCACACAAATTAACCGTTAATAAACTGCTGTATAAATATAATGTGTGGAACTTAAGGAAGCCATTTTACCTGAACATTTAGAAAAATGCAGTTTCACAAAGTTACGGCTGCCTTCATTTATTACATGAAATTTAAAATCCTACCGTTACTAATAGAAAGAGAAAAGGCACTTTTTCCGTTGGGAAAGTGCTTTATCCACATATTCTTTTCGCTATCATGAAGTACACAGTCACGTGATCGCGGTCAATTATTTTTGTATTTTTAAAGTAGGTAGTTCAAGTCGTATTAACACTCAATTCTAAGCAATAAATATCGTTTTTATTCATTATTTTCATTATAAGTTGTGACAATAACTTAGCAATATCATTCATGCGAACCGTTTAATGCAAGTAATAAATATAAAAACTTTGGTAAATTCATTAGCTGTGTCCAGCCAGTGTCATGGTAAAAGTACGACGAGCAACGTTCGAACAATGTCTTCTTCCTCAGAATCTCCAGGAATTGTCTTATACTTTGGAACCTGAAACAAAATTATGGAAGACACCGAACGTCGATCATCTTATCTCGAAATGGCACTCGAACCACGGTATCTTCGAAGGCGTTCTGCGAAGAACAAAGGTAAAGGTTGCGTTGCAACCAGTCAATCGATAGGTAAAGAACAATAGAATTACTTGGTTTAATTTTCCATCGAAGACAAGAGGGCAGCCAACATTCTCGGGCAGGGCGTGCATTTCTTATCACGCAACCGAACGACACTTCTTTCCTGCCGTGAAGCGAATGATAAAAGACGGCATACCGACGTTAGAAGGCGAAATTACTAGATGTTTTGGTGTCGCGCCAATAGTTAGTTGTGGGTCTCACTGAAGTAGATACTCAATCTTCGAATGAAATCTGCGATAAATAATCGGGCAGCGTCGAATACGACGGATCGAAGCTGCAACTGTGACGTCACTAGGGGTGGAATTTGAATCCTGCATTTCCGCAAAAGATCCTCTCCAGCGTCCAGGCGACTACAGTGACTAAGGTCATTGCGTTGATAAAATAGATGCAAGTGACGTAGCTCCCACTTTGGTCTCTTAGCAAACCTGTTAGAAACAGATAGCAAACAATTAAATGCGGCGCTGAGATCAGATACGGTGAGGAATTGAATAGATAACATTCATAACAGATCACTTTCTCACTCACTCACTCTCTTTCAAATAAATAATAATGGCTACCGATTTTAATCTTTGGGAAAATAATCAAACAAATCAAGTATGTAGGGAATATTTTCGTTGATTAACATCTAAGCAAGAAAGAACAGAACATCTAAGCAATTAAGAGGAGTATCAAAAGTCTAACGCAGCCAAGGAAAGTCTAAATCTAAATCTTAATGCTTAAATGGAATGGGATATTGACATAATTAACAAATGCGCCTCGTAGCATTGAAACGACGAAGCTATTCTGATACACAATTGCTCTAAGAACTAATGGTCTTTTGAATGACTCCCTCGGCGATGAAGTGAGACTCTATTACTACTTAATAAGTTACTTATCCAAATGTATTACTAAATATAAATGTATCACAGAGAAAACACGTACCCATTAATGGCCCTAAAGCTGCGAATATAATACCATTGACCAGCATCTGAATTCCGGAAGCCCCAGCCAGTTTTTCTATTGGAACATAGGTGGGTAACACAAGTGACATGTAAACTGTGCGGATTCCTTTGGCTAGTCCTAGAAATGATGCAATTCCCATTACAGCCGAAATCGAATTAAAGAAGGTGAGAACTGAAAAGAAAATTAATTGTTTGATGTGAAAACTTAAAAGAGTCCTTTTATCTTGAATTTATAATCTATAGAAAGAGAAACATATGAAGCAAGAATCTTACCATGCTTGTTATTGTAACATGTGTAATATAGGAATACTAGCAACACAGAAAATATTGGGGTTTTCCATGAATCTTCTTAAGATATACATTAACATTAGTTCCCCGCTACCCGCTGTATAGCGTATGGCATGAGGTGTGAAGACACCGAACCTTCTGATACACTGCTATCGAAACTATACTACGAGTAGATTCACCATCATGAAGACACCATTTAAAATGCATTGGCCCGTGCATTTTAAACGGGAGATATTCGGGCGCTGTTTGCGTAAAAATATAAAGTAAGTCAAAATTGTTTGAATTTTTTTCAGTATTGAATGGAATTGCTGCCGGATTTTACTGTGTGTTTAACTTTTGGATCTTTACTACCATACCAATGGCACATTTCAAAGACTACCATACCAATGGTACATTTCAAAGAAATTCTGGATTTTTTTCTTTTCTGTTTGAAAGCGTGTCTTAAGTCCCCTAATTTAAGGAACACAAAATTTTTAACATCCAACTCTGCCTCAAATTATTTTCTTTCCGATAGCATTATTTATTTTGCAGACAAACGTTTTTGAGGTAAGTATTTAACAGAAATCGTATGGGAAGTCGAGAATTATTGGTAAAATGCATTGAAGAAAGGACATGCTGGCTATCTTCCGTCTTATTTGCTTTGGGAAAAACTTCCAGCGGGAAAGTTTCTCAGAGAACAGTGAAATTATTTTATTTGCAAATTTCAATGTCATAAGTTTATAACTAACTCAAGAAAAACAAATTTTCTTTCGGGGGTAACGCCGTTCACGGCGCGGGCCGCGATCGTTCGAGCGGCTATCTCTGCGATGTGAACAATCTTCCTGCTGTTTCGATTGTTTGTCAAGATACAGTTAATTAAACGATCAATTAGCATTTAAATAACAACATATCATTGATTTATTTAAATATGGTAAAGTTTCCCATCTTCCAGCCTTTTCTAAACGACCACCTACTTCGCTACACTCTTGACAACTTCCTTTTCGCAGTAAGTAGTTGATGAGGATAGCTTTGTTAACATTATAATAATGTGCACAGCCACAGCATTTAACATAATGTTTTAATTCCCTTAACTGAGTATTTCTGTTAGTTTTCTCAGTATTCAGTCGTGGTACTAATATGTCTAATATAACAGGGAAACTAATTATAAACAACGTGCGATCTTTGCTGCTTAAAAATACGTTACTGCTTCGACATTATAATAGAAGAAAAAAGACAGAGCACGCAAACATATCTTCGATATGAAACTTACGAGTTCGACTGCTGATGAGGAGTGTGAGGCTGAAGAGATACATAGACCTCGGATGGAAGTGGAATCTCTCCGTTACGAGAGGAACAAGGAATCTGAATGTTATGTCCACGCCCGCGGTGAGGGACATCACCATGGCGACCTCTTCCGTCGTGAAGCCGAAATCGTTTAATATAAACGGCGTCAACAGGGAGAAATTGACCTCTGCAAAAATAGCCACTGACTTCCCCAACATTATGTTCACATAAATCGGGTCCTTCAGTAACTCCAGGTAGAAAAATTTCGTCAAGAATTCAAGAGCCCTCTTCACGAAGTGTTTCTTCTTTTGATTTTCCGTGTTATTATTGTCGGATTTCTCTGGATCTCGATCGACCGGAACGTAGTCCCATCTATCGTCAAAAATTGTCCAGCTGCTGGCTAGATTAACCGTATCCATCGACTTTTGCCAGCGCATCAATCCCTGAGAATCCACAGAAATGCCTCTTGAGTATCGGTGTCTGCGATGGCCCCCAGTGTATTCGGAGACCGTCCTTTGATAATCCCTCTCCGGATAATTGGAGTTGACCAGTGGAGAGTCAAAACCATAAATGGATTGCGAGTCTAGATCGTGTTCCACGGAGCTTGTCGTTAACGTCCGCTGTCGCTTAACCGGCACGATCATCTTTGTGTGTGCACTTTCCCCCTTTTCCTCTTGCGTCTTTTCTTCTTTCAATTTCTTCTTTTCGGGGTCTTCCGGAGGTGCTGGTTTCAAGTGCCATCTGACGGGTTGCAACAAAAGTGAGGCCGCAACCGAGTGAAGAGTTAGCGCTCCCATGATCATCACGGTGCCTTGGACTGCGTATTCCTTGAGGAGATAGCTGATGACCGGGGGCATGATGACGGGACCGAGGCCCGCTGCGGTCATCGCGAAGCTCATGGCCCTGCTACGCTTCTTCCGGAAGAAGGAGTTGAGCGCAAGGCTGAAGGAAGCTGCGCTGAAGCAGAAGCCGCACGCTGAAATAGGTGAGAACGTCATTAAAGAGAAACATTTCGTCAAATGCGAAGGTTAAATAAGAAATAACCGAACTGATTTTCTTACACCTGCAAAATTTATTCCATAAGATTGGCAATGGTATAACGTTGATCTTGATCGCTTCATCTTCTTAATATGCCATTTTGATGCCGTTATATCAGTATTTTCGCTAACTCGTTTGAAGATTATTGTGCATCCACTATGAGTGTGTGTCGCGGAAATGTTTGGAGCTACATAAAAAGGTACTGCTGACCTGACAGAAGCTCAAATGACCATCTTTACTGGCACTTAAATCATTGGAAATGATACTAAAAGGGAGACTTTATGAATGTTATGAATCATTGTTTTTCAATTACGCTCCTGAAATCGCACGCACTATCCTTGCAACGTAAAATTTATAAATTACCAAGAACGCACGGACGAAAAAGGCTACTTTAAAAGCCATGATGATTGTGAATTGCAACATTCGAAGGAATCTTTCTCTTATGTAGTAAGTAAAGTAAGTTCTCTTAAGTAGTTACGTGATGATCAAACTGTCATTAATACAACTAATTTTACATTTTAAAAATCTTAACTGCAATACGTGAACGGGTGCGAAGAAAAAGACCTGGCATGTACTTGACAAAATCCCCTTCCATTATTAGCTCTGTGGCTAGCACCGCTTCTACAGCTTTCTTGTCTAACGCTATCGCAACTCCCCTCTGGCTAGTATTTCCCCCACTGAAAATTACTCTCACATCGTCGCTCCAAAAATCTCTCCCATTCATCCATCAATTTTTCTACGTTAACGCTTTCCATCTTCCCTTTCCTAAGCATTATCCTCACGTTCCAAGTTCCCGCCCTAGTTTCTCTCTTCTTTTCTTGACATTCGTTGGGTAAGGATTTCGTGGAATGACGACCGAGATGGTCTTACTCCCATCTCTGCCGGGAGTGACACTCTCCCAAGATGGCAGAGTCCTGTTTACGCTATGACTAATAACATTATTCCAGCTCATCATAATCATTAGGGGATGATAGTCATAGGATAAGTAGTCGAAGCGGTCAGGCCTATCTCAACAGTAATTTAAAGTGACACCATCACTCTAGATGGACCACCTTTCGTCTTCCCCCTACCTATGGATCTTCATAGCATGGGTGACCCTACCAGGAACAAAGTGTCAGCCAGTTTAGCTCTCTAGGTTAAAGGAACACGCAAACCACCACGAAAAGATTGTAGTCCAAGGAAGAAAGACATTCACGGTCTTAAACAAACAAATAACTCTGATTTATAACATAAGATGATTAATGATTGTTTAAATAAAAGTTGAATGATACATCAATATTCGTGCTCTAATTATTTTTAAGAGTTACAACTGGAAGATAAAGTAAAATCTGGGATCTCAGGTACAGCGTCTTTGAAAGTAGAGGACTGGTTTTGAGGGAAGAAAATTCTCTAAAACATTATATGTATATCATAAGAAGGGGTTTATTGATGCACAACATATTTCTCTCTATCTATAATCATCACAAGATATAATTGAATTAGTCAAAGGAAACTTGTAACAGGCGATTGTAAAAAGAACCATGCAGCGCGTTTTTCAGGCCACTCTGAAGCCTGCAATATTCCGAGAATTTAGCCCAGTTTATGGGAAGATTGTGGATTCAACAAGGCTCAATTGAGGTTGTATTCCAACGAAAATCATTGGCTAACGGAAATATATAATTACAAAAGTGCCATAGCGTTTTTCAAAGACCAAAACACAATCAATTTTCCCAGTTTGTTAACATAAATAAAGATTTAGTCAAATAGAAATTCGTAATACTATCATCCACGTTCTGTTCTTGAGGTGCTTTGTGAATAATAGTTTGACTGCTATCATTCCACCTATAAAAATTTTTCATAAAAAATAATATTTTTAAATTACATACCTATATAATTACATTCATAAATTACCTTTAAACTTGAATTTGAGTTCTCGTGTGTGTTTGTTTTTTGTTATGAAAAAATTAACGATAAAAGTACCTGTGATTACGCTGTAGGTGATGATGATGTGAGTTAAAGACTTGGCGAAAGCAGTCGCAGTTATTCCAATGAAGATAAGGAAGCTTCCGACGACAGCCAACCTGCGGTAAGAATATGCCCTCAGAAGTGGCCCGTTAGCGAGACCTGTTGAGACATATTTGATAGATTATCCCAATGTTCCCCTTCAAATTCTTATTTCATACAATGTTAAGTATGTAATGTAACATCTTTCAAAATTGTTCCCACTGCCACCAGGTCATGCACCTAATTGCAGTGCTAACTGTAAATAAATAAATAATAAGTACGAGTTATACTCGTTGAAGTCTAATATGCATCTGGGTCCGCGAAGTAGTTTGTGTTCAATAAAGGTTTCAATAATAACTAATTGAATATAATCCATAAAATCAACACTCTTGAAATTTCTATAATAAGAAAGGCTTAAGATTCTGCGGCGAAAATCTAAGGATCTTTAATATAAATACGTTACTGGTTTATGGCTTTGCGTTGAGATTCTTCGGCAAAATAACGGAATTCACTGCATATTCTTGTGATAATTTCATAACCTAATTTGTCTTACCTAAACCGAAAGTTAACGCTGAATTGATGTTGAGAACTGTTGCGCTGTCTGTGGCACTCATATCGTTCCTTTTGAAAGTGTCTTTGAATATCAATCCAAAGGACTGCATCATTGGAACTGCGATTAACTGCGACAAGAGGAAGAAATCAAATTAACTTATTTGTCTGATTTATTAAAATTTCACCAACATTTAAAATGTTATTAACTTAGAAAACAACGAACAAAAGGAGTCCACATGCAAGGGGAACAGGCTATTCAATATATTTCAGTGATAATTTAGTTCAACTGCTGTTTACAAACTTACCTTCAGCAGAAAAATTATATTAAAATTATTATTAATTATAATTAAAATTAATTATTACTAGGAATAATTAAGGGGTAGAGAAGTGCTTTATTGGGTTAGATATTCTGTTTCAGTAGTCGTATTTATTTATCAGTATATCCGGACCACATCAATATCAATGACGGTCCCAATATTATTAAGTCAACATTTATGATTCACATGAAATTTATTTTTAATCAAAACTACGGATATTGTAAGGATTTGGTGCTTTCCCGGTGAATATGGTGTAGAAATTCTTCTCGGGTTTCCAACCGGGTGATATGCAGGAACAGGTTCGACGTTTCGGCTGCTAACTCCCCAGCCATCTTCGGGGATGAAGTGCCGAGTGTGAAAAAAGGTTCGGTATATATCCTATATATCCTATACCTGTTCCTGCATATCGCCCGGTTGGAAACCCGTGAAGAATTCCTATACGAATATTGTTATTGGTGCTACAGCTAGGGAAGTCGGAGCACAAGCTTTAGTCCTTCACATACCACAGATGTTTCCTTGTAAACTTAATTTTAGAAGATATTATCGACATGGAAACTCAAAGTTTCAGAGTCATCTGTACCTAAGGTAAAGATAAATCCATTTAGGTTGAGATGACTCCCCTCCGGCAACTCAGTGTGTCGCGCTGCCTCAACGCACTCCAGTTCCATTTACCGGTTATTTTACTAAATATCTTCATAAATTAAATGCTGCCAGATTCAAGTGGTAGAGGATAATGATATAAACAATATATTTATAAAATACTTGTGCAAAAGATGGACTGAATATGTTTCGTCACTCGAATGTTTGCCGTGTGCGGTGAGGGATAAGCTCCGTGATATGAACTCGTTGGTGTATTTTGTTAATAAACTTAAATGATTTAAATTAAAACAGACAAAACTCAGTATTTTTTCGAAAATCTTCCCGCTGATGGTTTTTCTTTCGCATTCATATCGAAAAATAGCACTACTTCTTCCCTTTCTCTGCATTCCCTTCGACTATAACAAGACATTTGTCTTAACATTTTTTTAACAGCAGAAATAATTAAACCGATAGAGAGAACATAGTTAAATCAGAGTTTGATAATAATAAATTCTTTGTTTCCAATAGAAAGAAGCCAAAAAACGTTAGTTAACAAAATCGTTTCTAATTCCGAATGTTCCTCTCAAATTATTTTTTTCATTTGCATAGCCGATATGATCATATTTAACCGTAAATAAATCGTTCGGATTTTGTTCGGACCTCCCGTTTTACAATACGAAATAATTTGCAAATCCAATTCAGCGAACCTTTTTATTTAAAGCGTATATTGAAATTATGCTCGTCCATCTCCCCTTTGAAATACAAGGGGCATTTTGAGATATATTGCTTGTTATTAGTGCTTTAATAATGTTAGATCATTTTAATAATGAAGAGTCATCAATGTCTATAAAGCAGTTTAAACTATTAACCTAAATACTTCGAATAACTCTTATCGCCCAAAATAATACGAAATTTGCAGATCAATCAAGTTTAAACTCCTAATAACCTTGATTTTCTAGGAAAATTAAACGATGATAAATTTTTTTATTCCTTAAAGAGAGGTGCCAATTTCACAAGAAAATCCGTTGCATTGCGAAAGACTGAATATTCCTCACCTCGTTTGAAACAGCATACATTGAAAGATATTGATTATTAAGTTACCAAAGAAATTTTCTTGAGTAATCTACTTTTAGGAAATATTCGGAACTTTGTCTCTTCGAATTTACGATATCGAAGACATTTTCCATAGCCCCCTTTGCTTTCGGACCTGGTAAGATGAAACCGTTTAAAAAGTTCGAAAATTGCCGGATTTTATACTAATTTGAGAAAAGTGACATGGGATGAAGAAATACACAAATAAAGAAATATAAACACGACGGTGATAATTATATAAGATCATATAAGTTGGAAAGAGACACTTCTTGAGTAGAGGGTTGCGTTTTAGTTTAATGCGATGAGTTTCACGTAATTTTGACATATTCTAAGAAGAAAATTCATAATTTTTGGTATTTTATATCAACGTTAAAATATCTATCGGAATTAAATTTATTTTATTGTTTCTTCGTTTGCAAAGGTGTTGCCTAATATTTTGGTTAGTATTATTATCTACATAAAACATATTGATTTAACTTTTAAAAATGTAAAAAAGATAGGGTAGTTACGTCTACCTGAAGGGAGTCATCTCTGCCGGGAAGTCATATGTACCATTTACATAGGAACTACTATTTTCAATGAAAATTAAAAAGTTCACTTCACAGCTTAAATTGTAAAATGCTCAGCAACTTGATTACAATATGGAATTAGTTAATCACTAAATCTGGATAAACGACTGTAGGATTTCTGCTTTCTATTTAACGGAATATTTCTTTCTGATCTATTTTCCTGTACAATACCATTTATTATTATTTTTTTTCGTATGAGCTCTACGGTTTTTCCGATCGTTGCTATTAATATTTTCATTGCCATCTCATATAGTAAATTATCATTACTGGATCCTATTCCAGATTAATGGAAACTTCATTTAATTTAAAAATGAAACCTCTGAAATATCAGATTACCAAAACAATACTTGGCTGCATCCCAAATTCCAAAAATGACAACCTAGATTACGAACCACTGCAACTTCCGAAAGAGAATTATAACCACGATATTCAATTTAGCATAAATTTCACGCTAAAAGTATTATTATGATAACAATGACAGTTTGGTTACGTTGTAACTTCCATGTAAATTCGAATTGTTATTAGAAACCTTTACTCACCGCTACTGCTATTATAATGTATATTTAAAATGGGCTTTGAACATTAGTTTTAGTCCATTTTATTTATTTAAGTCCATTTAGGCATTTATATATTACCCGGCCTTAGAATCTCGATCATGATTTTTTAGTTTGAATTGATTGAATTTACCAACTTACATAATTGACGGCAAAGGAGAAAACCACCACCCAACCCCATCCGCCATCTGGGGGAATCATTTTCTGTGCAGCGGCGCCTTGCCCTCCGCCTTTGGCAGCGCCCTCTTCAGCCTTCTTTGCAGACATTTTTCCATTCACAGTAGTCTCCGATGGCAAATATCACTAAGATGTAGAATCGCAGGAAATCTTCAAATTATCTAAAATCGGAACAGTAGCAATTAATTTCACTTCTATTCATTTGGGATTTTATAATAGGATACATCGCCTTCAAGTTTTGGTTATTACACTAATTTGGCGATATTTTCATGTAAATCGGTTTTAAACGCGGTTCAATGCCAAAAATTCGATAAAAGGAGAACTCGATAACCTTTTTCTATTAATAACTTCAGAGGGATGCCTCGCAAATGAAATGTAAACAAATTTGCATAAAATTTGAAATTACGTTAACCTATTTAATGTAGAATATAATGCTAGGACTTATTCTTTCTTAGATTAGAGAGGAATCCAAAAGAAAGTTGTCGTTTGTAGATAAAATTTAAGAATAATATTTTATGTAACCCAGAGAAATTGTCCTGATCTACGAATCTCTTCTATGAAATATAGCTTTCGGTTGTTTAATTTTGCCTCAATGTTTCGTGAATGAGATGTTTATATCAAAATTTGTTACACTTTCCAATAATTTCCAAAACGGGTAGAAATTAAATAATCCTATGATAGTATAAGGACAGTGATTGAACGTGAGTGATTTGTGTTCCAAATCAAAGCGACCTAAATTAGAATTTGCAAGCTATATTTACTGCTAATGCTCAAGTTAAATTAGAGAGTACATCTTACCAAGACAAAAAATCTGTCATTAACTTAAAAAGGCTCCCGGAGAGCCAAGTGCGCAATGCGTTCGACTTCAATGAAAGCGGTCCCCGGTTCGATTCCTGGTGGGGGCCCACGTGCGAAATGACCAAAGCAGTCGAAGCACTTTTAACAATACTACTACTACTTTAGCCTACAGATACTTAAAAGAGTGTCAAATTTAACGTTTAGATCAAAACTTTGATATTTCAGATTCTAAAACGATAATAGCTCACAGGTTATTTTTTAATACGTTAGATCAACTCTACGTTCTGCCATGGGCTGAGTTTGAACTATTTCAGACATTCGCACTCATAAGAGAAAGTCATTAATTGACTTCTATCATATGGTACTCCATAAAGATAATCTTCATATCTCTAATTATTTACTTAACGTCAAGTTCCTGATAAACCTGTCAAAATTTAAGCGAGTTTGTCCTTCGGCCTAAAGATAGCTGAGATTTTCACTTTTTCGGTCGATCAGCTTTATCCCGAGTTATTGTAAGGAACTTATTGACGAGCTAATTTTACTTTTAAGCATTCATTTACTGAGAAGTATCGTAAAATTAATACTGTTAAATACTGTAAAATAAATCTGCGGGGTTAATTTCCCGGGCGAAATAGTAAATATGATACATAGAACTTTTACGTCGACCATCTCCGGTTTAAATTATAACTTGAACTAAAATACTTAACATGAGATGGCCGGTAGATATCTAAAGAGGGATTTTTATCTCAATATTTCATCTTAGAAACTAAATAACTCATTTACATCTATTACAACAATGATAATTCAGATTCGTCACGTTCATAGGGAAATCAACTCTAAAGTGTTTCACAATGGGAAAATTGCTCTTTAATTTTCATGAACGTAACACATCATTAGTTTGTCTTGTTCTTTAAATAGTTTTTGAAGTAAAAAACATTTTTCATTACAACTACAACTATTTCAAGCTTAAAGTTTTGTTTCACAATAGAATAATATTGTTAGAATACTGTTTCAAAACTTCGATTAATATCTCAATATTTTATGAAAAATAATCTTTCCTAAATAGATTTACTGACTCAAAACTGCTTTTCGACTATATCATCAAATAAATTATTATATGTTAAAATCCCAAAATATTGATAACTATATATATATATATATATATATATACCCTTTAAAACAGTCAAAAGATTTTATTTCAATGTGTTTAAATTTGATTTTTATAACCCCGGACAGTTGATGAATTCTCCTTACGCATGATGACTTTGAGAAATACATTAGTGGCTCAGCGCTTTTACCAGTTCCTTCCGTTACGTGAATCCACTCCAGAATTTTAAGAAAGATCTGAAAACGAGCCGAGAACAAGATTGAACTAATTCGGAGGAAATAGAAAGGAGCACTTTTCAAAGATGAACCTATTTTTAAAACAAAAACTATGCACTATACCACAGTAATACTTCCCGAAGGAAAAAATACACTACATGTTTCGACGCTTAAGCGTCATCCTCAAATCTAACATCTTCTTATTTCGTCCAAATTTATCCATTTGGAATACCACAAAGTTGCTCACCAATCAGTTGAGTCTACGATTGACCTATGACAGTTATGAACACGTCCTTTTTATCGTTAGCCCACCGTTTACCAAAATCCTGGCGTTCCATTAATAAGTGTTAAGAGAAAAATTATGAAAATTCAGTTGTCTCGTATGACATTCAATTATGGATGAATTTGAAACGTTTGAAACTCCTTTCTTTACGAGTAGTTTTTGCGATCACAACTATCTAAACTTACTTGCATTAACTATTTAACACTAATTCTACCACTGCTTGTGACAACCATGGTTATATTTTTTTTGCAATTTACTCCCGAAAATCACATACTTGTGCCAACTGAAAAAATGCTATTATACTATACGCACATTAGTAACGATTTACGATTGATTTAATAAAACCGGAATGTGATTGCCTTGAATGAACCATGATCTTCTTCTTTATACGGCCAACCACTTGTAAAATATCAAAGGTCTGTGATATCTGCAGGGTGGGACGGTAATGGGTTTTCCCATTGGTTTAATAGAGGTTTTAAATTAAATTTTGCGGAATATCATACAATACGGCAGCTGATATCACTATGAATTCTTATCAATAAAAGGGGAATATATTTATGAAAACGAAAAATTTCAGTATCACCGTTAACCATATTTAATCTTACACACTCACATATAAATCACATCTTCAAAATGTAAACAAACAAATACGTTCTGTGACCATTCTGATTAATCCTACTCTCTTCCTTCCTTTTTTTTACTATACTGAGAAGTATTTAAAGCACTCTTAGCTAAAAAAATTTACATTTGCACCTAATTTGCTTCATTTATATATTTTCTCATTTACGAATCATAAGAGATAAGATTGCTTCTCAGCCGCCTCTCGAGTCTTTAATATAATAAATAAGAAAAATTACAAAAATAAGATAATGATCAAATTATGTTAATTTTTCATTTATTATTAACGTGTCTCAATCGTTAAATACTTATAATATTCTATTAGGAATATGATTTAGTTTTGTCTCTCGTTCAAATTTAATGGTTTGTGCAGCGTGAGAAATTATAAAATAATCTAAACTTGTTTTGAATGGGAATATATTTATCAAAAGATTCTCTGCTTGTTTTCCTAATTTTATGAAAAAAATGTCACAATAACGATTAAATGATTTTGATTCAATTGAAAACCTCATTTTCTTTCCAAAGGAAGGAACGAGCACGTAGCGAAGGTCAGCGCTTCCACCGAACAAGTGACGTCACCCACATCTGGACTAACACCTGAGTAAGTCAATGAATGAAACGGATTTCCCTGAAATAAAACCAATAATGAATTCATCTCTTTCCTTGAATTATCGCGAGTGCTTATCATCGAAGTGAAACGTTAGTGAAAAAGTAAAGAAAGACGAGTTTTGTTTTCTTCACAATCACTCATTATCTCTCCTAAATTTAGCCGTAAAATATACCTGTAAGTGTTCCAAAATTTCGGTAGGTGGAAATCAGTAATATATGTGTAATGACTTCGGAAGCTTCGATAGAAGTTTCTCAAGAAAACCCTTATTTTCTCGACTTGGGTGAAAACCAGGCAGGGTGTTTTATTTTGGTTTCTCCTTAACAACGACTACCATTAGGCCGATTTCCAATCTGCGATCTTTAAATACACGATTAGAAATACACACATTTTGTTTTATGACAACATTAATGCATATTTTCACAAGACGATTACATACTAGTCCCTCAAATTTTTCTCTTAGGGTTATTTTTTAAGGTGTCGTATTTCTTGGAATATTTGATGCCAATAAACAGACCGAACGTGTGGTGAAACAATAATTGGAAAATTATTTATGATACCTAAATCCTATTATAAAACACGGTCTATTACAAAATACTATCTATTTCCCTAGCTTTGGCGTTATCTTCTATGTCTTGCTTCATTCCAATTTGAGAGTCACTCGAGCCTTTTGTTTATGGATTTTGTAAAGTTCTGCAATAGTAAGACATCTTATCATCTCGATTAATCTTACGGAGATAAATATGAGTGAAGCAATACAAACTGTTATCCCATTAATATAAGGCATCGCACCAAACCGAACATTTATGCAAAAGGTCAATCCCTTTTTGGAAGAACTAGATTATTCGTGAAAAGCAACTGAATAGTTCTGTAGAAATGTATGCAAAAAGCCCATTCAAATATTCGGGTTTCCTTAAATTATACAGTTCCGTCTTTGACTCGGTTTTTAGTTCTGTTTTACATTCATAAAACAGAACTAAAAGTAATTTAAACAAAATATAAATCCACGATAGTGATGAATCGATGATGATTGATTGGAAATGTAACCCGGGAACGTGTATTGAAACCCGCGAGCTCCTGAATGAATTTTCATTCCCTGGTACTTATTCTCTCTGTCGATACATAGGATCCACTTTAAGTACATTAACAATATGCGATCGATTGGATATGTTTGCTCTTGCTTACTCAGATGCCATGACAATCAAATAAAACAGAATCGCAAATCCTTCAGAGCTTCAAGTTATTAGCTCAAGAACATCGGAGGGACCTCTCTGAACATCAAAGTAAACCACTCGAATGTTTAACCAGAAGATCCGAAATAATACAGTCCCAAGCATAAATACCTTAGATATGAGTCTCCTCCAGTGGGTCCAAACAGGTGTAGCGACGGATAGTGCAGTGGCTCCCCGACCTTCACTTGTTGATAGTTTCGAAGCGAATGAATGAAAACGGCGCTCAGTCACATATCTTGGGAGTGACGCATGACATCATTCGCTTATTTTCCTCGTTCGGCGTCTCTCTTCTGCGAACTGCCACTCTCACCTCCGCCACGGAAAGTTGGGGAAGAAACGGTTATTCTCGTAACACTTCTCGTAACCTCCGAGGGAGTGTTCGTTTTTGGAAGCTTAATAGTAGAAAACCCGTGCATCGGCGATACAATGCAGTTTCTGGCGTTCTGTGCAACTTTTTGGGCTCGGCAATCGGGCGGTGCGCTCGGAGGCCTGTGAAGGCATTTTACTATTTCTGGCTGGAACATAAATGTTGAGGAATGCACAAAGATTCTTTTCATCATCTTATCAAATTCTTCTAGTCAGGTGGTTAGCTACATTTTCAGAGGCTTCCGGACCTAACTGCATCGTGGTCGTGAAATGAAATATTGGTGCCTTGCAAGGTACGGTTGCCCGGGGAACATGAGGTCTTTTGGCCGGCCCTGCTGATGTCATTGCTCTTTATGATAACTTTTCTATGAATCTGTCATCCTTCAAGACCATCTTCCGCTTTTATTACCAACAGAATATTGGCAGTGCGCTCAATTTCTAGCCATCGTTTCCCAAATAAAAGAAGGCCAGGGTTTCCTCCATAGGAGATTATTAAAAAGGGCGGACTAGTGCAATTAGGAGACTGTGGACTGAATATTTCAAATCCACAATACGGATTGTGAGAGAAACGGATCAGCATAATTCCGCTTTAGCCATTTATCAAGCATAACGAAACTATAATGATGACTGATCATTTTTAATGAAATAAAGAATATAAAAATAAAAATCAGCCGTAAATTCATTGATTGGTAATAACGATTGATGAATTGGCGGAACGTAGACCTTTGAAACATTCTATCAAGAACGATGAATAAAATTCTTGAAGATACCGAAGTAATAAAATAAATCAGGAATGAAATGATTATAATATGAAATGAATATCATTGGTCCTCCCATGGAGGTTTAAAAGCGCCATCATGACAAATACAACGCTGTACATTTTTGTGTCATCTTTGTGCTGAAATATAAATGTTTTAGATCTTTGCTATTTTTACGAATAAAGTATTTCTTTTTCGCTACTGTAAAATTGCAAGTTGACGCATTGTGAGATACAATTCGATGACAGAAATATTGAAATAAGACCTCGACTAAAGACTAACTCTCAAAGGATTCCCGAAAAGGAGGGATTCCCATTAAAATGCATTGACCGTAATTTGGACTTTTTCTTTCCGACTGCTTTCTATCGTGCAGATTTCGCATATGATGCTCCTTTTCTTGATGGAGTAGCGATATTCGTTCTTGTTTGCGAGGTGAATCTTAAAGAACTTTATTGCACATCATTCTACGTCGCGATAAAGTCGACGCGTCGCCAACTACTTGAGATTGACAGAACACACTGAAATACGTTTCCTCTCTCGTCATTGACGACGTTGTTTTTGGCAAGCTTTCCTTACTTATTAAATATTGTATTGACGTTGTGAAATTATTTTTGTACTACTGCCATTAAATTGCAGGTAAACAGAAGAAAATTGAATAATACGTTATTAGAATTTTGCTTACAAACTTAAGCTAATAAAAATGTTCTTAACTTTATTTGACTACAAATTTTATGGCATTAATTATTTCAATAAGTTATAATAATGAGGAAGTAGTCCCTTAAAATATCCCTTAACGTCAATAATGTCCCTTAACATGGACGACGTCATAGGAGACCAACATCGAACAGTAAAAGATTCTTTGAAATAGTAAAAGATTAGAACATGAAAAGATCATCTCTGTTTCCTCATTCACTGTACAATTTACAACAAAAATTTTAAACTAAATTTTAACCAAGATACTTTCTGAAATTTAAAATATTTTTAAGTCTCTCACTTTCGCAGTATTCAGATCTAATTACATGTTGTCCTGTTAAGAGAACTTTTAACACTAAGAAAATTAATTCCTCTTAAAAAATATATTATGATTCTCAGGCGTTAAAAACCATTCTTACTTCTTTTAATATTCCTATCGTTCTTCTCTACATTTCTATTTCCTCACCTTTTTCCAGTCGCCGTGTGCATTTCCTCACCTTCTACCAGTCGCCGTGTGCAGAGCTTGCTCTGCAATCTAATTACCAAACTTTCCTGCGTCGTTTCGTTTCGTCCTCTGTAGTTATGTCATTTGTGTTCTACGAAGAATACTCACCCAAAATTTTAATAGATCAGAATTTTTAAGCAAGTTCCGTTGCTAGAACGCATTTCAATTCCGCCTTTTAAAAAATTTCTTCCTGTTTCTTTTTGAAGTACTGCCCTTTATGCTTTCATGAATCCCATTATAGGTTGCCTATCTTTACATTTATTGGGGTCAATTTTACGTTAAATATTTTTCGCTAAACGTTTTTCTCACGTTTATTATCATTACAGAACACCCTAGGGAAAAAATTCAAACCCGGTAATCGGGTCCTCTATCTCTTTTTAGTTATTGGGTCAGATGATGAATACATGCTGAACTTTTTTGTCGTAGCCCTTGTTTTGTGACTGACCGTTGATCCCATATGTATCAAGCATAATTTGTGTTCTCTAACGATTGATCACTTCCATCAGAGAGGAGTTAGTGGAATCCTTACAAGTTAACCCTTACTAAAAGCAAAATATATTTTTATGAGGTCTTAATTTTTAAATTTCATGATGAAATTCCAGAGCCACACAGTTATAAATATGTATTATATTGTTTCATCACCTATTGACCTCAATAAAGTAATTATGACTTATATACATAAAATTTTTCGTTCGTCATATGATGGGACTAGGTATCTTCGCCTCTATTTAATTCAAATTCTGATTTACAAGGATATATATTGATGCGTCAGAGGACTTCCTTGACGATCAGTGAACTCAATGACTTGAAAAATCGTGTCTATGATTTCTAGCGAAAAATTGTGAAAATTCCCATTTTCATTATAGAAGGAGTTTATTGACAGATATCAGCTCGAATAAAAACGTTAATCTCATCCATGCATCAACATTTGAGAATTTGTTGGAGAAAATTTATTTTTGTTAGACCTTAAAATGAGATTGAACCGATTCTAATATTTTACTAATTCAGATATTAATAAAATATAATAAAAATATAAATAGCAGATTTATTTTCCTCAATGTTCAAATATTTCAATAGAAAAACAGTTGCAAATCAAACATTGAATTGGCTTTTCTTATTTTCATTCGCCTACAATTTCCAATGGGATCCATAAAATTTTCCATAAAACCTTGTATACGAAAGAAGTTGTATATTGGCACCCTTGCAAAAAGAAAGAAAAGTTTCGAAAGAAATGTTACCTTTGCTGGTTTAACTTCCCCATCTGAGTTTTTCCGAATGGCTGAACTATTCCGCAGTAAACCAATGCCCAAAAGATCTTCGCTTCAGTAATTGTCATTACTTTTTGAATATCATAGCAAGAAACATGGTAATCGCAATATAATAGTTGAAGATGTGACTGCTGATTTACATAAAATATATGCATATTGAGATCGACAATCGATGCTTAAAAGCATAGAAGATAAATAAATAAATATTAAACTAAAATAATATTTATTTAGTTTTGACATTAGTTGCTTATTAATCAGAGATTATTTCCGATGAAAGTAAAAATAGCTGATAGGGTAAATTTGATCAATCTGTTACGTGAATCCACTCCAGAATTTTAAGAAAGATCTGAAAACGAGCCGAGAACAAGATTGAACTAATTCGGAGGAAATAGAAAGGAGCACTTTTCAAAGATGAACCTATTTTTAAAACAAAAACTATGCACTATACCACAGTAATACTTCCCGAAGGAAAAAATACACTACATGTTTCGACGCTTAAGCGTCATCCTCAAATCTAACATCTTCTTATTTCGTCCAAATTTATCCATTTGGAATACCACAAAGTTGCTCACCAATCAGTTGAGTCTACGATTGACCTATGACAGTTATGAACACGTCCTTTTTATCGTTAGCCCACCGTTTACCAAAATCCTGGCGTTCCATTAATAAGTGTTAAGAGAAAAATTATGAAAATTCAGTTGTCTCGTATGACATTCAATTATGGATGAATTTGAAACGTTTGAAACTCCTTTCTTTACGAGTAGTTTTTGCGATCACAACTATCTAAACTTACTTGCATTAACTATTTAACACTAATTCTACCACTGCTTGTGACAACCATGGTTATATTTTTTTTGCAATTTACTCCCGAAAATCACATACTTGTGCCAACTGAAAAAATGCTATTATACTATACGCACATTAGTAACGATTTACGATTGATTTAATAAAACCGGAATGTGATTGCCTTGAATGAACCATGATCTTCTTCTTTATACGGCCAACCACTTGTAAAATATCAAAGGTCTGTGATATCTGCAGGGTGGGACGGTAATGGGTTTTCCCATTGGTTTAATAGAGGTTTTAAATTAAATTTTGCGGAATATCATACAATACGGCAGCTGATATCACTATGAATTCTTATCAATAAAAGGGGAATATATTTATGAAAACGAAAAATTTCAGTATCACCGTTAACCATATTTAATCTTACACACTCACATATAAATCACATCTTCAAAATGTAAACAAACAAATACGTTCTGTGACCATTCTGATTAATGCTACTCTCTTCCTTCCTTTTTTTTACTATACTGAGAAGTATTTAAAGCACTCTTAGCTAAAAAAATTTACATTTGCACCTAATTTGCTTCATTTATATATTTTCTCATTTACGAATCATAAGAGATAAGATTGCTTCTCAGCCGCCTCTCGAGTCTTTAATATAATAAATAAGAAAAATTACAAAAATAAGATAATGATCAAATTATGTTAATTTTTCATTTATTATTAACGTGTCTCAATCGTTAAATACTT
>KZ308605.1:249432-359217 GCA_000376725.2 Ladona fulva
TGAATTGGCTTTTCTTATTTTCATTCGCCTACAATTTCCAATGGGATCCATAAAATTTTCCATAAAACCTTGTATACGAAAGAAGTTGTATATTGGCACCCTTGCAAAAAGAAAGAAAAGTTTCGAAAGAAATGTTACCTTTGCTGGTTTAACTTCCCCATCTGAGTTTTTCCGAATGGCTGAACTATTCCGCAGTAAACCAATGCCCAAAAGATCTTCGCTTCAGTAATTGTCATTACTTTTTGAATATCATAGCAAGAAACATGGTAATCGCAATATAATAGTTGAAGATGTGACTGCTGATTTACATAAAATATATGCATATTGAGATCGACAATCGATGCTTAAAAGCATAGAAGGTAAATAAATAAATATTTTACTAAAATAATATTTATTTAGTTTTGACATTAGTTGCTTATTAATCAGAGATTATTTCCGATGAAAGTAACAATAGCTGATAGGGTAAATTTGATCAATCTATGTATTATGATGGAAATAACTAAAGATAAGTTATTTGATATGAATGGCAATGGCTTTTAATTCATCAAATTCTCGAAGTCAATCCATTAAAGATATGAATTGCGTTTGAACTCTTACGAAGGTTCTTGCGCCTCTTGTTGCAAGAAAACAATCAGATTCAGTTCTCCTGCCTGGTTTTACCGGGAATAACTCATGTGAACTCGTGCAAAAATTAAGATTACACTGATTCATCAATGACTTGTTTACGTACAAATTGAAATATTTAAGTAAAATCTGAACTGAGTTCACTCTATCCTTCATTAAGTGATGATGTGAATATCCCGAAACAATTTTTAATGAACAATTGTATGTGTTGAACGCTCTATCCTCTTAAGAATAGTGATTTAATCCTGCGACCATTTATTACTTTTCGTTCCGTAAAGGAAAGAGGAAAGGTTCTAACTTTCAATAGGGGCACTTCGGTACAGATCTGATTTTAGGGTAAATACTTACGTATATACTTAAGGATATTCTTAAATATTTAATATCTTACATTTTTTACGAAAGAAATATGATAAATTTTTAATATCTAGTTTAATAATATCCTTATATTCTTAAGGAACTTCTTTCATAACTTTTCGTCATAATTTAACTCCTTTATTATAATTTACGTCATTGATTTCAATTAATGTAACTCATTTCCTGTTTTCATCTTCTCTTTCCTTCGGCGGTTCTTCGAATACACCCATTCAACCATCCAACACAGTACAGCCCCAGCACTTAGAATATTAATGCAATGGAGGGGAAGAATGAAGTTTCCGCTATTGTCTCGAATGTAGCCTACAAATAATTCATTGTTATTTATTAATTAGGTACCTTAAATACAAATTTTAATTGCTAAATTAGCTTAGGCCATTAAAATGATCGATAATTTTCTTTTTGCGACCATTGAATTACAGTAACAGGTTAAAAGATGTTTAATGACTAAAATATTATGACATCAATGAAACAACTTTCGTTCGTAACCTTTGAAGCAAACTGAAATTCCATTAGTCAGACTAAAATATCAACCATCAATTAACAAATTGTTTAAGTTTAAAAATGAGATATAATCAGATATTTTCTGTCTTCTAGATTCAATCGAAGACCTCACATTTTCCGAATAGGTAAAAACTCATGTATAATAAAATACATACATCATTAAAGCCCATTGTAAAAAAATACGGATAGTTCCATTGACTTTCCCATGAACAGAGCTGTAAGAAGCCGATATAATTGGAATTCAGCGATCCCAAAAATAAAACCAAATAAGCCCTTTAAACAAAAAATTTCATTCAATACGCCATACCCTATGCGTACATGTTCTTTTCACACAAAATAACGGTACTCCAGGGTAAAATATTCTCTCACTCGAATGATAGATGAAGACATTTGGTTTATAATGGTATGTGATCCGATTTAAATCACGAATAAAATATAGAATAATCAGCAAATTATCTTTTAGAGGTTGATTCTTCTACCGCACCTGCCATTCAGATATAGTTGTATCCTCAGGAAGTGAATTCCGATTTATTTATTAGTCTATTCCGATTGACTCATCACAGATCTGTTGCGATTCTAAAGAGAAGCAAATCTTTAATTTGTGTTCCGGAATTATTTTTCGGGGACTTTTAAGTTACTGATACTTTGAACCTTAAAGTATGAGAATAATTAAATCCTTGTGTAAATAATAAATTGTGTAAATTGTCTTAAAATCTGTAAGATAATTTATTTTTAATTATCTTAAATTCTTTAAGATAATTTACCGATAATCTATTTAATTAAAAAACCGATTATAATGGTTGACTTAGGTTTAAATATATCATATTAGATATGAGGAGAAATAAAACTCATTTCCTTTTAGGATTTCGAATACATTTTATCTCATTTCCAGTTGTTAGAATGTATGTCATTCGAACTTCAAGTTTAAATTTCTTGTTACAAATGTGTTCTTTAGGTATAGTTCTAATTCGATTTCAATTCTAATTTAGTATATTTTTGATATATATACACTTACCAAACAATGGTCCTATTAAAGAGAACATCAATCCGTTCGCAGCCATACTTAGTCCCGATGCAGCGGGTAACCGCTCTAAAGGCACTGCAGACGGGATTATGAGCGCCATGTAGATTGTGCGAAAGCCTTTTCCTAATCCGCACCAAAGTGCAATAAATATAATCGTGTTAAAGCCATCCAAGTGGGCAAACACTGGAAGAAAGAAAGAAACATCGCTATTTATAATAATGTAATCTTATGGGAAACTTTCATGCAAACTCTATATCTGAAATCTTCAGCCATTGATGCTGATCAGATGTCCAAGCCCCCCAACATTAGCCACCAAAAGTTCTGGAGAGGAAATGTACTTCGCAGGCAAGATGAGTCGCATAGTTTGCCTTCCTCTCTTAGCTTCAGTAAGGCCAAATAAATTTAACGACCATTATCTTCTTTACACTTTCTGAATCTAAAAGATTTCAAACCACGAACTATGTCATTTAGTTCGAAATTATAAACTGTATGAGATCATTGCTTTACAGTAAGCTCTTCATCTTTCCATTTCATTGATCTCTCTTGTGGGGAAACCGTCCATGAAAATGTCAGCAATTAATTTATCGAGTCATACGATGAAAATCTTAAAAGCTTACTCATGCCCATATCCATTAAAAAAGGAGTTCTCGACGTAAATAGAACAATAACCAAGGGAGATAGTATCATCAAATCCAAAGGCCATGAAACATCCCGTTAATTTTAAATACTCCAGCAGTTAAAAAAGCATTGCTCAATCAGAATTATAATCTAAATGTAAGGCAAAGGAATGACCGATGGAATTAATTGAAGTTAAAAGGAAAGACAGCAATTACCGTAAAAATAGTTTCAGTTTTGACATAAACTTCGAAAGAAAAAAGGTCTCGAGAGAGGTGCCGAAAATAGGGGAAAATGAAGAAATTGGGATGATCTGTAACCAAGGAAGTGTTAAAATGTTAAGCGGATAATCATATATGTATATATAATTAAGCAAATGTCTGTCCGTCCGTCCGTTTGTCCGTCCCCTTATTTATCTCAGAAATGGCTTGACTTAGAGATGTGAAACAAACTGCATTGTGTTTCTACGATGCTGAACCCCCAAGAAAACTATTCTCATCTCTGTAAAAGTCCAGGTTCGAACCCAGGAGTACAAAATACGTTTCCATAAGAGATATACGTAAATTACGTTTTCATGACTTGTCCTACGAAATTGAGACAAGTGTCACCAGAAAGGAAAATGATCATAGAATCTTATTTTAGTCGTGAATCATTCATATAATTTCGAAATTGCGAGAACTTTGATAAAATAG
Source organism: Ladona fulva (assembly GCA_000376725.2). NCBI lineage: Eukaryota > Metazoa > Arthropoda > Insecta > Odonata > Libellulidae > Ladona > Ladona fulva. Next base: position 253,264 of record KZ308605.1, read on the forward strand.
ACGGAAANAGATATGGAAATACCTTATCCTTACCTCCAATCAGTGAATATGCAATCAGAAATTGATAAAACTGATTCGCTTGAGATGTCATGATTGATGAGATGGCAATAAAAATGGCTCCAGCTAATGACATAGTCCGATAACTGTACATTCTTAGGAGAGGCCCCGCAAGAAGACCTAAAAAAAATTTTGTCAAGTTCAATTTCTGATTTATGTCGGATCAAAGTTTTCGACAGAAATGTTGGTTCTCAAAAAAATATTTATGAGGAAATATTATTAAATTTATATCCTCATCGCTTCCTAATAAATATGACAGAACTGTTGTGCCATGGGTAGCCAAAATCTGCAAGCACATCCTTCACTGAGTACAATCAGAGGGCGATTCTTGAATCCCGAAATGATCAAACATTTCTGACTTTTTATTGATTGCCTTTACGGTGAACTTGATATAAACATATTAATGAAAGGAAAATGTTACGTAACCACGTAACTACTACTAATTTGGGTGTTTACTAGTAATTATATAGTATAGATAATCAATGAAATAAAATATTTTACTAGTATAACAATGTATTTGTTAAATCTCGAGATATCGCTTTCTTTCATTATTTGTTGAATTATTTCGGTTTGTTACATATATTACGGTCTATGTTTCGTTTGGAAGAACTTACTAATTCTTCCGCTGGCGAGGATGGCCAACCCCACAGAGTACATTAAGCGGCTGTCCAGTCTGTACTTATCAGACAGAAACGGAATAGTAAACCTCGTGATCAAGTCCAGCGTGGCTAAGATAGACATGACGAGGGCCATCTTGTCAGTTGAGAGACCTTTTTCAGCCAATACAAAAGGTGTTAACAAGGTAAAGTTCACTTCTCCTGCAAATGCAAAAGTGACCCCGATAAAAATCATGAGGAACCTCGGATCGGCCAAAAGCTTTAGATCAAAAAATTCTGCGACGCTTTTGATCATCCTGTTCCAGAGGGGCTTCTTCGGGACTTCCGGGGGAGGTTCCACTGTCCCTTTTCCTATCTCCGAAAGGGAGACTTCTATGAGCGGTGGGCTCATAGCTCCGTCTCTGACGTCCCCCGCCAGAGACCACATGCTGGATTGCACACTTATTGGGGCAGAGAACTCAAGGCCTATTATGCTTTGAGGGTCCAGAATATCCACACTGTCACGTGTCAAGTGCCTTTGGCGGAGGATTGCGACACTCTCCAATGTGATCGGCTCCTCTTCCGTCGAAATCTTCTCAGTATCTGATTTCAGAACGCGAGAAGACAAAAAAAAATGGTTGACTTAGGTTTAAATATATCATATTAGATATGAGGAGAAATAAAACTCATTTCCTTTTAGGATTTCGAATACATTTTATCTCATTTCCTTTAATTGAGTTCTTAGCTACTTTAAACTGTGATGTTTCCTCCGAGCGAATTTAAAATAATCTGATAGAAGTGAAACAATTGATTAAAATGGCATCTCACGTTTTTCATTCAATTAGCAAAATAAATGCTACAGAGAAGTTATTTTCTCATTGATTTCTAATATCGCTCTTTTTACCTCATAAAACAATACGTTATATTCACTTTAATCTTTCAGTCACTTGATGATCTTTTGCTGCTATTTTTCAGATAAGAAATTTCAAAACGTGTATATGTTGCTAATGAAAGTAGGTACATAAGTATAAATATTAATTATAGCATAAATTTTATCAAACTGAGATGAGACATTCCTAACTCCCTTTAAATTCTACGTGAAAATGTTTATATGAGATCCTCGTTTGATTTATAGAAAGCGTAGTTATATATAACATAACCTATACAGGATATGAATTTACAATACTTCTTATAACTTATATAGTTTCCAAAAAAAGTATTTCATTGAACTATCTGCCATTAATATTGTTATAAATTAACTGTACCATAAACCCCTCTACCCTCTTTTCGGGCAACTTCAAGATAATTTTGACCACTATGCGGGTGATAAATGCTCAGTGTATTAACTCCCATTCTGCCTTACACTAGAACCGCTGCTTATTCATTCTGATAGCCATCCACTATTTTACGATGCTGAAGCAATATCATGGCTTTATCGGAAAACCGCTTGCAACAATGGCGAACTTGGCTATCCGGGGGCCATTCTGGAAGGCATGCAGTAATTCCGTTTTCATTTTACCTTCCGTTTTATTTTCTTCCTCCAGCCTCTCTTTCGACTCCTTCCCTTCTTCTGCCGTCACGCATTTCGCATGCCACTCGACGGGATGCATGAGCAAGGATGCCGGGATGTTGTGCAGAATAATTCCGGAGAGGACGAGGACGGTGCCGTGGACGTCGAAGTTGTCCATCATCCACGTGACGAGGAAAGGAGTGATGACTGGAGACAGCCCAGTGAAAGTCCAACAGAATCCGGTAGCAATTCCGCGTCTCCGTTTAAAGTAAGTGTTGATGGCGAGTGCGGTGGAACTCCAAGAGACTCCTAAGCCCACACCTATTGGAACGATTGAAAAGTTGAAAGTGAACTTCCGCATGTAAGGATTGTATTCCGACGAAAGAAATCAATGCTGGAATGATACCTCAACTTTATATATGTTATTCTTGCTTTTAGTGGTATAAGGAACCTGCTTCTTACCCGTGGATCATAAAATCAGTCTTCTTTAGGGTTTCAAAAAAGAAAGTTCCACAAATTGTCTACAAGAGATGAGATTTTAAGGGCTTCCCTTCACCATCATAACAGAAGATTACCAATCGCGAATGAGTCCTCTATAAGAGTTGGTGGACGATCTTCATAGGGAGAAAATTTTCATTGGATGTGATGAGGAGCGTAGACATGAATTTGATGGATAAGATATCGACGGTTAATATATATTTATTGCCTTCGTCACGAAAAAATTTGATTTCATGTGATTAATTCTTTTCATATCTAATGTTCTGCAAGTCTTGCCTTGTTTTAAAAGCTAAAATTGACAATGAAAGCGATGAGGAGAAGATGTTCGTGGTTCGGTCCATTGATTGATTATCAGTCACGTAATTTAACTTTAAGTTAATCACTAAATTTATAGAATATGTAGAGAGATATGGAAATGGTGAATATATAGATAGATATGGAAATACCTTATCCTTACCTCCAATCAGTGAATATGCAATCAGAAATTGATAAAACTGATTCGCTTGAGATGTCATGATTGATGAGATGGCAATAAAAATGGCTCCAGCTAATGACATAGTCCGATAACTGTACATTCTTAGGAGAGGCCCCGCAAGAAGACCTAAAAAAAATTTTGTCAAGTTCAATTTCTGATTTATGTCGGATCAAAGTTTTCGACAGAAATGTTGGTTCTCAAAAAAATATTTATGAGGAAATATTATTAAATTTATATCCTCATCGCTTCCTAATAAATATGACAGAACTGTTGTGCCATGGGTAGCCAAAATCTGCAAGCACATCCTTCACTGAGTACAATCAGAGGGCGATTCTTGAATCCCGAAATGATCAAACATTTCTGACTTTTTATTGATTGCCTTTACGGTGAACTTGATATAAACATATTAATGAAAGGAAAATGTTATGTAACCACGTAACTACTACTAATTTGAAAAATGAAGAGAACTGTAATTCGTGAGACTCCCAAACGGAGTTTATCACCTTAACCATGTGGGAACCCTTTAAACAGGGCTCCCGGATAGCCATGTGGCCACCGGTCCCGGGTTTGATTCCCGGTGTGGGCCTACATGCGAAATGACCTAAACAGTCGGAGCACTTATTAAAAATAACAACAATAATAGTAATACATTAATAAAATATTGCACAAAATTCCCTTTAAACGTAAAAATGGGCATTTGTTATTTATTAAAAATATAAATTCACATCGGAGATAAATTCATAGAAATTTTAAAACTGATATTTCTTAATGGTGAAACAAAATGAGTCACGTTAATATTTCATATGTTTCTCAAGAGATTATAAAAATATGGGATTCCCTCTTTAAGGTAAAGAACAGGCTGTGACACGGAAATATGACTGACGTTTCATCTACTCAATCAATTCATTAAAATATTCTTTTATTGACAATAGTTGCTGCCAAGTAATAACAGTCTACCATCTGTAACAGCCTTTTTAAATGGTTTCAGATTTGTTCGAAATATATATTATATTCACTTATAAATATTATATCTCGATTTAATAACTATATCCCACTCAAAAGCAACTCCTGAGCGCATATTTGGCGACATCGGAAATAAATTATGAAAAATCACATTTAATTGATCCGAAATATATTGCTCGAGGAATTTAAATAATCGCCAACTTTCTAATTTTAGATAATTACCTGCAAAATTACTCACTGAAAATTGGAAATTTAGGATGAAAGAGTAATCCGCAGTTGACATTTTCCATTCTTTCATGATATCCTTGTAGATCAATCCGAAGTTTTGAATCAATGGCATCATACAAAACTAAGTTAAAAAAAGAAATGTATTTTAATCTCATAATTGAAAACTAGAAAGAAATGTTCACTCAATTCCCGTGTCGTTTTGAGTACACTTCAGTTAAACATAAATATCTCTTGGTATGAGGATTTGAATAGTATTATTATGTATTGAATCAGACAAACGAATCTGCGAATGTTAACTAGTACTCTTGACAAAAAATTAATATAATTATGTAATCTTATTTAGCCACAATTGATTCCTTGCGGTGTTTTTGATCGTATAATCTAGGAAATAATTCTAATTTGTTGTAGAAAAGAAATCAGCCAATCAATCACCATTTTAATAATTTAATAAAATAATGATAAATAAAAAATAGAATAATTTCAATTGAAACAGATCATTACGGCAGTGTAAAAACCTTTGGCCAAAGCGACTATTTGATATGCTCCATCCATTAAGCTTGGAGACCTCATCTTGTATACAAAGCCCTCTTGACGGCTAATGGGGGTTAAGTATTATATAAGTTATATAAATTATAAGATCTAATGGATTTGAAAGCAGGGGTCAAAAGCTGGATGAAAGAAATTGATAAACGAACCTATGAAAAGAGAAATTGTCACTGCAGAGTTGAAAGCAAAAGTATCCAGTTGAATGCGCTAAAAATTGATCTGTACCTGATTGATCGAAATATAGGTTTGAGTGAATTTTCTACTTTTTGAGTAAAAGTTGGAAAACTAAGGAAATTTTCGATTTGAAAGCATTAATAAAGTATCCTTTTATATTTCTATAATTTCATTGTCTAAACTGCAAATAATATCGAACTTCTTTTTTAAGTCGTGCTCCACGGAGAAATGAATAATGGAGCAAGATGTTAGAGTCTTGTTGATTTGCTTCCTCATAAATAATTACAAGTCTTACGCGTTTGCTAACGTCTATCTTTCAACTTCAAACCACATGCTGACAAATCTTATACTTTAACTTATATGCCTGAAATGAGAAAAATATCGATAATACTTGGTCAGATATTGTCTTATCAGTTACAAAATATTAGTAGGATAAGATAAAATGTTGGATAAGAAACTCCTCCGTGTACGTACGAATATGTAATACTCTGTAATCGTGTGAGTTTTAGTGATTTGGGTTCCTGGAGCTAAGTGGGTAACTTAGTAAGCGGTCGACTTCGGGATTCGGACAATACGAGAACGAGAACTTTCAACAATACTACTGCTACTACTATACTGCAGTGATTCCGATTTAAGGGTGTGTGAATAAATTCGCTAGAATCAGAAGTTAGGAATTAATTAACCTAAACAATTTTACGAAAGACAGAATTACTCAATATACAATTTTGATGGTCACACAACGGAACACTTGTGGTACGGGACTGTTTACAATTACTTTACATTGATTGGACTCTAATTATGCCATTTAATAATAATGCTAACGACGACTTTATTATGCGAATTTCGGTCTTAAGTGACCACTCTTACAATTAAACTCTCTCAAGTCACGAGGAACACAAACAATCATGCCCTTACATGATTCGAACCCGGGACCCCGGCGTTGTTAGGTTAACACTCTAACCACCGAGACCGGAGATATTCACAATATGAAGTAGTAAAACAGAACACGTGACGAATTCAGTTAAATGCCGTATGAAGCAAAGTGGTTTGAGACAGATGAAACCCTCACAAAGTTCCGATAGTCGTCGGGAGATGTCTTCGAAATGTCGAGAGCGGAACAATGTACTCACATTGGAGACCCCACACGCCAACACCATCACCCATCCATATCCTCCGTCCGGTGGGATGAATTCCGAATTAGTTATGTTTCGTTTCTTCACATCTGGTTTATTCTCCACTTTGCCGGATCCGGCTTCGATCCCTTTTTTCCTCATTACCGAGTCTCTTCACAGATCACGGAGCAAACCTCAATCGAGACTTTCGGAAGCGTCTTTTTCCATCGCCGATCTCTGGATTAGGATCCAAACGTGTATGGCTGATGGTGCGAACTGCGAATAACATTTTTCTTGATTTTGGTGCGACGCGAAGGGGAGTGAGATAAAAGAATCTGAAGTAGACAACACAAGTGAGGAGAAATGCACGCCAAGGCCGGAATTTAAACGTTAGAGTCGAGCCTTTCCGGGACCCTACGACGTTCACTTCATTTGACTCCGTAAATTCCAACTAATGGACGAGAAAAGGGTTTAATTTTAAACCGCGTACAGAATTTGAGAGAAGCAATAAACTCACTTAATTACACCTCACTTTATATTTACTAGCACTTGATTTTTTCGACAAAATAAATCTATTACTCGTATTTATGACGCTTGTGCTTCATAGCTCGTACCCGTTGCAAACCAAGCAGCACGAGAAAAATCAAGAAATTATATAAGACTAGTCACCGCAAAACTTCAATTAATCTGTGAATAATATTAACCAGCAAGGAACACTGACATGATGCCCCATTGCCACACTCCAGAAGACTGCTATCGTATCACATGAGTGAGTTTATATATAGGCGCCAATGAATTATTCAATAAATAATATTTTGTTACTTAAGCATCCAGCTATTATGATTCAGAAACCGGCGATGAGGCACAGACATAAGAACTGCAATGATTAAGCTAACATTGAAATGCTTCAAAATAAGTTGATTGATAAATTGATCGAATTCAGAGTACATATATCAGTATCGTGATGAAAAGAATAAGAAACACTTATACACGTTACCATTTCTGTTTCTTATTCTTTTCTATCATGAATAGCTACCACAAAGTCGAGGCCGAAGGATTTTGTTATATCAGTATCGTTCACATGCGACAATCTTGTAGAATAAAAACACAAACTCGCAATTAGAAAATCTTTCCTCTTTTTTTTGTTAATAACTTTCCTTTGTTTTTTTTCATTTTTTATTATAAAATCTAGATCTGTGTCGAATTCCGATAAGAAGGCAACATGTCTTAGCAGATTGAGGTCAACCTGAGAAATTTAGAAACCTTGAAATTTAGAGAAGATAAAGTATAGGTACTGACTGCTGTTGCTACTTAATGACCACCTTCAACCGTCAATTAGAGCTACCGGATACTCCAGTGGTTAGCGCGTTCGCCTCCTGTGATAGTAGTCTCGGGTTTAATTCCCGGTAGATGGCAATGTGTGAGAAATGATCTCAGACGTCGGAGCACTTAAACTTAAATACTAAAAATATTCGCAAATTGTTCCAACTAAAACTACAAAATTTTATTTTGTGTTCGTCAGGATATTCTAATTTTGAAACTATCATTTGTAAGTGTCATGTATGTAGTTCAAAAGCCTTTTCTGCAAGTCATCCTTGCATTTGGCTAAGACAACATTATGGGATGAAATCGATGTAATTTAAAATACTTCTCTGAGTTCTTTTTTAAGTGTACGGAAAAAATAAAATTCTTTTGAACTCATCGGCTAAATACTGCGAAGTGATTTATCGCTAACACAAATCAGTTCTTAATGTCATCTTCCTCGACAGAGTAACATAAAATTGAAATCCATCTCAACCATATAATGGATAAAATATAGATATTTTCAATTTTACATTCCACACTATATTATATTACACGATCATCATAAGCGAACCACTTATTTATATGCATGTTATCTTTATCAGTTTCGTGGCACTCTAAATAAAATAGAATTGCAGTTTCTATTAAGGGAATCTTTACCCAAAGCTTGTTGCTTAGACCAAAAATTTTGCTATAGGTGATCGAAAACAAACAAATTATTCCGATACCGTATCTTTTTATTGTACGCAAATGCAAACTAATCTTTCGTTTCTGTTTTCGGATTTTATAAAATTAAAAAGAAAGTGTAAATTCTGCAGTATAAAAGCAATTATATTAACATTACCTTATTTCCTTTTAGATTAGTGTCGTTTTCAAATATCTCCATTCGGTTAAGATATATAGGCTTATCGAAACAGTACCAAATGAATTCCGAGAAATTAAGGTTTTCATCTACGTAAACATAAGTTCAATAGAGGTAGAACGAGAAAAATGTAAAAATGCGGATGATTTATTATCAATTAAAATTTTATTTCTATTTTTAACAGGATTTCAAAGATAAAGGGCAGCCAAGGATATTTTAAAACAGTTAATCGCACCAGTTAAGATGAGATATCCTATTAAGTATGTGTATTAGGCGAAATTTAAGAGTCCTTCACTTCAGCCACAAAACCGTGATTGAACTCTAAAAGGACTACGGAAGAATTAAGAGTTTTTTTTATTTTTTTCTTAGCTCTCAGTTTGGAAATCGTTAATGTACTCGATACTGAATTAACTTTCCTTGGCTAAGGAATCAATTCTCAAATGAAAAACTTGAATCTTCTGTAAATTACCTATATCAAGATAATACATTAATTTTTTTCAGATCTAATTATCATCTCACATTTCAAGTAATACAGGAACTTGGCAACGATATCAGTTCTTATGATTTCCTTGCATAATGAAGTACTATGAATTGTGTGTACAAAAAGTTTAATCAATTGAACATAATCGCCCCTCATTTCGATAAAATGCAAGTTATCATTACTTATCCTTTTCTGAAGAATTTTCTTCGTGACTCCAAGTAAATACTGATCATGTGGGCTTCTCCTTTTTCACATTTAAGCCAGATTTCCTACACCGAACTCCGTTGTAAAGTCTTCGATGGGAAAGTTTCCAACTAAATATCCTTCACTTGCCGATTGTCTGCCGTTCATAGCTCATGATCCATATGCAGCGAAAATAAATATGAAGCACATCGCTTCTTTCTTTGATCCCGCGAAGTACCTTCGTTGCTGTTTATAGATCAGTACCATTCAAGAAGTTTCAGCTCCATTAAAATACGATTCCTCCGAAAATATCACAGTATATGTTAAAAGGTTAATTCTTATCCTTGACATTCTTCTCGCTAGGCGCATTCTCTACGTTAATCGTCGAATGCTTCTTGGATAATCTTCGTCTACAGTAATACACCAACAACTCTGTTGTCCAAAGACCCACGGCGGTGAAGGTAAGAATGTTGATGCAATGCAAAGAGGCTGAGTAATCATCGCTGTAGTCCCGAAGATAACCTAAAAAATTAAGATAAGGGAAGTTACTTCATGTGAAAAGCACATCATGTAATAAATGCTTGATCTCTAAGTTAAGACCATTAATTCTTTTTACTTTCAAACCAAACGAATAACATGGTTGGGGAGGAAAGTTTTTCCACTTCCGTCTTCAGTTTATTATATCTTGATTTGTAATATTTATTTCATCTCTCTTCCCCTACAACTTATATATAACTATTTCCATTTGTCATTTGAGTAATCTTAATATAAGTAATTACCAGGAGATTAATTGCAAACGTCAACAACCTGAAACTGCTTACTATCCATATCTTCTCCCAGTGATTTTGATATAAACAATATCCTTTTAACATCATAAATTTTTTAATTTAAATTTCTATGGTTATTTACAGTCTCTCTTTCTAAATTACCATTTACATTAATCATCTATTTCGATTACTCTTCATCGATATTTATCCCTGAAACAATAATCAATTAACTCGAGATGGGTATTCCCTGCGTATAAAAGACTTGCAATTAAACATGAACTATACATTTGTCGTATTTTCACGTCCGGATAACAGTTTTCCTTCCCTATTGCATGCCCCGATTCCAGTAAGGCATACTTCTAATTTTTGTTCAAAAAACGGTTAAATACTACTAAAATTTCTGCATTCTATACAGCAATAAAAATCTTCTTCTTCTTCTTCTTCATCGCCTTTTCCCATGTGTTATGGGGTCGGCATTGCTATGCTTTATTTTTCTTTTCCACTTCTCTCTCTCTAGGGCGCCCTCCCATCTTCAGCCTTTCTCTTTAAGGTCTTCTGCTACCTTGTCCTTCCATCTCATCTTAGGTCGTCCTACCTTCCTCTTTCCAGGTCACTTCTAATCTCCCCACTCTTTTACCAACATATTCATCTTTGCTTCTTTCCACATGCCCAAACCACCTCAACCTTCCTTTCTGTATCTTTTTCCCAATCGGGCCCACTTTTGTCGATCCTCTGATAAAGTTATTTCTCACCCTGTCCTTTCTTGTGACATTATTCATCCACCTCAACATTCTCATTTCGGCCACCTCCATTTTCCTTTCCTGTGCCTCTGTTATAGGCCATGTCTCCGAGCTGTAAAGTAGCGCCGGCCTCACCACAGTCTTATATAACTTCCCTTTTATCTCACAGCTAACTTTTCTGTCACAGAGGACACCGCTCAGCTTTCTCCAGTTCATCCACCCACACGTTATTCTGTGCTGTATTTCCTCATCCAGTCCTCCTTCCCTTTCCACGATCGATCCTAGATATTTAAATTTCCTTTATAGATGTCAATTTTTCACCCTGGAGTTCTATAACCGCACTTTCTTCCTCACTCGTTGACATGTACTCCGTTTTTGTTCGGATAATCCTCATACCTCTCTCCTCGAGCACATTTCTCCATTTTTCAAGTGTCTATTCTAAACTATACAGCAATAAAAATTAATTATGATAAATCTCAGCCTTTTCCAACAACCAATTTATCGGGTGTAGTTACTAAATCATCGTAGCACCAAATCGTCCCGGACGAACTCGCAGCGGGACAAACCACCGGCTGCGCACTCCAGCTAGTTATATCGTCTCCTATTTTTGATATCTCAATACAGATAGAGTGCAAGCGGAAACAAAGGCATTTTTAAGTTGTTTCGTTTTATAGCGAGCATAGTGGGTAAGAAACTGTAACTATAAAAATCTTGTGTAGTTCAGCAGTAACACCGGATTTTTCTTTCGTAATTCACATTCATTTTTCCCAAAAATTAGCTGAAAATGAAGGATTGCAAAGACCTTTCACATTGATTTTTCCCAATTATGAAAATACTCACCAAACACAGGCCCAACGGTTATAAATAGAACGCCATTTGCTAACATCTGCAAACCAGAAGCTGTGGGAAGTCTGCGTAATGGTACGTAAGAAGGAATGACTAAGCCCATGTACACCGTTCTTAGTCCTTTCCCGAATCCCAGCCATATAGTGGCCGCTAATATAGTTGTTAAATCTTCAGCGTGCGCCAGTACTGCGAATGGAAATATAAATATTACTATCTAAACCCAGATGGCTATAAAATTTCCTAAACACTAATCAAAGAATCCAGGTTACGTGCATTACTATTCATGGACTTCCTAATCTCAACTGTATATTTAAGTTAGATCTCTCTCCAGTCTCTGAAGATTTGTTTTTGTTTGTTACAATGAATAAAACAGAAACCAGCTGAGAATATGCATCTGTAAGTAATTTGAAAGAAATTTTTGACTTAAAATTCGGAAATAAATGAGGATTAGTTAAAGAAAAGTGAGAGGGAAAGGTTTTTAATGGGGAAAATAAAGAAAAATAAGGAAATGAGTTAGGTTTTGCGATAATAAGAGTCACTTAAGAAGGATCCGAAAGGACGGATTGTGGAAAACTATATTGCAGAATACTTCGTGAGTTATAAGTATAGTTAAATTATGGGTAGGGCAACAAAAGGGAAGTAACAGATGAAGAATAGAATACTAAGAAATCCAGGACATCCGAATGAAATATTCAAGGTATTTTACTAACCAAAACCTAAAATAACCGACTTATACTCAATCATGACAGTTATAAATAATAGAATTGCTGAATATGAAAATAAATGTGGTGCATAACAATCTTGTTTAAAAGGTAGCATAACTGCTTAGTTATGATAATAATAATTGCCACCTTGTCGAAAATCAGGTAATTTACAACGTTCTTTATCTCAATCTGAGATGTTGCAGGATAATACCCTACGTGTGGCAGGGGGTGTAAACATCAAGCGATCGAGTTACCTCTTTAACTTAATTTTGTCGCGTACCGTTCGCGGAAAGAATGAGTTGATAAAAAGCGTTTAAGCTTTAAGATTATACCTAATTGGGTTCCATCGCATTTAAATATCTGAGTGTATGAATAATAAAGTACCTTTGAAAGGATTATTAAATATCACATAGAATTCATACAAATCAATACTAATTTCATAGGTATATCGACTTACTAAGTCACTCATTTTATTATACATACAACATACTTCTTGGTGGTTTACACTTAAGTATTTCAATTTAAATTTGTCGGTATTTTAAATGTCCTAAAGCAAACAAAATATTACTCGGGAGGGGTTTTCATAAAACAATGATAACCAGGGTCTAAGTTTATTCGCAAATTACTCACTGATTCTTCCAGTAGCCAGAATACTAAGTCCAACAGTATAGGAGATTCTTGGGTCAATCTTCACCTTATCAGTAAAGAAAGGTACCGTAAATCTCGTCACGAGGTCAACGACAGCTAAGATGGACAGGAAATGCGCCACTTCGCTCTTCTCGTATCCGAACTCTGCGTAAACGAAAGGCACGAGCACCGCGAAGTTGACCTCCGCCGTGAAAGCAAGGGTTAACCCCACGAAAATCGAGACAAACTTCGGATCTTTTAAGATGGTAAGGTCAAAAAAATCAACGATAGAGGACAACACTCTTCTGAAAACGGATATTTTAGGAATAGGCATTTCTGCTTCCACTTTTTTCTCGAGGACATCTGCCTTTTTCACCGAGATGGCCGGCTCCTCTTCTTCACAGATAGTTCCGCAATCTTCGCATCGGTGAGGACGAGGACACCCAACACTACCCAAAGACCAGCGGCTGGAGTGCCTGCTTATCGGTGCTGTCACATCCAAGCCAAGGGTTGACTGAGTATCTACTATGTATTCACCGTCCTCTTCCTCCCCCACCACTTGACCTCTCCTTAAAGATGCCCTCCTGCACCTCGGGGGATCCTCGCAATGTTCAACTTCCAGAAACGTCTGCTGCTCGTCCTTTTCCAATTCTACAGCCTTTGGGTCTTCCGCTCGAACCCACTTCCCGTGCCAATGGACTGGCTGAAGCAAGAGAGCTGCTGGAAGTGTGTGGAGGGCCACGCCGGCCAAGATGAGGACGGTGCCGTGGACGTCGGTGTACAGCAATAGGAAGCTAATAAGCTGAGGCATTATCACCGGAGAGAGGCCGGTCGCTGTCCAAGAGAATCCAGTCGCTACTCCACGCCGTGCTTTGAAGTAAGTGTTAAGCGCTAGGGCGTTGGAAGGCCAAAGGATGCCGGTGCCAATACCTGCCAAAAGAGTTTGTTTGTAAATAAGAGAAGCAGGATACAGGCCATTGGTAGCGCATCGTTTTTCAATGGTAATTTCTCATCAAGGAATGAAGAACTTCCTCGAAGAATGTATGAAGATAGAATTAATGTCAAACTTAATTAAAGGAGAGATAAATTTCTCGGGTATTCGTTAGAGCACTATAGCCTCCTGAAACCAGTGTTCAAATGATTGGTGAAGTGTACGAATTATTGAGAAGAATAAGGGTTATCATACGAGAAGAGGGTTAGTAAGGAATAGTTAAGGAATGAAGCAATTGGCAGGAGCCGGGATGATTTGGGAAGCAGCGAACCAATTCTCGGATGAAATTCAAATTCTATTCAAACAGATGCGACGTTATTTACCTCCTAAAATAGCGAAGAAAATAGTGAAGTGAGTGATGGACTCCACTTGGGATGTAATTAAAATGGATGTTATTGATAAACATCCTCCGAGCAGTGCCATCTTCCGGAATCCATATTTTCTTAGCAACGCACCCGATAACAAACCTGAAAAATAATTTTAAGCTAATGAGAGAAACAAGTTCTAATTTCATGAAATTTTAAAAATCTACGTAATATCTTTCTTATTTTTATATTCAGATGTCGACATATTACAGGAAATAATATTAATTACTGATAGAGAACAAGGTAAATTTTAGAAACATTTTTTTTGTGTAAACAGTTAAGAGTCTCGCATAATATATTCAAGTGATATTCCTAATTGGTGATATATAATAAATTCGAAAATTGATATTCTATTCAAGACCAAAATCGTTTCCCAAAAACGTATATCAATTCTCGATACTAATTGAAAAGAAAATATCTTACCCAATACTATGGGTAAGTTGAATCTAAAACTACACTACTATTGTATCATTATTTTAAGTATAAGCCTCTGTAGCCTCAGTGTCTACTTCTTAAAAGAAGCGAATGTTTTCAATGAATTATAATAATTATAAATAGCTTTCTTTCGACAGTTGCTGCCATGTATTTATATTAAACTCTTCCTTTTTCCCAAAACTTTATTTCTTGATGTTTACTGTAAGCTTAACCATTCTCTAAAATACCCTTAAATTGATATTCAACATTAAAACTCCCTCCTAAGCAAACTTATGAAGTATGTGCATACACTTATTTCTTTAAATTACATCCAATCAATGTTCATCCTTTCGGAGATTGGAAAATTTAAGGATTATCCAGGATCGTTTATTTCTATTTCTATTCGTAAAGGAAATAAACGACATTCTGTAATGCAATGATATCAGTGAGATATAGAAGTAGAGAAAGTATTATTCTAGTATATTTCTCAACTTTTCAACGATTTCTCAAGGTTAACACGATCCTCTTCTTACTGAAAATTGCGTTCACTTAGCTTACTTTGTTAGTGATCACGGCGAATTTTCCATTTTCTTACATACATTTTAGAGCTATAAAATATGAATATTTATCTAATTAGATTTTCTCACTCAGGAGTTTAACAAACCTAAAAAATGAAATTTGTATCAATGTTAAAATAACTCATAAGAGTTAGAAAAACTTTATAGGCGATACGAATCTTAGGCGGTAAGAGTCTTCTTTTCCTGTTTTGTTATGGAAAACTACCTCAAGGTCGCGCCTGTAATGATAGATTGCAATTGATAAACATTTGTCTTCTGTAACTCTAAATCTTTTCCGATTTCCGATTTATCGCTGCGTTCTTCCCTCTGCCCCGAACGGTCTTCCAAAATCATAGGTTTGTCACATTTCCTCAATTTGAAATATTTCTTTCTCTTGGGCCACTGTTTCTTCCCTTATCATAGATATACTGTAAATATTAAATTATTTACCCGTGAGACTTGATACTGTAAATTCCAGGTTCCTCATGAATGAGTATTCCGCCTGTGTTATTCCCCATTCTTCGTATTTCTCCTTGTAGACGAGTCCAAAGTTCTGCCCGAGTGGTAACGTCGAAAACTAAATAATTAAATTGCGAAGAAGATAATTAGTTTTTTGAATAGTGCATTTTCGACTAAGGAAAACCCGATATAACTAGATATTCTCCACCAGTACGCGTTAAATTTTAAATTTTAATGTAAAAAGTAAAGTCGAGTCTATGGCGCGGCATCCCTTAGCCAGGTGACATTCGCCTTGGGAGCCAGCGCATCGACTCCCGCGACACTCTATTTCGCTTTTCCGTAGCGCGTTCCAGTTTTTCTAGTCAGTAACGACGAAGGAAGCAAATAAATTCCCCATTCATCGGAAATATCCTCACTCCAGGTCGCCTTTATGACCACGGTCGGACGCATTAAATTAAAAATCAAAGTTTAAATTCGGAGATTTCAACAGCTGTTTTCACCTGCCATTCCGACCACAAAAACTGGAACGCAGTATAGACTGCTCGGACAGGCTGACGTTTAATGTCGTCACGATCAACTTCATGGCCCCAACAGGTAAAATATAAATTCACTACGATAAAATGAACAGAGGCGAAGTATTGATGCTGTAGCTATAATCATATATATAAAAAGCAAATGTCTGTCGGCCATCCGTCTGTCCGTCCCCCTATTTATCTCAGAAACAGCTTGACTTAGAGATCTGAAACAAACTACATTGTGTTTCTACGATGCTGAAATCCCCAGGAAAACTATTTTCATCTCTGTAAAGGCCCGGGTTCGAACCCAGGAGGACAAAATACGTTTCCATAAGAGATATACGTAAATTACGTTTTCATGACTGGTAGAGCTTGCTCCTTTTACAAAATTAAATTAGAAACAATGGTCCTACGAAATTCAGACAAGTGTCACAAGAAAGGAAAATGATCATAGAATCTTATTTTAGTCGTGAATCATTCATATAATTTCGAAATTGCGAGAACTTTGATAAAAAGAAGGAAAATTTGTCAAGTTTTTTCGGAAATAAACAACCCATCCCTTTGACGACCAAAGCAATTATTGAACATTTATTTCCTTAGTTACCTCATATAAATACACGAGGTTAATCGGTTTATATACTTTTCCATATGAAATGTACGTAAAATAGGTTTTCGTTACCTGCAGAGGTTGTTTCTTTTACAAAATTAAATTAGAAACAATGGTCCTATGAATTCAAGAGAAGTGTCAAAAGAAAGGAAAATGATCATAGATTCTTATTTTAGTCGTGAAATATTGATATAGATCCGAACTTTCGAAGATTTTGATAAAACACACGGAAATTTCGTAAAATATTTGGGAAATAAACAACCCATCCCTTTGACGACTAAGGCCATTGTTGAATGTTGATTTCATGAATTATCCCATATAAGTGCACGGGGATAATCAGTTCTTATAATTTTTATAAGAAATTTACGTAAAGTAGGCTTTCATGACTTGAAAACAGTAGAATAAATATTATAAATAATGGTAAGAAATATATTGAGTTATTTTGATCTTACGACGGACTGTTTCAGGCTTCGGAGGACCAGATATATACGATAATAGATATATTTTTAAACTAAATTAAGTACCGTCATGCTTGACGGGGGCGTTTACTAGTAATATATTAAGAAATAGCCGAGTGCTTTCTCAAAATCTTTAAAAACAAACACAGTGAGTCCCTGAGTCACGCGAATTCAATTTACGCGATTCCATAGATACGCGTTTGGACAGAAAATTAACCAAATATATTCTTTGAAAAACAGCAACGCCGCACATGTCAAGCTAAAAACTTATTCCACAGTAATTTAGAGCCTAATAGGAAATTTTTATCTAACCTATTAGGGGAATGGAAGTATAAATACTTATCTAATGCACCACAGACTATTTTATTTATTTACTATTGTTAATGTAATATTTAATTTAACATGCTGATTGCCATCGTCATAGTTGTAACGACTATAATTGACAGAATTCCAAAAGGAATTGCTCTTATAATGATATTTCGTCTAGCCTTTTACCTATGAGGAGGATAAGCCCATTCCACTTGGCTCTCCTTATAGAGTATTTTTTTATTTTTTTTCCTTGGCTTCTGGTTTTACGTACTTGCAATTCTTACAGATTTTACAATTATATATGCATTCCAATAATAATATCCTATAACATCGTAGCATCTTTACATTACTTATTAAGGCATATTTGTACTTGAAAGTAAAAATGTTCTTGGTATTACGGTACTTGTTGTTTGATTTGTTTATACTTCGTACGTAATTATTCGTTTGTGAATCTTCTTGCTAAAGCTTATATTTCTTAGGTTTATTTTCTATTAAAAGAATTTTACGACGTATTTTATTGCCATTGTTCCGTGTTTTAAGTGTAATATGCTCTCAATTTCTGTTACATTTATATATCGAAATAATTTAACCAAACAGAATTTAAATATTAGTTTATTCAACACGTGGGTGGTAAAAATAATTCACGTTTCAAACGTTGAAACGTTTTACATGTGAGTCTAGATCAGTTCATGACGCACTCGCGGACTACCAAGTGATATATGAGGAAAAGAAAAAAGCTGTTTTAAAGACATAAGTACCGAAAAACAGCAATTAATAATGCATTTCCAGATTCACCAGCAAAATCTTGAACGTACGTAATGATAAAAATTATGCAAGTTTTGCGACTTTTTATTAGCATTGGGATTAATTTTCTCTCATTTATGATTAAATGCAATGAAAAAATAGAGGTAAGGTAACTAACTTTGTATTCCTTTTTCAAAAGACTGTTGATGCCTGTCTCGTGAGTAACGGCCAAAGGATGGCGCAGACAAGTCATTCTTCCGTCCATTTGCTGCCGCCAGAACTTCTTGACGAACTATGCAGTTAGTTATTTCTCACAAGGCACCATGTTTTGTGATTAATATAATTCCATTGTCTTAATTATTTGTTTTTATTTTATACCTATTCAACTTTAATTTTTCATTCTCACGTTCAACGCTGAGCGACGACGATCGTCGTCCAGCAGGTGCTCTCCGGTGACTGCGGAAGACGATCGTCGTCCATGGTCCGTATTCTTTTCAAAGGCCTTCTTCAAGTAGCGCCGCAAGCGCTTCCATTTCCCTTTTCAGTCATTCTTAAGGCTCTATTTCAGTAGTGTTTCGTAGTTTTCATTTTTAACCGATATTTTTTTATCTATTTTTTCGACGATCGTCATCCAAATTTAAATATTAAAAGTTGAAGTAAAAAATTTTTTTTCTATTTTTCTTTGGGCAATTCATGATTGGGAATACAAAGATAATCTATAACCATAAAAATAAATTTCAGTCACCGGCAAAAATTGAAAATTTACCCTCAGCGTTGAAAGTGTTAAGAAAATGGCATATATGTGAAATTACTGCGAAGTTAAATGTTATTTGGCCAAGTTAATTAAATTCGTGGAATTTTCGACTTACGCTGAAAGTTTTGGGAAGGATTAACCGGGGACTTACTGTATTGCATACTTTGAAGCGTTACATGTAAAATTAATCAACTGGATAACAATAAAGTCAGCACTAGGACTTGTTATTTCCTGCATTTTTAATAATCTCGGGATTCCGAGATGAAAATATTTTTTGACATGAAAATGTGACATACATTCTACTAATTTCAGATTTTTTATAACCATATAAAAATATCACAAATAAAAAAATGAAATCAATTACGAGCAATTTTAAAATACTGTATGTAAAATTAAGTAACAAATAACAGAGGTAAGAAAATGAACAGTTTAACTCAAAATCAGAAACTCATATAAGACTACACTATATAATTAAATAAACTGTGTAAGTTGATTTATAATAACTCTTCTATATTCTAAAGTCTCAAAATACAAAGAGTGTTTACACTTTAATCACTTAAGGATGAGCGTATAATGAAACTGGCAGCTGAGCAGAATGCTCCATGTGCAAATGAAAGAGGGATGCCCAATGGGAATTTAACTTACTAGAAGGAAACAAAAATGTTACGGGATATAATTTGTCGCTTCTGGGAAAGGGGAAGTTAGCTTTATCTACGAGATTCCGGTATCCAGGAAAAGCGGCACAAGTACTATTTAGCTCATAATCACTGAAGGCAATCAAACACATCGTGTATATAACAGCCCTTTGCGGAATATTAGAAGGCAAGGTTCGATATTGTTTGGTGGTACACACATACTAATCCTATGTAATCCCTCAATTTCGTGGTTGAAAACGTAGGCGTGCCTTGAAATTTTTGTATTATTCATCGAGATGGAAAAGCTTTCTCTAATTCATCCAATTATGATAAATTTCTAATTCATCCAATTATGATAAATTTCTAATTCATCTCTGCAAATTCCGCTCGATTGAAGTAATCAATATGACATAAGGAAGATTCACGTAATTAACCGATCAGCAACAAATAATTGCCTCTTAAGAGGTGGATGACTCACCCTTACGTTTTTCGTTTCGAATTAATTTAAATGTTTTTCGTATTTTACATGAAATATCTCATGAAACTTAAGTTTTGAAGTAAGGCTTTCGTGTAATCCGAATTTTCTACTTTAGAATACTTCAATATTTTTAATACACTTCCATTTTGATTAAATAAACATCGAATTTTTAACAATTACAGAAGATAATATAGATTACAGCAGAACAATTCCAGCATTTTTTAAATATTTATATTACAGAATATTAGCGTCATGATTCTCATTTCAAAACAATAAGATAGATAGGCATTTTATTGGCGAGGTTAGACCCAATTGGGCCTCTCCTCCACTCTTTTCTTCTAAATCAATTTACGATAGACTTACTTTTTTATGCTAGATTTCGCAGTTGAGGTCTCGAAATTTATATTTTTAAATTAAATGTTATTCTATGTTTCTTACTTGCCTCCATTTCCTTAGTGCGTGATTACTTATGCTGCAATACAATTTTTATTAGAAGCTTTCATATTTAGTTGCGAAAAACAGTATCATACAAATTCACAAATACAAATGAATCATATCATTTTAAGTTATATTTATTGCGATGATAATGATACTCGAATGTAATGTAAACAATTGATTCATGATGACAATTTGTTGTCAGCATAAGTAATATGCACAATTCATTGCTACTAATATTTTGTGACCAATGTAAGCTATGGTACGAAGTCACGAAAAACTGTTTTTTCAAAGTCTTAAAAAATAATTTTTACCTCCAAATCAAGAAATGTATGGTTTTAGTATTTTATTCATAGGGGGGAATGTTATGTTTGCACCCGGGTGGCAGATAGGGTAGGCGCGGTTCTGGACTGAATTTGGTGAAGTTAGGTCCATTTGAGAGCTTTTTAACCTAACCTTGTATATCGTTATAATACAAATCAATTTAAAGAAGAAAAATGAAATTGTAGGTTTTGGGAAAAAACCTTCACGGCTTAAGTTCGCAAAGAGAAAAGTGGCGTCGCGGGAAAACAGCCTAGGAGGAGGGCGAAATGAATCATAGAAAAGACAGTAATAGTGACTCTAAAAATAAATCAAATGACCTTGGCTGTCGAGAGACAGATAATAAAAATCGTCGTATCAATTGCTATTACAGAAAAAATTGGATGCCCGCTTCTGAAGCATAGCAGTTTTAAGCGCTTCAAAAAAATGGGTAAATTCGTGAAATATGCCTGGGTAACAAAAATTAATCATATAAAAATCGCAAATTCCAAAGATATCACGAAAAATCCATAGACCATAAAGACCGTTTTACTTCATACGCCTTCTGGGAACGATAAGTACAAAAATCCTTCCCTTCGATTTACCTCGACATTTACATTTTATCACTTGGGTATTTTAACATTGGAGATCTTTAATTAAAGTAATTAAACCGGTGGAAATAGGGAAACCTGTTCCCCTTAAATAAATAAAATAATGATCTAATAATCTGAAAAGGGTGCTTGGAAGAGAAATAAGAGCGTGAAATAAATCTCAAAATTCGGATTTCACATTGACGAGAATAAATTTAAGTTACACCACCAAATAAATAAAGACAGAATGTTACATACGAGGAGAAATTTTGTTTTCGTCTAGTAAAATGTATGGATATTCGATTTTCTAAAGAAACATTAGAAATTATTACGAGAAAAAAGGAAATTATGAATCGCAAAAAGATAAAAAAGAAATGTAAATACAACTGTATATTGCACAACAGAAGGTTGTACAAATGTAAAACCGTCTACCATGAACTATTAATAATTGACCAAGCTAGATTCTTGTTCAGAACTTAACCATAATACGCAGCATACTGGGATCGATGGTTGCATTTTTCACTTGAAACTGTCTCGAGATGTAATTCCACAATTTTTTCTTTTGTTTATTTTAATCGCATTAAATGAATTTCCAGTATTGGCGACGTTTGCTCATTGGTTAGTAGTAATAAACGTTATGCCATGCAAACATTTAGTTTTCATTATCAAACAAAATACTACGTTTAATTTTGCAAATCATATCAGAGCGAGCACTGCGATAAATCAGGAGCCGCCAATTCATCATCATGCATTATCCGTATCATATGTGCATTAGCCGTAGATTCATTCAAGCAGAGAGAAGACACCAGTGAAGGCTGTCTTACGTAACGTCCAAGCAAATTACCATATCGACACACGTCATAAGTTGTTATTTAATTCGGTGGAAGCAATAATATCCTCACGTTTGACATTCCGCAGGCAAGGACCACCACCCACCCCCATCCTCCGTCAGGTGCAACCAACTCCATCCCTTCCTGCTGCTTTTTTTTCTTACCCCTCCCTGAGGTTTGTCCTTCTGACTCCTTTGCAGAATTTCGGGAATCCATCGCGATCACCAGTTTAAACCACGTATATCACAATAACACCACTTTCAACCCCACTTCAAACTTCAGTCGTCTTAATTGATTTTCTTATCCTAATTATCACGAAAACTTGTGTACTTGCTACCAAAACTACGAGAGTGAGGCGGACTCAGTTCGTAAGCGCCAGAGACAGCATTTCAATCCTTCCATCCACATCTCACCAACTGCCATGACGAGGGAGATGTGAAGAAACCCGCTTCCGAGATTCCTCTCGCGACCTTGGAATGACGCCGCGGATTCCGCCAATCACGCGAACTCTGGGTTATTGTCGAAAGCGCATTCACTATCGGCCGTTAGTTTAGTATCTGATCGTTCCTCAGTCCCGATCATCAATTGCCGACTTTAAATTTCTTGCGGAAAGCGAAACAGCTGAGCAGCTAAAGGTCAATTCATCGAACTTACGTAAAATAGTGAAGTAACGGCAGATTCTGATATCCGGCAGTCTTATAGAACTCCAAATTTAAGTGTTCTTGCTACTTCCAAGAAAAATAATCTGCTTCAAACAAACAAAGGCAAAATTCTCAGAAATAAGAATTAGATATTATTTACCACATATTTGAGTAAACTGTTTTTAATTTACAAAGGATGGATAAAGGATGGATATGGAAAGGAAAGGATGTTTAAAAAGAAGTAAATAATGCACAGTGGGCTCAGGAACGAATTTTGTCAGGGGCTGAGTAAGAATATATGAGGACAATATCTAAATATGAAATATAAGAAAAACTGAACGTGATAAGAAAGATTCGGACGACGGACATCATCCTGGTATAAATAGATAATTTGTTATTATTTTCGCATCTTTTCATGATTCCATCGCTCAGCTATAGATAACTAATCATCGATTTGCTAAAGAGGACAGACCGAGCATAAATTATCTGAACATTAACTAAACAATAATGTACTCTATGATTGAATTTCTATATACTGGTGTACGTAATGTTAGGTAATAGTCCTAAACATCCACGCTTATTGCATTGAATTCTTGTACTTAACCAAAAATCTACTTGTTTCAACTCTCTTTGAACATGATTCTTACAGCAAATAATTATAAGAAAAATAATTACACCGGCAACTTTTCTGTCGTAGAAGTTTGATTTAATTGCGTGAGAAAGAACACCCTTCTATTATACGTAACTATACTCCCCGAGGGTTTTAGGAATGAATACAGCGATTTCTTGAATTTCGAAACATTAGGGTAATTCAAAAAATATATAAGGTATGCGGAAACCCATTAGTGTATACATAAATTTTAAAATTAACGTAAGTAAATCATTATTTTATTTATCGTATTATCGAGGTAAATATTTCCACGCTAAAATTAAAAATAACCACACATAAAGTTAATTATTGGATTATGAAAAGTGGTTGTTTAGTATGAGAAGATTCGATCTGACGAAAGTAATCGTCCAAAACAAAGAAAATCGACTTAATTAAAACATATTTGGCATATTCCATTTCTTTTCTTCAGCATCCGTAGAAGAAACAAGGGATATTTCCAAACGAGATCGATGGTATACGAGCAATTGTCAGCAGCTGCTGAGAAATACATTGCCCTCTTTTGATTAAAGAGTCAACTGGTGAAACCGCGTACTTATAATCAACCGTCATAGATGTGGAAGATGTATTTTGTTCTTTAAATCGAGTTTTAAACCACTTTCATAACATATTCTGAAAGGATTGCACATTATAGGTTACACCCCTATTGATGATTTTTAAACATTAGTACGTGTATGTGTATAATCAATTGATATCACGTTGATTCAAAAAAAATTAAACAAAACAACATTATATTATAATACAAGATCATATGTCGCAATGTATTTTGAAGAACATTGGTTTCATTTAATAAAATAAAATAATGGATGAAAATTTTACGTAATGTGCATCCTAAAATAAAATAATAAGAGTAAAAATAAATAAATATTTAATAAATATAGCCACTCATTTTGGTACTGATAGAAGTCTTTGGAGATAAGGTTCATAATGCAAGACGTTACAGTTTATTTATCTAAAAATCTTTAAAAACTCATAAACCACGCGTGTATGCACTTAAAAAAGCTCAGATAAAGGGCCGCCCTCCCTTAAAAAATGCTGAAAGATTTTGTTTCAAATTGACGTCATATTGAAATTTTCATGATAAAATATTGAAATATTTCATTCATACTATAACTTAATAACAGTTTTAAATATCCTCGCAGTAACGAAGAACTTAATACTTGTCTAAAATTATCGAAAAACAAATTATAAACAATAAAAGATTGAATCAGGACCTGATGATGGCGTCGTACTGATCTTGATCTGAAAATTTAAAAAATATGCTGTGAAAATTAAAATATTTTTTCGTTTTGTCATTATGTCGTTGCGCGAATCCTAAAATATAAACCCTCGCATAGTGGAAATATTTTTTTTAAACTTCTTTTGAAGAAGGGTTCCAAAGGGTATATCCCAGAAAACTCGTATCAGAAATTCCTAATGAGCAATCATCCGTTATGAAACACTCGTTTTATTTCTCCTTCAAAAACTTCTTTACTTATATTATTATTATTAACAGTGCTTCGAAAGATGAGGTCATTTCACACAATGGCCCCACCGGGAATCGAACCCGGGACCGTTTTCAACAAAGAACTTGGCAATAGCGCAATTCTCTTGGCTAATCAACAATACTTTAATGAGTGTTTGAGTGATTGCATTTACATGATTTATATGAAAAACCACCATCTGTTTCTAAAGACTCATTCACGGAATGCAAAACTTAGTTTCTCGCTTACGAAAAACGCAAGTCACAATTTAAACGGAAAGAATTTTCCGTAACGCGATGACGTAACATATCTCCATCATTGAGATGATTATCTCATTTACTCTTGACGACCTCCTCCCATCTGGTGAATAAAGCTTTGTAAAAAATTCTAATATCGCCACTTTTCTCCCTCTTTCATTTATAAAGAAATATCTATTTATCTTTTCATCAGGTCATTCCAGGATTTTTCAACGGGATTTTTCATCAGGAAGTTCATACGTACTTTTGAATAACCCACCGTCTTCTTTCCAAACGACGCTTCTCTCAGGACTACTAAAATGATTTACTCGGAAAAACTTTTTGAAAAACTGTTTTCTAAACTACGAACAAGTCTATTAAAATGAAAATGAATAGTCCAATATAGTTTTCTGCAGGTATTGATAACTCCAAAAGGAATTTATCGTTTTCATTTTCTCTAAGAGAATAAACAATAGCACTCACTGGTCATAGTTCTCGATTTCTAGAGATAAAGATTGTGAAAGGAAAGGTATATTGGATAGCTCTGGTGAGCGTAAGAGGAGAACGTCAAGGTCTGTCGCCTCCATTACTTCTTTTATCCGTGATAAAGTTGACTATTACTAATATTTTTAAATTTAATCAAGTCACATATAGAGCTCAAAATTATTTTCTGAGATATGTGATTGACTGCGATATGTAAAAATCAGTCGTATTTCTTCCAAAATCCCTTAAGGTTCAGTCCAGAAGAAATTTGTAATCGCTCTTCGACATTTTGGTCCGTATTTACAACATAACCCATCTCTGAACTACACCATTATTACCCTCTATTGAAGATCTTTATCTATTGAAACCGGTGTAATACCAAGCCTATGATGAAATGGGGAAAAATATTTTTCCCAACGAAGTTATCAGCAATAGAACAATGGTAACAAACTGCAGCGTAAGCACTACATTACAAAGGCTGGAGTGCCCGATGTAGAAATGTACTCCATCGATATCTGGTTAGTATTAAGATTAGTAAACAATACGGGATCACGCTTTCCTAATCTTCAAAATGAAAGGAAACAAGAGGATATTTAAATTTCTTGTAAACTGCAATTCTCAATTTTGCAGAATGCTAAACTACTTACGTGACAAGGTTTTTGTATGTACAATTGTGAAGCGCATAAATAGAGCAGGTCTGTGCGAGAGAAGATGAAGCGTGGAAGGCCTCAGGTGCCAGAGTTATACTTAAAATTGGATTAACGAGAATATATGAATATCTATGTACATAAAAGGGTAGAATTAAAATAATCGTTACCAAGAGATGAAGCAGATCAACGCGTATAAAAAACGCCAAGAATAAATTGCTGGTTATGCATAAATTACAATGTCTTAGAGTTCAATTACTACTGAAGCTCTTGAAAATACTTTCTAAACGCATTTTGTTCTTTACCATTGATGAATGGCCAGAGGTATTTAGTTTAACGTTTCCTCTGAATGCCATAAAAATATAATGAAAGCTTAATAAATTTTATTCTTCAATAGAAATAGTCATGAATTGCTGACCGCTGGCACACACTGAAAGGCGAATTGCAGAATATTAACATTTAATTATTATTGATATGTTGTGATGTATAATAACTTATTATTATTGATGATGAATTATTATTTCCAAACCATAAACATTACAAGAAATCATAATAATTTATAAGTCAATAGCTATGAAATATTGAAAATGTTACTGATTCTATCAAGGATAAAATTTCAGCAACCTTTCTTATAAACGATGATTTTTTCTATTAAGAAGCTCTTTCTTTGATTCACGAGGCAATGAATCCTCAATTAATTCAATTTGAAAAATCTTGCATTAATTTTACTCTGAATTGTAGAATCGTAACTTAAAAAAAGTTTCGTTCCGAATCAGTACCTCTTTCATTCTTCGAGTAATATCTCACTACACATTGGCGCATTTATATAGTGTATTTTTATGCAATAGACTCCATTCTGGACATGTGCAAAAATCACATTATATGGTAATTAATTTATAAATTAATTCACGTACAATTAAATGTATTGTCATATCTCATGTAAAGTAAGCCTTCTTTCTTTCTAAGATACAAGCTTATTGGCGTTATTAAGATAGTTATGGTTCGTATTTAGCTCGTACCTCCAGTAGTTTCGCAAAATCGACAGCTGATAGATGCGAGAGAGTACCTGTCTCTCCTCATAGCATACCTTGCGGTAAAAAAGAAAATGCTTTCGCAATCTTCTCTTTTCAAAGCCGCAAAACTGCACGACAGGAGTAATGTGAGCGATCTCTGCGTCACATGCCGAGTTCCTCCAGACAATTCTTGGCGCTAATTTTTCGAATAGAGAAGCCGTCTTTATTCAAGGAGTCAAAGTTTTCGCTGAGATTTACTGTACGTACACTACGACCAGCGTATGGATCATCTGTAGCGAATAGTATACAAAGCAAGCAAATTCATTACATTTATTATAATTACTGTTATTATAGCCTAAATGTTTCAATTTAAAAACTTACATTTTAAGACCTCGAGAAAATTCAAATTTAGACTTGGGTATGAACTATTTCCATCCCTGCCTTGAAATTTTTGAACACTGAAATTCGAAGATTACTTTCAGAATTGATTTTTATGTTCCGTCAAAAACACACATTTTTCCTCAAAAGTTTGTTTCATCCTCAAAAGTTTGAGTCTTCGTTTCATCTGTTACCGTTGTGTTATCAAAATAATATAAATGTTTTAATGATCGGAATCCCTCGTGATACGAATAGAAAAAATATTCGCATTTTGCATCTAACCTCTTTCGTCTCAGAGCACTTCATCAACTGTATCCTAGATTTTTAAAACACGCCAACTTAAACTTTTATTTATTTCTATACCCCTAGTTTTCATGTTTTCAAATTGATACGTAATTACCGGTAAGTAACAAAATTAGATAATGCATATTTCATCCTAAAAGTGCAAACGATCAATGTCGAGTGTTCGGAGAAACATTCTTAGACTGCACGAGATATGAATTAACTCATAATAATAGAAAATTACTTTTTTTGAAGAGTTATGTTTCCTTGAATAGACATTTAAAAATACTCTGTGTTGTTAGAAAAGCCTTGGAGAATTTAAAGACCTTCTAAATTACAGTCACGTTGGCTCTCTGGAGATATCCTTGGGCTTATCTTATCGACTCTAAAGCTTAACCTGATTAAGGCAGCGTTAGTTGCAGATTTGCGAAATAGAGAAGACGCAGCTGTTTATTTTTACTCGTCGTCGATGGAATACACAGAGAGAATTTTAACGCAAAAACATTTGTACTTGAAGGAAGTTGTCTACAGAAATAGTAGAACAATTAAAACATTACTCTACCGGAGTTACTTTAACTGTCTAATCCAATTTTAGCATGCAATTTTCATTTATTATCCTATTTTACGCTAAAATATCAATGATTATTTCTTAGTTTTACAATCACATTTTAATGCAAAGAGAACATTGCGGTTTTAATTACTCTTCTTCAACACGAAGAATAGTTAATGAAAAGAAATGATTATAGAAAGAATAACTATAAAAGGTAAGAAATATTTACCGGAATGAATCCTATTGTTCGCCAAAGGGTCTTGAATAGAATTAGAAGATGATAAACTACTTTGTTGGTATGGGTAACGCGTTCTACTTCGCTAAACCCGATTCCCGGTGGGGGCTTACTTGCGAATGACCTAAGATGTCGAAGAACTTTTAAAATTACTGCTACCACTACACGAATAAATTAGCGAAAGGAATAATAATATTCTCATCTCTTTTTCTCGTTTCCTCTTTAGCTTCCATCATGAAATTTTGAATACATTTAATAAATTATTAGTATTTAGAAATATGCGAACACTTCCTTTGTGGAGACCCCCTGAGGATGGAGGCACTGTCTTCGAAATCATCATTGGGCCTTCCGAGAAATCGGTAATCCGGAGCTTCCCGTTTGTCTCTGTTTCTCATCTTATCATAGGAGAAATAAATGGTTCCAACACGAACTCTTATTCAAGAAATAAGAAGCACTGTACACAATCTTAACATTAGTATTTAATCAAACTAATTCAATGGAATTTTTCCTTATAAGGAACTCTAAATTATTCATAAAGACTTTTCATCTATCCTGCAATAAAACTTACCTTTCCGTACTTTTGGGCAAGCGAAGAGCGAAGTTAAAAGATTAGTTAAAAGATTAGAACACAGCGCTATTTCCGCATATTTATTTTTCCTTAATGTCAGGACTTATATTTTGAAATAAATACACAAACAGATTTATGCACATATAGAAATAGATTGAATAACTGATATATTTATAATATCAAAATAAAGTATCTCCATCAGGCGACCGCATGTAAATCTGTGACTTTTTGTACTGACTTACATACGTCCAAAAACAATCTGACTCAACGGCAGAGACTGAAGTACGAAACAGGCCTTTCATTTAAACATTGCACTTCCTATTTAAGCAAAATATACGCTAAATGTATAAAAATACACATTACTTCAGAAATAAAGATTAAGAGCCATGAGTTTTGCTTAAAACGCCACAACTCTCAATTGTTTATATTCTGTACTTAAAGTACGAGCCAGCCGTTAAGAGAAATTATTATCACAGTCCATGTTTAGTTACCAAAGAGAACTTTACCGCATGGAGCCTTATCACCATCAACCTAGGTAATGGACTCCTTTTATCACAGATATTTCTAACCATATGATGCAAAATTCACTAAAAAAATAATAAATTTCACCTCATCTGGAAATATAGGAGAATTGTCTCCTATTTATCCTGGTGAAACAGACGATACAAGTACTACATAAAACTGTTTAAACAATTTTCAATATCCCTCTGCTTCACTTAACAAAAAAAACTGGTACACTTTCCACAATTTGTTTCCACCCTGGCTTACACGGAAGTGGCTCTTTCATGTTACAACGAAATTATTTAAGAATTAAATGAATGGATATCTAGAGATCCTTAGCTTTTATACGGATTTTTGAGAACCGGTTATTTTTTGTTGAGACAAATCATTAAGCTTTTATGGAAGTTTTCGAAACTATGAAGAATATTTCGAATATTAATATTCTCTAGCGATATTTGATGGAATTCCATTGTGAAATTAAATAATAAATATGCCTTTTACCTTTCTAGAAATATATTTGGCTTTGCTACCAATGGTTTCGAACTTTCAGTTAATCGTCAGGCTTAGTAAGCTCGAAAGCTCGAAACCATTGGTAGCAAAGCCAAATATATTTGTGGAAAAGTAAAAGTTATATTTATTATTTAATTTCGAAAATTTTCCAGCTTCAGAATAATTTTCTTAATACTTTCCAACATGATTTATATCTCTAAGTAGCTAATTATAACCCTATTAAAAGTGACGCAGATATTTCAAACGATGATAAATTCTTCTTAAGAAAGAAAATATCGGACTTCGAGAACAAGTGTTTCATAAAATCGTTTAAACATTTCGCAACAACACAAACTTTAGTGGGAACTCAGAGAAACTCGAATTTGTTTACGGCTGTGGAGATGAAGAACGGAATCGTAACTGCCCGAACACTCGTACGGAGTGATGAGTAAAAAAGATCAGTGGCCTCGGCCATGACATCAATTCATCAGAGAATCCAAAGCACTCAGAATCAACAGTACACGAAGAAAAGTGAAGAGAACACATTTTCTAGATGGCAGCCTTCGGAGCAAAAATAGCACCGTTACTCAATTCCGACCACTACATAATACTGTATTAGTAAGTATGCTCGAAGCGGCTCATTAAAATAACCCTCAGATCGTCAAAACTAAAAAAGTCAACTTTGAAGGGGTTTACCACCACGTTAACAATAAATAATAACAATAACATAACTTTCGAACAGCTTGGATACTGCGATTGATTAATAAGTACAAATGGTTTGTTCGAGTGGTCGCTGATTAAATCACCGGAATTTTAGAATATCATCCCATAACCTACTGAAAACCATAGAACAGATTCTACTCAGAACTGTAGAACGACCTCACGGAACCTTTTTATACAAAAATTGTGAAATGGAGATTATCATTTTAATTATTGTCCGGAAAAACCTCTGATCGAGGGCTATCAAGATTGTGTTATATTTTCGTTCTACGCTAATTATAAACGGAAACTTTGAATGCAAATAACCCGATCTGTGAGCCGTCTGAAGAAACATTCTATGGCTACAAACATCTTATTTGAATCGCCTAGTATATGAAACTTATCGACATTTTTCTGAATAATTAAATTAGTAATTTAATTTGAAAGAAAAACTTTGTAAGTTCCACACAGATTTTAATTGGCAACCGGTTTCATAAGTCTCCTTACATCTCCAGGCATCATCATCCTGATGATGTAAGGAGACTTATGAAACCGGTTGCCAATTAAAATCTGTGTGGAACTTACAAAGTTTTTCTTTCAACTATGGCTTTCCACGAAGTCACGCCTTCCAATATTGATTTCATTAGTAATTTAATTTTAAATTGCCTAGATTTTTCCTGCGAATGCTACAACCAAGAAGCTTGATTTCCAAATTCATAAAATTTCGGATGAACACAGAATACAACGAGAATGCGAATATGAGCTCTCGTCTAGACTAAAAACACAACACTTGAAGAGGAGAGCAAATATTTCGATGTAACACAATAATACAATTCAACTGAAAACCACGCAGGATAAGGACTAAATTCGACTTACTTCACCGACTTTTCCGATTAAAAGATTGGTCGCCTGAGACAGTCACAAAAAATGTCTCGTGCAAGCGCGGATAAATGTTCATAAAATATGCATGAAATATTTTCATCGTCATTGATCTTCAACTTGTGAGTTTGCGGTCTAATAATGCACCCAGACGCAGCCAATGGATTTGATGAACACTTTGAGAATGCGAACACAATATGAGGATTACACGTTTGCGCTTTCTTGCACCACCGTGAGTTTCATGCCGTTCTCTTCTTTCTTGCGGCACTTCTCTCCACAGCACTCTACCAAATACTCCAGCACCCATAGACTAACAGCTGTAAAACTCAGGATGTTAATGCAATGCAGCAACAGAGTGTAGTTTCCAGTAATGTCTCGGAGGTAGCCTATGAATAGAAAGTAAACGCAGATTTAGACATTAAGCTGCTGAAAAGATGTTTTGAGCTTCAGACTAGTTTATTATCTTCTGTTATTATTAATATATATTAATCTTCTGTTTTCAAGAAATGTTTTCTGAGAGAAAACTGTTTTTCGACAATTAATCTCACATTAGAATATTTGCGTTAACAAATTAAAAAGTAATTAAGTATCTGCAAATAGAAATTAACGTGAATTAAAAGCTAAGGAAGCATAAGGAACATGTTTCTTAATGTATTCATAACTTTGAAGACTTCCAGGAGAAAAGAGAAAAACATAAAATTTACTTAAGGGTAACTACTCTTACTACTTCCTCATCAAAAGAAGTTAAAAATTGAAGTAGGTCAATTCACAATGAACTAAATTATGTCATCCTTCATTACCTTAAGAACGGTCTATAAAACGGTACATTTTCATATTTTAGGATTACAGTTATTCATTGAAGATATTGGCCAAATTATAAATTTTACATTTCATCATCCACCCAATTAAAGAGATTCTATGATTTGACATTTTTATCTTCATTCCACGAGCAATGCCCTAGTTAGCCTGTTCCAGAAACCATTTTTTCTTGGTCAACCAATGTCCTCCTTCCGTGAGATTTCAACGCTATAGTTGTTCAGAAGAAGCAGTAAGTAGTAGTAGTAGTGGCAAGAAGCAAACGAAACAAACTATGGATAAAAAAGGTATGTTTTTGAGCAGAAATGTCTATAAGAATAAGAAAACATCCAAAAACCCTCATGAGTAATTTTGATGGTTTTTGGATGTTTTCTTATTCTTATACTTTAACCATTAGCGACCAAATCACTCATTATACAGAACTTTCTATGTATCATGTTATTTGATCTTAATTTAAATTATGTTCTACGAATAATTTCTATCTTAATTGAATTCCTGAGAACTGAACTCACCGAATATAGGTCCAATCGTAAGGAATACGACGCCGTTGGCCAATTGCTGCAGACCAGAGGCGGTGGGAAGTCTGTCCAAAGGCACGTAAGAAGGTATGACCAATGCCATAAACACCGTTCGCAGTCCTTTACCAAAACCTAACCAAATGGTGGCAGCCAAAACAGTATTGTAGTCATCTGCGTGTGCCAGCACTGTGAAATGAAAATTTAATTCTAAGACACGCTTCAACTGAAAAACCATTTAAATTAAGTAAAGTAATAGTTATTTGAATCAAAAAGCTAGTGTTGTTTCTTAAAGTAAATATACTATGTAAAGACTTTCTTATGTTTCAGTGCAACTAAATGCAATTTTACGGCGTGGATAATTCATAATGATCCTAATGATTTATATGGAGTTTAGATGTACTCTACATTCGAAATACCTCAATGAAATATCACATCCTAACAATATTAACTACATGTGACAGTTAAAAATACATAGTATGCAATGTACACATTATGCAAAACCCTTGATGAAACCTAAAATCATTTTAGTTAATTAATATTTTTCTGAAATCTTATTTTCTGAATTACTTTACACCTGAATTAAAACATTCTTCAAGACAAATATATTTACTATCATTTTTTAACAAAATAGCTTCATCCAGAGATGGATCAGGAAAAATTCAATTATTCCTAATTACCTTCAGATATCAGCCAATCAGTAGGGTATTCTCTTGTATATATCGTCTAAATTAATACTCTGCAAGTTGTCAATCGACCAGTGGCATGAAGAAATTATATTTTAACGTGGGCATTAAAATAAATAATTATTAAAATTGTTTTTAGACCGCGCTCTGTAGACATCTTACTCACTGTAACATTTATAAAGAAGACTTATAACTCTATTACTTCCTTATTTAAGAGTTGTAATTTTGCACCAAATTTGGTATAGTTTACTCGTTTTTAACTTTGAAAATTGAAAATTATGAAAGAATAGTTATCGAAGCAGATGTATTTTTCATCATTTTCTAAATGAGGGCCTCCGTCGGGAATCGAATTCCACAAGACAACGATTGTAGCGCGAACGGATAGCTATCACTAGTCTCTTTTTGCTGAGAGCATTAGGAATAACAATGAAATAACTTATTAACAGGCTCGGTGTTTTTACACCCCTTGCCATACATGCCATACGGAGGCTTGCGGGGTACTAATGTTAATGTAAATAACTGATGTAGTAAGCAGGAAATAGCGTCAGATCATGTGCAATCCGCCCCTGACCCTTCAAACTCACCAATTCTTCCAGTAGCCAAAACAGTCATTCCAACTGCGTAGCATAATTTTGGATCGAGCTTCATTTTATCGGTGACGAGAGGAACTGTAAACCTAGTCACAAGGTCTACCAAGGCCAATATACTCATGAAAAGAGCCACTTTGCTTTTCTCGTAACCGTACTCAGCGTACACGAATGGAAAAAACAGCACAAAGTTCACTTCTGCAGCGAAAGCGAGCGTCATTCCCACGAATATTATTATGAACTTGGGATCTTTTAGGATTGTTAAGTCGAAGAAATCGACGATCACACTTATCATTCTCTTCCAAATCGATTTCGGCGCCTCATTTTCACTTTCCTCTTTCGAATCTTTGCTCTCGGAAGTTATCTCAAGGCTCTTTGAATCATCCCTGCATTTACAATGTTCACTCTTTCGATGATGTGGACAAGTAATACTGCCCAGTGATAAACGACTAGAATGCCTGCTAATTGAGCCCCCTAAATCCAAACCAAAGGTCGATTGAGGATCTACGATGTAATTCCCTTCTTCGTCTTCGCCCTCCACTTGGCCTCCTTTTATGGAAGCCATTTTCTCATTCGTTGGCGGTTTTTCGATCTCCTTTTGACCCTCTAAAAACGACTGCTGCTCCTCGTTCGTTTCGGCCTCTTCATCCCCGCCGTCCTCAACTTCCGGTTCGATCCACTTCCCGTGCCATTTTACTGGTTGAAGCAGCAATGCCATTGGCAGGGAATGCAAAGCTATTCCTGCCATTATCAGTACTGTACCGTGGACATCGGTGTATCCCAGCAGCAGACTAATAAGTTGAGGCATTAGGACAGGCGATAGACCAGTTATAGTCCACGCAAAACCGGTTGCAATGCCTCGTTTCTTTTTAAAATAGGTGTTGATGGCTAGGGAATTAGCTGGGTAGTAAAATCCAAAAGCGACGCCTGAAAAAGATCAAACTTGTTAAAAAAGAAAACTTATAAGATAATAAAATTAATCTTGGTAAGCGATATTTGGTGGAATTCCATCTTCACAATAACACAAATTGCAAACCCCCTTATCCAAATCTCATTTTGCCAGCCACCTAATCCAAAATAACCACGGCTCTGATTTCTCACCCACCATCCTCCAGTCATACCCCAAAGGACCAAAAATGGATGCATTAGAAAAATTTCAAATCCTGCACCATCTGCATCACTCCCACACCCTCAGTAATGAATATGTGTTTGTGGAGAATCCCTCAACCCTCTTCACATGCGTATTCCCTTCCTTACCCCCGCCTCCGCCTCTCAAATGACTCCTTCGCCCGTTTGGACCTCTGGTACCCTACATCCTCGTGGTCTTCCTCCTTTTACAACCACCCCTCCCCTCTTCATTCTTCTATGGATATTTAGGCTACTGTTTTAGTTTTAGTTTCTGAGCCACCTGATGATGACGTGAATACGTCGAAACCCGTTCGCGCTATAGGTATTAAAACCGTTGTGGAATAGTACAAATATTATCAATTTGTGTTATTGTTAGAAGATAATGTTTTAGGTTTACTACGAATTAAGGCCAGGAGAGCATAAAATATAGAAACAAAATGAACTATCCGCCAACGAATAAAAACTAATTAATAAAATTATGCAAATTAATGACAAATAATCTCGTATAACGTTACCATTAACCCTTGAGTGCACACCCAACTTTGCTTAAGTTGTTAAATATAGCGATGTCAAAATGTTATCACCAAGTAACACCTTAAGCAGTCAATGAAATTTACATTCCAAATCAGGGAGACTATAAACCATTTTTCGATACGTATTCATAGAAGTGATCATTTCTGGCAAGCTTCCAAAGACACTCAATTCAACTCAAAGACCACCTTTGGATATGCATTTAATATTACAAAACTTACCTCCAATAAGAGCATAAAATCCGGTAAAGGCACCTATGGTGGTAACCTGGGAAGTAGCCAGAATCGAAATTGTAGACAGGCATCCTCCGATGAAGGAAATCTTCCGGAATCCGAACTTCCTGAGTAAAGCTCCCGATATTAACCCTGTCAGAAATAGACACCAAAGTAGTGAATAATTTTATTAGTCGCATAATATATGTTATTTTATAAGGCTTATCCACATATTCTAACGTTTATGTACATATGGGTAAATATTGCTACAATATAATGGCGTTAGAAATATTTTAGGTTAAACCATTATAGGTTAATTACAACTTGATTGCATTCATGAATTCATTACATTATATTATTTTTACCGTAAGAATTGAACATTAATTATATTTTTACTTACAGCTAAATAAACATACGACGATTATCCAAATTAAATTGCATTTAGTTATTTTTTCATTTCTACAATATTAAATAGATAGATAAAACCTTTATTGGTGAGGTTGAGCCTATATAGAGATAACGTCTATCAGAAAATGGGTCAAAGTAAGAGAGAGAAAATGATCAAACAAAATCAAAGATGATAAAATTTCCGGGATAAATGGGCTGCAATGTTTTGATTAGTTACTACTCCATTTATTGTTGAAAGAAATAATAATATTCAGTCTGCTGAGTTATACGTCTATTCTGTACTTGAAAATATCTATTTTGTTTTCCCTTCGAGGCGATTCGTTGACAAGAATAATGAGAAAAAAATGGCCAAATGCAGGATTTAAGTGAAATTCCTTACTCCTTCGTACGTATACACTCAAAATAGCAAGTGGACGTACCTTAAGTGCCATTTTTAGCGAATAAAGGAAAACAGATACCGCAAATAATCGCACACAGTGAACAGTGCCAAATAAATACTTCGGCCTTCTTCGGTGGAGAAACCTATTCTGGTTGTTGAGATCATGATTTTATTTATATTTAATTCATAGCTTCAGTTCTGAGCAACTATTATAAATAAACAAAGGTAGAGAAATGTCAATTCCAACACCACATTCAAAGAAAGAAATATTGATTCTAAAGATTATTTACAACGACCATGATAGCGAGAATATGCAACAAAAACGATTCAACTTTATTCCAAACTTATACGATGTTAGCCCACCAAACATTTCTAGGATGTGGATGAAAATTAAGGGCGATTACGAGTACTTAACAAATGAATTTAATCACGATGAAATTTTCACAGTTTTGCCTTGACTTATATATCACCTATATTCTTGGTAAAATGAAAATGCATAATTATATAAGCATAAAATAATAAACCATATTCACTATTCTGCGAAATATATGTATTTCCACTGGTATAGGCGAATTATCACCATCAGCATGTCTTAAAATCATGGTCCTATAATGGTCTCCAAGAATAAAAAATTGAGTTTCTGATATAATCTTAATTTATAAGTCGGCTTTACATCTAGATATACATTTGTTATGAAGTCAACAAGAACCATGATAAGGCCAGTGATAGAGTCAGTAAGGTTTATTACCATCAAAATGTTACGTCCAGGAATGAGGATGGAAGCTAAGTTACACTACAAATTAATCTTATTTTAAGTAACTACAAGTTTTGCCTCCATTTACAGACAAATGGCTGAGAATTTACCTGTGCAACTTGAGATCGCAAACTCCAAATTTCGCATGAATGAGTACTCCGCCTGACTTATGTTCCATTCTTCAAACTTCTCCTTGTAAATTAGACCGAAGTTCTGGATGATAGGAACTGTCGAAAACTGGGTGTGAGCAGTAAAGAGAAAATGCCTTATTATAAAAAAGCAACGAAAACAAAACATGTAATTCGGTCCTTTCGTGTATAAAAAAGGAAGGCAATCGCAAGTAAAACTATTTTAGTGTGATAAACTAATACTATTTTCATTCAATTTTATATTCCACCAAACCATTTGTCCGAAAATTTACTTTTAGCTCATAGTACAACACTCGCAGTACATTTCCAAGAGCATTAACCCTTAAAAAGAGTGCTTTATTAATACATTTTTACGAAAAATAACAAGTTAAAAATACGGTAGAGAATTTTAACATTAAACGAAATCGGATACTTTTTACATTTATTACTCAATAGAAATAGTAGCGAATTTGGCGAATAATATTAGAAAAGAAGCCATTTAAAAACTGCTCCTCGACTTCCGGTGACGAGTAAGCAAATGAATTTCTGCTGCAGTTAGCAAAGAACTCGAGCAGGAACGATCTAAAGCCACTTTAGATAGTGTTTTCACATTATGGTAAATGAAATATAATCGATAGATTCAACCGTAAATGAGTGGAACTCCACAATTTAAAGATCCTTATCCCTTAGTTATTTCTATCTTTCCCCTAAATACTTCATTGTAACGGTTATTTTACAAAAAAATAAGTAATAATATAAAAATAAGATAATTATCTTCCTCTTCGTGCTTTTTCATTTGATTTGATATCTATAATATATTTATTTGTATCTATTTGACAACATAATATTAAACTTTCACATTAATGCGAATAGAGTTTCTCATATTTGCAGCTATCATAAATGTTTGTTGTAGACATTACAGACCTTCTAACTATACTTAATATTATTACATTTCCTTACTCATATATTCCTTACATAAAAATGATTTCAAATGGAGGACATTCTAATATAGTGATACCTCGACTTATTTCCTTCCAATTAGAAGTTCGTATCTCGAAAAGGTTGCACCCCAAAACCAGTTTTCTATTATATCTTTCCTGTTTTTTCAGTTCGTATCTCGGAATTGAGTTCGTCAAGGTCTAGAGGTCAAAATGGAGTAAGTAAAAAGTTCTTAAGTCGAAAGTTCGTTCGTAATTCGAGGTACCACTATATGTAGGACTTAAAAAGATGAAGATATAATATTTGATTAATTTCGGACATAATTCAATGAAACCGCTATAATAATTAGACCTTCAGATTTATATTTTTGAATAATACGTCATTATCAATCCATTACAACCAGAATTCATCATATTTTTGGCGTCGCAGACTATTCCGAGTATTCTTCAACTCTTCTATTATTGCTACACTTTCAGTAATAATATTTGTGAATGTGATGATTCTTTTTGAAATTTAATTGAAAGGTAACACCGGTACTAACACCAAATTCTTGGGTAATAGGAATTTTGATATGAAAATCATGTTGAAATTGTCGCTGACCAAAAGCTAAGATGTAACAAAAGTGTTCCGAGATCCAAGCAGTTGAGGTTCACTGATTTAAACAAACTTATCCATCCGTTTTAAATGGAATTGTGGAAATTGCTGTTTGGTTAATACCAAATAAGCTATGAGCTGTAAGCGCACAACTGTTTCAATGGAATCGCTCTCCAGCGACAGAACTTTACAGCAATAGCACTTTTCAGCAATAATTCTAATTTATTCTACATTTATAATAATTCTACATTTATTTTTTAATGAGCCAATATTGCTTTTGTTGTTAAATAGGAAAGCGGCAATAGCACAAAGACACAAACAGTGATGATGGGAATGTGGATGGTCCAAAAGGGAGAGAAAGAACAAGTGAAAAGCTGGTTGGATGTGGTACATGATATGGTGAAGAGATGTAGTAGGTGACTTTAAGAATAAAAGGGGATTAATGGAAGTATGCATGCTGTTATATTGTCCAGGGTGAAATATGTAAGTAAAGAGAAGTATGGAGGAATAAAGATAATGTGCTAACCTATAAAGGAAATAGCGAGATTTGTACTAAATTAATTTTCTTTGACGAGACTAAAAGCAAAGCGAAAATTAAAAATAAGAAAAAACGAGACCACGTAAAATACGAGAATATACCTCGGAAGACAAATCTAGTAGTAGTAGTATTGTTAAAAGTGCTTCGACAGCTTAGGTCATTTCGCACGTAGGCTCCCACCGGGAATCGAACCTGATACCACTTTCACTGAAGTCGAACGCGTTGCCCACTTGGCTATCCGGGAACCCGGAAGACAAATCTGTCGCTTATTTTTATTCACTCACAATAATATTTTAAGCTGAATAAGCTTACTGAATTTTAATATTTACCGTTTACCAAGATTATGTTCTACTCAATTTGAAGCATCGATCCTTGTTTTCAAAGAAAATACACATCAACGAAGATCGCGAGAGAGGCTATTTATCTCATTGCCGAAGAGATCTTTATAAATACGGAATCGCTGAAAATGGTTTGCGGAGATTGCGCTCGTTTTTTACAGGAATGACAATGTTTTCAACTTTTTCTGAAAATTCCGAATCGATGAATTTGTCGAGAAATTTCCGTCAATAATCTGACCCTCCTACCTGAAGCGAATTCCACCCGAGGGATTTTATCGTAACCGTAACACTACTGTCGTACCTAAAGTCCACTGACGAAACGAGCTGCTCTACCTCTAAATCTGAAACTAACCCTACTTCATGTTGATCCCAAACCTCGGAGCAGTATTCGAGACTAGGGCGAATTAGGGAAATATAAGCAAATTTTTCGACT
This sequence comes from Ladona fulva, assembly GCA_000376725.2. Classification (NCBI taxonomy): domain Eukaryota; kingdom Metazoa; phylum Arthropoda; class Insecta; order Odonata; family Libellulidae; genus Ladona; species Ladona fulva. The sequence continues at coordinate 294,093 of KZ308605.1, forward strand.
CTTGATGGACATCCTCTCAGGGTTCTACTTGTCAATCTCTGCATTCTGTTCGCCTTTCTTATAATACCACTAATACGTTCTTTGGACAATAAGCTACTGCTGAGTGTAAATCCTAGGTAGTTATTAGGTAGGGTAATATTTCGCAATTTTGTGCATTGCGTGGGTTTTCAATGATCTTTTTTTTCTTTTTTCCATTAATGAGACATTGCTCCACTGTACCTTAGGTTCGATTCTAGAAGGTCCCAAACACGGTATTTTTCGCGATCTCATACATTGCGCTGATTTTCAAAAATTGGTTTAGGACATTTTTCGTTACTATAGAAGGTTGAAATTCACAATATCGTTAGAGGATGTGGTTTCCAATCGCATGTAGTAAAGACGATTCCCATCCTGGCCATGGGTTCAATGCTAGGACGCATCAAGTAGTCGCTGCCTGTGGCGTAGGGCAGGGAGTGTATTAATACTTTACCTAATCTACCCTATATGGTATTTCCAATATGGTGTCGTCTTGAAACCCAACGGATGGTTTTAGATTTATAAGTCGCCGAAAACTACTAGTAGCGTATGGCATGGGGTGTATTAATTCCTTACCTTATCAACCCTACATGGTATTTCCCAATAATGTGTTGTCTTGAAACACAAGGGATTGATTTAGACTTTTATGTCGTCGCAAGCCGCCACTGGCGTATGGCATGGGGTGCCTAGCACCTTGCCTAATCTACCTTATTAGTTTCTCTGATGCTGTGGTCCTGGAAGAGATTCTGTAACGTAATTTAAGTAGATATCTTCTAAATGACCTTGGCTTCGATGTTACGAGGTCGTTCAATAAGTCCTTAGAAAATCCAAGAGATTGTGCTCGTAGTATCATAAATGGTTTTTTCGATAAGCGTTATTACTCACTAGATAGCTGTTAAGGTCTCAGTTATATCCATCACATGGTTTCATTTTGACTGTCGATTGAAGTAAAACACTTTTATTTAGAAAAATGGAAAAAGGTGAGTTTTGAGCCGTGATTTAAACGCATATTTAAAAGGCTTAACACCGAAAGAGATAAAAGCTAAGTTGGATAAAGTTCATGGCACATCTTTTCCTGTATTTGCTATTGTTTAAATTGGGTAAATGAGTTTAAACGTGGCCGTACATCCACAAAAGATGAATATCGTTCTGGACGTCCAGTGGAAGTGACTTGCTCTCAGAGGAGAACTTCGAATTATTACAAAATTCACCATATTCACCGGATATGGCCCCCAATGACTTCTTTTTATTTCCAAACTTGAAAAAATGGCTTTGCGGACAACGGTTCACGTCCAACGAGGTCATCGGCCAAACAGATGTCTTTTTTGAGGACCTTCCAAAATCCTACTTTCTGGACGGCTTAAAAAAGTTGGAGAAACGCTTGGAAAAGTGTATACAATGTAGAGGAGATTGATAGATAGATAGACAGACCCTTTGTTGGCGAGGTTAGGCCCATGTGGGCCTCTCTTCCACCTAACCTCGTATGTCATTGTGATATGACAAACTGTAATTATAACTAAAAGAAAGAGTTCGGTGTGGGAAAAAATCATTGGAATCTTAGGAGATATGTTGAAAAATATAAAACATCTGCACAAAATAATTTTTCTATCTTTTTCTAAGGACTTACTGAACGACCTTCGTAGATATGGATTCTTGCTGTTTTCATTCGAAGCATCGTATGAAGGAATTTTTGCCGAAGGACATTCCTGCGGAATGATTGATGAAAAGAGTATCTATATAGGGATAAAGAATGATATATTGCGAATTAACTGACTAAATTTCATCAAATGAGCAATCGAATGACATCGTGGATTACAAATTTATAAAAACGACGCGCGTTTACGGGTCAAAGTGATTGGTGGACAAATTAAACGGCACATTAAAGAGCATCATTATTCGCACAGGAGGAATTATTTCGTAACCTTGATCATTCACATCGAGCCGAATACATTCCCTACATGCAAACGTCCTTCGAATCCGACGTCGGAATTATCGGATGGAAGATAAGCTTGAGGAAGAAAAAATAATCTGCTGGAATCTAGACCTGAATGATAGCGAGAGAGGAAAGTGAACTAAAAGGAGGCAATATTTATCAAACCAGAGACTTCTGCTAGGAACCACTACCGAACAGCCACAGAAATCCCCCGAAGCATGACTGACAACAGTACGGAATAAGGCGAAACAACGAGTAGTATATCAGCCGTTCCTAACCTCACGGGATCCACGGATCCGTGGGGGTCCGTGAGTAAAAACTTTGTCGTAATTAATATAGTGTTCTACCTATTAATCGTAATTAATATAGTGTTCTGCTATTTTCTGTCACTCTAATATATTTGCGAGTTTATTAAATCGGTTACAGCATTTTAATACTACGCTTTCCGTAATTTATGGCATCTACTCAATAGTATATGGATTCTGAAATAAAATCTCAATATAGGGGGGTCCGCGGGAAAATAAAAAATAAGCAACAGGGTATCCTCAACCAACTAAAGTTTAAGAATTGCTGCTATACGTGAAAGGCTGAAAATATGACTTCGCATGATATATCACGGTATTAGGAAGAAGCTTGGTAGTTTTCTGTAACTACTTTTGGTAGATGCAGTGCAAAAATGGGAAACGCCAATGTGATGGCCAAATAGCTTTAGCATAAACATGCACACTAATATATTCGCGCATGCAAATATATTAGTAAGAAACCAGTTATACGAATTACAGGTTACTTAATTCTAAAATCCTCACGTTTGACAGGCCGCAGGCCAACACCACAACCCACCCCCATCCACCATCAGGTGCAATAAACTCCAATCCCTCCACGGACTTATTCTTCTTTCGAAATCTTGAAGTATTGCTTCCATTTTCCTTGCACTTGCCGGCATCGGTTGGGGCCGAAGCCTTTCCTGAAGCCATGTCAAACAGGCTCAGCACAAACAAAAACACACGAAAAACGGCTCTCCTCCCTCTCCCTAACTAACGAAGATGAAAGAAATGCTGATTTTTTTTAACTACCCAACCAGTCGCTGAAGAACTATAACCTAGAAGATATAAGCTATATAAGAATAAGCTCACATAAATTTGATCATGCTCGCATCTCTACGTTCTATGACGGAAGAACTTCCGAAGAATCCTCTTCCTCCCCTTTCTCGCTCGTACAGTGATTCGCGTGCGTCGTGACGTTGTGAATGCTGACCAATAGTCGGGGAGTGAACATGGTAAAACGAGAGGCTGATCTGTTTCAAACACCGCCTGCTGAAATGAAATTGTACCGTGGTATAACTATCCGTTGACAGAATAAATAATAATTAACTAAATAGACAAGTTGTACATGGAATTATTGCTTACACTAACGCCCTTATAAATATAAATTGCTCCATTAGTGAGCATTAAGACAACACTTGTAAAGAATCGAAATTTCAGCATTTTTTCCCGAAATAAAACGATGACTAACATATTCATTCAGAGAAATAAAACTGCATGAATTTAGCTAAGTCCACAGAATTCTGGGGACAGAATCCTAAATTTTTTTTCACTTTTCAGTCGCGTTAATCCACTACCGTGTTCTTTAACGTGCTAAAATACTATCGCAGTCTTTTTTCGTTTTTTAAAATGTAACATACCCAAAAAATATTAGAAAATTTTCGTTTGTCCAGATAATCGCTCGTACTGGTTTTGAATGGACCATGCCGAAATAATTTGCCTGAAGGTGCGTCAGATTCTAATCCTTCAATATCATCGCCGTGTGCGACATCTCTTGCAGAAATAACGAAGTAACTTGCTGGATTTATCCTAAGATCAATCTGATAAACATACAAAATTGATTTCTTCTAAAATATACATCATAAAGCGTATTCATTGAACATGAAATTACACTAAATAATGAAAAAATCATAAAACCATCTAAATCGCTAGTAACCTCATTTAGACCGTGATTTCTGTTAATAAATATCTCAACTAATTGCTTCATCAACCAATGAAAATAAAATATTTTCTTGGTTATCTTACAGTCATTTATGCTCGCATATAAATAGGACGTTTTGAGGTGAGCTTTAATCACTACGGCAAGTATTTTAGCAATGTTGGCATATTACACATAACTGTCTAATTCCAACCTATGTTGATAACGCTCTATTTTTTAATGAAAAAAACTACCGATGAAAGATTAAAGTGACACTAAGACAGACAGTAGCCAGATGATGTACCAACAGACGAAATATTTCATAAAATACAGATATAACCTAAGAAATTCCGTAAAAGAACGTAGCATATTACTACTGCTAAAGACATACTCCAGGAAGTAAACAATAACATTTCATTAACCCTGCAATTTCAAAAGTGATAACCCATACCGTTATTTTAATTGAGGAGTAGATCCGAAAGCCAAAATATAATTACTTGGTTGAACAAATAAAATTGCTCGGACAAAGATCCTATAAAATAGTAAAGTGAAATAAATTGGTATGTAGTTTTTTGGTATTTCCTATGTTCAGCTGTTGGCTAATAGATTCAAAAAGAAGATAAGTATGCTCTGCCTTTGAATGTAGGTTTCTTGCTACACACCACATGATGACACGATAACACATTTGATGGGTCTAATTCCTACTCTTCCTACTGTACTGCCCTTCAAACAGATGACGCATGGTCGAACAAAGAAACTTACAACACAGAGAAACACTCTGTTACAAATTTGGCTCAACATTAGCGCTTCGACCTGAAAAGCGCTATATTCCGTTATTCTGACGAAACTGAACCGTTTATGCTTAATCATTGATAAATGAATAAAAAATAAAATTTAATTCTCTTTAATTTCATCAATAAAGCTATGCACATTATTCTAAAGCCAAAAAATGGTTTGAACGTTGCTACCAGAGTTCCAATCATATGATATAGGTGTCACTTACGTACCAATGACTTTCTTTACATAGCTTCTCCTTTCGCTTATGAATCGAAAAGCGTCTGCTTCTCAAAGGAAAACAATGTTGATACATCGCAGATCTTTGGCCTTGTGAACATCTTTAAGGAAAAGAATGAAGTTGCGTTCTACCATTAATTATCCAATGATTAAATGAAGATCCTCCAAAACATGGCCAATTGGAGGGGAATCATTTCATTAAGATTTAATCAGGATCAAGGTGAGTAAATCTTTGAAAAGCGTGTCTTCTGCCTGCCTTAATTTTGTGAAATGAATTTTATTTTTGTCATCCATGCAAAAGTTAATAATATAAAAGTATTTTTTATTTTATTAACTTTTAATGGATTTTAGAGACAGTAGTTTTCTATTGAAGATTTTTACACGTGGCTAATGAGTTATAAAAATACTCTTGATTTTAGGGTGTTTCACTTGTTGTATGGAGAATGGCTTGCGTATTTACAACGTAGAACCTCTCGTTGAAAAAGCTCATTATGGTAATTATCTGACATTTTACATTTCTAACTTATCAATTCCTGTGGCTTTTCCGTACACCAGTCTTACTTTGAACTCTAAATTATAGATGCGGAAATCATGGGAAGTGTGGTACACTGTGAAATGTTGTATCGCACCAATTTAATCGCAATTGTCGCTGGAGGTTCACGGCCTAAGTTTGCAGATAATACGGTGTTATTGTACGATGCCATATCAAAAAAATTCGTTATGGAATTAACCTTCACCTCACCAGTTTTAGCAGTGAGACTGAGACGTGATAAGTATGAATTTGGACCTTAATTAGGTGATTCGTCTTACACTATTCTTCAGTATTAATAATGCATTTTCCTATTACAGGATGGTGGTAGCTCTATGCAATCAAATCCATGTATTTTCATTTCCTACTCCTACTCAAAAATTATTTACCCTCGAAACACGTCAAAATTTACAGGGCTTATGTGAAGTCAGTCCTATTACTTCATGTGAAAAACAGCTTTTAGTTTTTCCGGGGCACAAGACTGGTAGTGTACAGTTAGTGGTAAGTTATCGGTTTAAAATATTGCGTGCTTTTTGCATTTATTGAATAAATATCACAAGGTTAGCCATAGCTCTATCTTGGATATCATATAAAGGAGTTTAAACACGAATATTACATCTTTGTTGCTTTTTAAATCGAAAATTTCACACAAAGGGGGAGACATAATATCGCGGTAATTTCTGTATCAGTTTGATAATATTTGCAAAGATATTGCCTTGAGAATTTCATGAATGACACTCATACCTTTCTCAAATGTAAAAGTTTTCGTTATTCATTGCTAAATTATCCTTTTTGTGCTATATATCAATGGTTGTGATAAATATAGCTCTGAACGGTTGCTATATATTTGGATAACTGAATTGTAACTCAATCTGTGTTTATCGTGCCATCTGATACAGTTAACCTCTTCTAATAGTTAAAATTTTCTTCAGGACCTCAGTAGTACAGAAGCAGGTATGTCAAGTGCACCAGTGACAATAAATGCCCACCAAGGTGAATTAGCATGCCTAGCAGTAAACCAGCAGGGAACTATGGTTGCTACTGCATCAAGCAAAGGGACTTTAATCAGAGTTTGGGATACTTCCAAAAGGATATTAATGATCGAGCTCCGAAGAGGTTCCGATGCTGCCACCCTTTACTGGTATGATCTCTTAATTAATACTTATAATGATGTCTTAAAACTATGTATGACTGAGAATTGTGAGTTCAATTTAGGGTGCAAGTGAAATAACCATCAATATTGTCCTCTTTGTGAAGCAATAAAATGGTTACCTGAAACATGTTCCTTTTGTAGAGTTAAGTTTTATGTTTATAGTGATGAGTATGTGTGTCCTATCAAGTCCATACTGAAATGGAATGTTATTCTTAATTTTTAATCATCCTCCTGTGATAGAATATTCTAAAAAAATTAATTCAAATGAAAACTTTTAGTAAGCCTGATTTTTCAAGTTGGGTGTATATTAACATGTTCACTGTGGAACTCTCCACCGTTGGAGTGATATAAATGCATTGGAAATGGAGTTATCTGCAGTGAACATGTTAACTTTGTTTGCTGAGGATTCTTTTTGCAGTTATCATTTATAATAAATCACCCTTTAGTTATGAAATGCACAACCCAGATTCTGTAGTAGAACTCAGGCTAAGGAAGCTCTATAATATAGAACTCTCTATGAATGAAAATACATTCCATAAATTCTCATTGCTTCATAATATTACTTTCTTCACCAGCTTTAATTCAAAATTACGGACATTTGTACGTATTTTACCAGTGGTGTGGTGAAATTTTGTCTATGAAAGTATTGAAAGATACAGCAATGCACTTTTGTCTATTGTTTACTGATTGTCCATTTAATTGGTTAAAAATTGTTTGTATAATCTTTATTCTAGCTCAGAAATATTCTCAGCCTTGATTTGGGTTTCCCCTTGCTCTCATCTCAGGGCAGAATGATAGAAAAGTCGCAAATCATAGCAATTTTTGTTGCAAAATCCAGTTTTAAATGCACCAAATACAAGAGTGAATAGATAATTAGTAAAAACGAGCAGAAAAAGATGGCTTCTCATTTTGAGAAGTGAAGCACTTGGTTTGAATATAAGGTTCTTATCACTGCTGCTTGGCTGCGAGTTGTTTTGGCTGCATCAATCCCAAATTACCCTCCCAATCTCCCCTTTCATTCATGAGGATTTCCTGGCTTCAGCAGGCTATGGGCTGTATTGGTGAGATAACTTCAGAAGTCTTAGTTTCTGCAGCTGCCATCTAATTTGCTCAGCACTCATGGTTAGCCTGGGTTTTAAGTAGCAAAGAGCCAAGGAACAATTTCTTATTATTTAGTAATGTTTGAGAAATGAAATTTTGTCCATCTCATTGAAAGTGCTATTTGCTTGAAATGTTGTTTTCAATCAATCCCCTGCAGAGCACCTTGAACTGGTTTTCCTGAATAAGTTTTATTTATAATGTTGCTGGACAGGCATTCTAAGTCTATCTGTCGAGTATCAATACAGTTGTGCTTTTATATTAGTAGCATACAATATGTACCACATCACAGAAAAGATTTACCCATCCACAAAAAAGGCAATGAACAGCTCATAATGCATTACAAGAGGTTCCAGGTTAAATAACAAATAATGGTTATACATTGATTTGACCCCTTGCATATGGCTGCTGAATCCACCTCATCCACACTCAAGCCACCACTGACTTGTTCATGTATCTTTGCTTTGATTCCATACTATAGACTAAAAACCTTTCTTTAGCTTACAATCAACATGTAAATTATAAAAACTGCTAATAAGAGCAATAGTGTGAATATAATTTAACATGGGCACAAGACACTTGGAGGGAAACCTTGGTGTGAATGGAGAATGAAGTAAAAGCACAAGAAATGAATTAGTTTTTCTCATAGTCCATTAGGAAAGTTACTGAAATGCTATCAGCCAGATTATTGTTCTTTACCATTTCCACTTCTAGCTTAAAGTGCATTAATACAGCCTCTCTGGAAAATTCAGTTAATATCAATGCCCAAGCATTATGCTGGATGACTTGTAATAAGTGTATTGCTCCATGTAGCCTTTCCTGTGTATCTGCTACCTATTAATTCCGGTGGTTCCCCAAAATTTTTCCAGAATTCAGCAAACATTGTTGGTACCACTTTTTATCATGTTTTTATTGAACAATTTCAGTATAAACTTCAGTCGAGACTCCGAGTTCTTGTGCTGTTCCAGTGATAAAGGAACAGTACATATATTTGCATTGAAGGATCCTCACCTTAACCGACGATCAACGTGAGTTCCTCTTATGGTTTGACTTCAATATTTGGTTTGATTTCAGTATTAGGACCCTTTCTCATTTGAATGTTTTTCTGCCACCAGGTTCTCAAAAATGGGATTTCTTGGTAACTATGTTGAATCTCAGTGGGCACTTGCTAATTTTACTGTCCCTCCTGAATGTGCCTGCATCTGTGCATTTGGATCAAGAAATTCTGTGATTGGTAAGCCTGAGATTGTTATCAATTTATAGTAAGAATTTTGAAACTATGATTATCTCACTGCTTTATTTCTTTACAGCTATTTGCTTGGATGGTACGTTCCATAAATATGTTTTCAATGCTGATGGAAACTGTAATAGAGAGGCTTTTGATGTTTTTCTGGATGTTTGTGATGATGATGATTACTAAGGAAGAAATTACCAAATAATTTATCAAGAGTAATGAATACACAAGAAATATAGCATTCGATTATGAATGAAAGTTTACTGCCTCTTCCAGTGCAACTGTTTTTCTTTGTATATGTTTTGGTGCTAGTTATACTGTCGTAAAAAAAACAATTTTTCACCATCTCTTTTATATTGTAAATATATTACTTTTTAAGAAAATATTCGCTTTTTCTTATTTGACAAAAGCTGTCGTGCCACTTCAAAAACATTAAAATAATCCAATAATTTTCACAATGGAAAACATGTTGATGAATGATTTTTTAGAGAAGCCAAATTTTTCTATTAATTGGCAAAATGATGTACTGAAATTAAACTAAGCCAAACAATTACAAATATGATTTTTCCCATAAATTTTATCAGCCTAACTTGAATTTGGTGGGGTACAAGTGGTTTTCTGATGGAAATTAAGTTAAAATTTATATTTTATAAATACCCAAAACAACACATATCTATCGCTGAAAAATTACTTTCTAATGCCTTTTCATAAAGATGATTCTTAAAATGAAATGAATAACCATAAAAGAAGACTAGCATAATCTACAAGTCGAAATTGGCAGAAAGTGATTACCATGGAGAAGAGTACACTCAGCAGGCAACATATATTTTCACAGATGAAAATGATTTATCCAAAAGGATGAACTAAAATATTATTCAGCTGTAATAATATAACTACTCTTTCAGAAATGAAACAAGCCAAATAAGAAGGTTCTTACCTTATAGAAAATTATTATTATTATACTAAATAATATGCCACTATTACCAAGAATAAAAAGGTGTAATTACAAGATATTTTCCGTTGATATTTTAAATAGCCAATACTGTACGCAGCAATCATTCCATATGCCATACATTTCTATCACATTTTCTCATATCCAACACTTTGTACTAAGAAAATCATCACTTTTCCGCCTTTCTTTCGAATGGATCGGTCCAAATCTTCATATCTGTAAAAGCAGATGCATATGTTAAAAGCATCAGGTATTATTTCCATAAGATAACGTAAAGCAATTAAACAATCCGATGCAAATTGTTAATTTCTGAGCTCACTTCCAGGTTGAATCGTCTCTCTATCGATTCCTTTCCTCGTTTCCTCTTGTATTTTTTCTAAAAAGTAAATTTTTTTCATAATGTATTCACTATAAAATCACTGACAATTCTAACCACAAGACTTACTATAATCAGCAGGATTCAACATAGGTGAAATTATAATTGGATATATGGCGAGACCTATGGAACCAACAATTCCTCCGATAAATGCGACATACCTCCAGCCTTTTAAAATAAGGACCATTTTAAAATATGTTCAGGGAGATATACAACTCGTTAACGCAAAAATATCGTATCTGAGTATCGGAACAAACAGAATCATATGAGCAATAGTCTTTTCGCTACTCAAATTTTTCACTATTAGAATTTGTATTATTGTTGCTGGGGTACCCTGGGTAAAACCGTAAAACGTCAATGGAAATTTTTCATATCGCTGCTTTTGAATAGGTTTTGAGGGTTTTGATAAGCTGAGAGGAGTGAAAATATGCCTTTCGCCAAGAATTCAATCATACTTATTCAAATATGTTTGACACTTAGCAGTGTTAATGCCAATGTAGCGACACCAGCTATAGGTATTCAGAATCGTTTTTTTCCGTAAAGAACATAATGTCATTATTTTATTGAATCATACTCAAAGAAGCAATAACTGCAAGTAAATGTAGAACATATCCATTTGTTATATTTTTGGTTTTATGGTAATTATTTAAATTCGGATGAATCTTGTAAAATGTCCTATGAAATATGTTCAACAACCCTGTGTTTTCAGCTGTTATTGGAGCCGGTATCGGTGGAACATCAGTATCTTATTTTTTGAAAGAGCTTTTCGAGGATGAAGAGATAGAAATTGATGTATATGAATCAAAGAAAGTTGGTGGCCGATTGGCAACAGTAGACATCGATGGCCTGGTGTATGAAGTTGGCGGTTCTGTCATTCACCCCGATAATAGATACATGTCACATTTTTGCAAAAAGTTCGGTAAGGTCCACTTTAAATTTTAATAAATATACTTAAAGTCGATTATTGGGAAGAACATATATACTTGGAAGACATTGTATTTTTCCTCTAATTTTAGATAAGAAATTGTTTCATGGTTCTATTTTGTTAATTTTACTATTTTAAAGGAGAAGCTTAAAAATGCTAGTCCAGAACTTTTCGGCTTTTTTCCTTTCCTCACTAAATTATATATTTTCTAATTATTTGAATTTTGTGATTTGTAGAATATTATGATGTAAACATCCTGCAGGTTCCCTGTCTATTGGTCTCGTGGTCTACTCTAGCAAACTTAGTACTATTTATCAAAGTTAGTGATAAGTACTTCCTCTCCTTGTGATTTCAGGGTATCTTTCTCAAGATTCGTCAGCATCATTTCTCTCTCCCTGAATATAGTCAAATTTTCCTATTCTTCGTTTATCTCTATTTCTTATTTCCCACTATGCATATGGATGGACTAATGCCCATCTATGTTTTCTCTGATCAATCTTTAACTTTGCTTAGCATAGTAAATCCCATCATCATATTATTTTCATGCCTGTTTTCTCTCCTGATTCTTTTGATTTATCATTGCATGAAATAAACTTTACATAACTGTACTACCTTTCCTTTGAAGTGTTTTCAACTATCTACCCAATTCAGCCCATCATCCATCTGCCAGCTTGTTGCCTTTTAACAAACAATTTCCATCCATGTACTCTGATTTTTTCTCTATATTTGTTAACTCATGGAAATGCCTGTAAAGATAATCATTCAAGATCTGTTTAGAATTTATAAAGCAATATAGTGTTACAGAATTTGTAAAACAGCTGCATTACTAATGTACACCTTGTCACATTCATTTTAATTTCTTTGGTTTCAATTATGATTTTAGGTTTAATATTAGTCAGATAAACTCTCTTGAGATGTATGGGGCTGAGACACTTGGGTGATTTGATGTTTATCTAAATCTATCTATTACCAGGATCTGATTCAGGCTTAGGGATGGTTTGGCACAATGGCAAAGTTTCATCAAACATATGTGACTGAAGTGACTGTTTTTGATATCACAAGACTATTTCCTAATTACCTAACAACCATTAGCTTAGTTTTGTTGAATCCTAGTTTTATTCATTCTCAGATTTTCTAGCTATCAAAGGATTATCAGAACATAGCATGCTTTCAGTGCATTCTTTTTAAAGGTTTTCACCAGAACTTATCTGGGTTTCTTTCATAGTTTTCCTAGGTCATCCTCTTCATTATAAAAACTGAGAGAATCTCTTCTTCTGCATGAGAATTTTAAATTTATGATGACAAAGTAAGAAAAAATAACTGTAAATTTCCACACTTAGGTTTATTGTCCAACCGGTTTCGGCTCAGAGGCCTTCATCAGGTAAAGAGTAACAGAAAATGTAGCAAATATATAGTCAAGGAAATTTGGAGGGGAGGGTAAGGAGAGGGGAAGTGTTTTGGAATTGCATTGGTTGACGAGGTTTTCAGCGGAAATGATTTCTATAATTTCCAATGTGTCCAGCTTCCTCCCCTTCGGCTCCAAGTGGAGCAGTTTCACTGAAAAGAAACTCTGGTGACCACTGTTCAGCAGGTGGGCTGCAAATGCTGAGGTTTCAGGATTCATCAGCCGGAAGCTCCACATGTGCTCTTGAATCCTTATCTTGACTGAGCACCCAGACTGGCCCTGGTAACAAGCGGAACGATCATCACCCACCAATTTGTAGACCCCCAAGAGGGCCGAAGGGTCTCTTCTGTCTATAACCTGTGATAAGGAGCGCTGGAGGTTGTGAGGGTTATAAAAGGCAGCTTTAAGTTCTTTGGGAGGAGATTAGATAGGAAATATTTCCTAAAAATCCTGAAAATGAGTAAAGCATCCTTTCAGGATGCTTTACCCATTTTTTCTTGGGATCGTCAACGGAAAGGGAAGGAAAGATAGAGGTGGAAGCAATTTTCCTAGTTTTCTTCTTTAAAAGTTTTTCCACAAAACTGTCCGAATATCCAATGTTCTGGGCTATAGTTTTGATGGTACCCAGTTCTTTTGAGAAGGCTTGTGGAGAGAGAGAAACATTCAAAAGTCGGTGGAGTAGGGAGTGGAAGATGGCATGGTTATGCAAATGGTGATGAAAAGACAAGGAAGAGATCATGTGGTCAGTGTAAGAGTCTTTTCTAAAGATTTCAAAAGAGGCTTGGCTATTAGGCATATAGAAAGGTCCAAGAAATTTAAAGCACCACTGTTTTCTAATTCATAAGTAAACTGGATTGAATTTATTTAAATTTATTGTCAGAGCAGAATGCAGCATTGATCTTCATGCATGGCCATTCTGATTTTAGTGAAGCAGAGGTACAAACACTCTCTCTGTGAAATCTAGCCAGACTGAGTTGAGCAATGACTTAGAGAAAGCATGTATATGAGGTCCCTAGTAGATGTGGTTCTAAGTATCTACATAGCATTACTCCCAAAAAATGCTAATTGAATAAAATGTTTGTGAATTGCTTTGGTGGAATGCTGTTCAAAATTTCATTTCTGCTATTCATATTATGGTCACAAAAGTAGATTTACAGATTCGTTTTTTTATATTTCTTTCTGGAATAAGTTTATGAAATAAAATGTACATCCAAGGAGTACACACAAAATAATTTTAATTCAAGAGATATCTCATCTATTCTAGATTTGCATAAGAAGGAAGTCGGGAATTCCTCTCATGTGTTTGGCTTATATGATGGCAATGGAATTGTGTTTGAAGAAAGTCCACACTATATTGTGACAATGATAAAAATGCTGTGGAGATATGGCTTAAATCCACTGACTCTAAGTAAAAAAGTGGAAAAGATGCTCTCTAAATTTATGAGGTAATATTTATTTATTTATATCCCTATTTTTAATCACTTTTTTCAGTGAGTGCATATCCTGTGATTGATTATCCAGTAGTGATATCCAGTAATGATGTGAATACTTCACACTCATATTTATATTAAACTGATTCAAAAACATTAATTCTATCTTCATTATACTGTTATTTACTTCAAGCATGAATTTAAATTTTAATATTTGTTTGCTCTCCCAAATATATTGTCTTAAATTTGGATTAAATTTAAATCCATATTATGTATAATATAGAGAATTTAGATTTTTTTCCTATATATCTACAAGAATATTTATAAATTATTTTATGAGATAATTATAATTATGTTTATAATTTAAAAATTGAATCTATTATATAATATTGTAATTGTCATTCATATTTATATTCCTGAAATATATGACATTTGCTTAGTTTCAGTAATTACTTTTGCTGCAATACTAGTTTCATTGTCACTTGCTCAGTATTAGTATTGTTAGCTCAACTTATTGTTTGAGGTAGTACTTGTTAGAGTAGGTGCCAGCATAGCAAATTAATCCAGAATGTACTAACTTTTTATTTCATCATCATCATAAGTTTTCTCCATTCAGTATGTTCTTGTGCCCAAATATTCTCATTAACCACCATTTCCTTCACCTACCGGTAACCCACCCCATCCTTTATGCCATCTAACAACTTTTGTCTCTGTCTTCCCCTCTGCTTTTTCTCTTGTATTCTTCCCTCAATAACATTTTTTAGCAATCCCTCTCCCATCAATGTTTGGCCCACCCATTTCCTCTATTGATGTTTAATTACTTTGACTAAAACCCTCTCTTCCCCAACCATCTCTAGTACTTCTGTGTTAGTTTTTTTAGCAACCCAACTTACCTTTTCTGTTCTATGGCATACCCACATCTTAAAGGCCTTCAATCTGTTCCTCTTTTCTTGAGATCCATGCTTCAAACCCATACAACAACATACTCCATATTAAGGATTTTACCAATCTTTTCCTTTGTTGAGATCTCTTGTCATCAGCCTCATCTCACTCCTCCCCAAAAATGCCCATTCTGATTCCCCAACTGCTATTCTAACTCATTCTGTTTGAATCAAGTACAAATATTTCCCAAATGCCTATTTTTCCAGTTCAACCCAATTTTCTTTAAAATTCCCATCAGTTTTGGCTATTGAACTTTTTGGATAGCTTTTTCAAAATCAACAAAACATACAAATGCATCCCTCTTAAATTCTGTAATTTGTTCTACTAGTACCTTCATGACCCATATTGCATCCCTCATTCCTTATCCCCTTGGAACTGGTCTTATCCAATCAGCTCCTTATTTTTCCTTCAATCCTTCGATTCAAAACCCTTAAAATAGCTTTTGCCACATGAGATATTAAACTTACTGTACAATAGTCCCAACACTGATGCATTATTCTTTTTCTGTAGTGGAATCAGGATTGTCATGGTAAATCCTGTGGGCACATTCCATTATCATAAACTTTCCTACATATATTTTAGAGATATTTCTTACCCTTTACCCCCAGGTTTTAAGAAACTCAATTCATTTTTTTACTATAGTTTAAACTCCAGGTGTTCTGGCCAACTTGCATATTGCATGTGCATGATACTTCATTTTAAATTGTTTGTCCCTTAAAATAGTAATCAAAGAAAGATATTTGAAAATGACAAAAGACCTTTGGAAAATTTTAATTGTAATATAATGTTTACAATGTTTAGGTGCATCTTATCAGATTTTATTTCTCTATCTTTTGCTTTTAAAATGAATTATATAAACTGTGTTAGGTGATACTAAGTAAATCTCTGAAAGTTGACTATCATAAGCTAATATTCATCAAGTTCCTCTTCAATAATTGTTTTATTTGTTTATACATATAGTTTTAAACTTCGATGATTTACTGTTGCAGTAACATGAAGATTCTGCATCAGTTACTTATACCCATAAAGTTAGGTAAGATTTAGCATAACCCATTGGTTTGCAGAGATAGTAATTCTATGCTTAGAGATTTCTATACTCCATCCAACTTTATGAAGACACAATGGAAATCTTATGTCCCCATGCATTTCTTATGGGAGAACGGATCGCTCTGTTGCAACTTTTGCATAGAAAGAAAAGTTGGCAAAAATTTATCTTAGATACTTTTATCATACAGCAAAAGTAATTCCACATCGCATAGTGTGATGTAATCAAGATTAAATACTATCATTAGCGAAGGAAAAATAAGAAAGTGATACTTTCGAGAAAATCAGGAATTAGTTGTGGTCTCCTTTGAACTGATATATTTAGTTTTTGGTGATCAAATTAATTAGAACATTACAAGCAATCAGAGAAATAGGCAAATCGCTTTATAACCGCCTTAGCTGCAGTCATTGTCGCATGCTCGCCGAGGTCTGCGTTAACTCCAAAATATAAATTCATTTTTTAATGTTATCAATAAAGTTAGAGGATTTTGATTTTCACAGAAAATAAATTCATTGTTTTCTCAAAAACTTTCACACTTCAAGTTTTTTCCTACGGATATAAAACGAAAAGTAGCTGGCGACTACATTTCTCAATGCATGTTGCCTAAACTCCTGCATTCCCATAGATTTACCCATAGTATTTGTCTCCAAAATTTTTAAGAGGAAAAGTAATAGCATTGGTGAAAAGTGAATAAAATGAGGCAGATTGTGATACCAAGAAAGACCGTGTTTCTTGAAAGGTAGACCTAAATATATCGGTTCAAAGGAGACCACAACTAGTTCCCGATTTTCTCGAAAGTATCACTTTCTTATTTTTCCTTCGCTAATGATAGTATTTAATCTTGATTAAATCACACTGCTATGAGGAATTACTTTGCTGTATGATAAAAGTATTTAAGATAAATTTTTGCCATTTTTTTCTATGCAAAAGTTGCTACAGCGCGCTCCGTTCTCCCGTAAGAAATGCATGAGGGCATAAGATTTCCATTGTGTCTTCATAATGTTGGACGGAGTATATCAGTTCACAAACATCACCAAATCTATTTCTAAAATTAATTGTTGATAAGAAGATGGTTTAGGTATTCCCATAATCAACTACTGGAACTTGCTTGTGGAATTAAAAGAAGGTTGCTTTAAATTATTGAACATCACCAGCGTATACAAATTTGGAGATTCTGGGAATTGATTGATGCATCAGAAGAAAATTTCTCAAGGTATTATTAAACCATCGACATTGTATCCTGTATTTTTCAGAATACTATAAATAATTGGGGAAATATTAGAGAAGTTGGCAGAAAATATTCAAACCCTGAATATCCATTGCTAATACCATCAATGAAAATGGCCTCTCGGCATTATAACAAGGTGGAACCATAGATGAGTTCATCTGAATTTTAAGCATTTTTGACTGCGATATCGCCTAAATTTGATAAATAAGTAGTTTCTCTGAAGGTAATCATATGTAGGAAAAAATGTGTGTTGGGCGAGAAAATAGAGAAGGTGAGTAAATGGGTTATGCTTTTAAAATAATTTATTGTTCCAGCTAAAAGTAACCAACTGGACAACAAGAAACTACAGTATTGTCTCTGCTTCATAGATTCTATAAAAAATCTGGAATTAAAAGACCTCCTACACTTTCAGTTACTATGTTATTATGTGTATTGTAGTGTTTTATGGCTGTCACTGCTTCTTGCTTCCCGATTTCTATTAATCTCTAAACAAGCTAGTCTCCATCTTGAAGTCCTTGCGACATCATTGCTTCATTCCCTCCTTCTGTAACTTGCTTTTCAACTTCCTGGTTGATGTAAATGAACTATTACTGTATGATCCTATGGAATATGGAGAGATAAAGAGTTTCTCATAGCTAATATGGTTTAAATGTGAATACTTTTTCTTCAATATCACCCAACTAGTCTAGTAAATTTTGTTTAAAAATATGAGTTGTGCACAGGGACGGCCATCAACCAAAGGGGGCCAAATTTCCACATGAGCCTCTTATGTACTTCTTATTCCCACGTGCTACATACTGGCATTATAGTTAAGGAGTCCCTTGAAAAAATTATTTTATTAGGCCCCTATGAGTTTGTTTATTTAAAATGTTTTCTACTTTTATGGTTGAAATATAAATAATATAGGTTGTGTTTTATGCATTCAAAGTTAATTGAAAAATTTGTATTCATAGCCACTGTCGTCAGAATTTGATGAGCAATGCGACATTACCTCATTTGCTCTCTATTTTTGTGTGTATCTCAGAACTTTTAAAGTTGATGTTTGTGAGAGTAGAATGTTAAAAGTTGAAAAAAATACATGTTTGTAAAAGCAATAAAATGAAAGGAATCCAAAGAAATAATGTTTATTCCGTTGACACTCCAGTGTCACCTATGAGAGGGAAGTTAATTTTAAATTCAAACTTTATGTGAAAGGGTGACGCCTTGTATCTATCCTAATACTTTCAGAAAAATCGATTTTTTGCTCATTATTTTCTAAATTGTTGTAGATGGTATAATAAAAATTCCAACTGCATAGATAAAAAATTAATAATGTGCAATAGATTTTTAATTCTGTTGCTTATCAAATGAATCAAAATCATATCTCAAAAATACAGAGCATGCTCCAGGACTTCATAGCACACATTTACTTAAAAGTTGTAATTCCTGTGATATAGATAGAGATGGCTAAGTCATGAATTTGGTGTTGATTGGATTTGCACACACTCTGATAAAGCAGGGGATCTACTCGTACATAGACTCATTTTATAGTATGGAGTACAAATAATTCATCTTTTTAACAATTTATAATATGTCCATTTATAACTGCAGATATTTGTAAGGGAATTCATCGTATTTGAGATCTATTTGTTTTTGGTCCAACAGCGACTCAAAGTGCATGGAAATATTCTTTCTTCCTTTCCAGTCTTGAACAGAAGCCAGCTCAGAGGCAGGCTTTGTGGACATTTCCCTCAAAATGCTGTTCTAGCTGTCGCCTAAACTCAAATTCTTCAAGGGAAGGTCACTTGCCTCGATCCTTCGCAAATAATGGGATCTCATGAGCAACATTCCCCTCTTTGTGAGAAAGAAAGCTAGATATAATACAGAATTGTAACAACCAATTTTAGACCACTGAATTCATGTGTTCCAACATCCATTTTGTTATAATACTATTCTGCTACATTAATGGCACCAAACCATGAATACTATTAAGTGTTTGTAATATTGATAACATAAAAAAAATCCATGCAAACATGGCAAGCGGAGCTAGGACACAGACTATCTCATCCATGTTAATCCTTTCCCCCTCTCTCTCTTCTCAAGACTCACTCACCTGAAACTCACTGCCTCTCATGCAGGTTTTGTCCAGGATGGTAAAAATTTTGTGTAACTAGGTGTACAGATGCTGCATGGACTACCCTTCATCTGGCCCCCACCTATTGACCATTCTGGCATGGGTATTCCTTTAAGGAACAAAGCTCCTTCCAGTGTAGCTCTCTAGGTCATAGGAAGGTTGTTGTCCAGAGAAGGGAGTTTTTATTTATTTTAGCTTTAATATAACCCCAGATCTTGGTCTTTCATTATAGGTTTTCATCTGGACTAGTGTATTGTTTTTATGCCTCTAAGTTAGTTACTTTTTGCAACATTTGTTTGCAAATGTTCTGAATATTATTATTCTACAGGATTTTGAAGAGCATCAGCTGTAATACATACAAATAAAAGTTACTTGCATCCTGCAATCTTTATGGTAATAGATTTTTACAATTCACAATTGTTTCACTCGGGTTTCATTCCAGAAATTGCTGAAAATCCCATTCCAACATTTACATGCCCTAGCATTGAACAATGGAACAATTGGGAAGAACACTATCTTAAATAGTCACATAGTCACGAATACTTTTCATATGCCAAGTAATATCTAATTAGCTCTATTGGAAATACCGCATAAAGATATATTAAAAAGCCGCCCCATGTATTTTGAACAGAGAAAATTTGAAACATCCTAGTATCGAACCCAAGATTATAGTTGTACATTGTTACTATTATGATTCAGAAGCTCCTCCATTATATATCCTTAAAGTTTTAAGCTGATATCATATCGGGAAGTAGCTAAATATATTATTCGAGTTTCCTGTAGAATTTATATTGAGGAATATTTAACCTGCCCTGGTATCAAACTGTGGACCAACGTGGAAGCAGTAAACCTTGAGTGTGAAATATAGTCACAAATGTTATTCACAGGCCAAATTACAGCTCTGGTTTCTTGGAAGGTGACCCTAATAAATTATAAAAAAGCCACCAAGTGTAAATTATATAGACAAATAGAAACCCTGGGTAATTTAGGAGGTAAGTACTTAAAATGAAGAAATTTCGCAGAAGAGAATCTCTTACAGCAACCATAGTATCAGAGAAGNATAATATAGAGAATTTAGATTTTTTTCCTATATATCTACAAGAATATTTATAAATTATTTTATGAGATAATTATAATTATGTTTATAATTTAAAAATTGAATCTATTATATAATATTGTAATTGTCATTCATATTTATATTCCTGAAATATATGACATTTGCTTAGTTTCAGTAATTACTTTTGCTGCAATACTAGTTTCATTGTCACTTGCTCAGTATTAGTATTGTTAGCTCAACTTATTGTTTGAGGTAGTACTTGTTAGAGTAGGTGCCAGCATAGCAAATTAATCCAGAATGTACTAACTTTTTATTTCATCATCATCATAAGTTTTCTCCATTCAGTATGTTCTTGTGCCCAAATATTCTCATTAACCACCATTTCCTTCACCTACCGGTAACCCACCCCATCCTTTATGCCATCTAACAACTTTTGTCTCTGTCTTCCCCTCTGCTTTTTCTCTTGTATTCTTCCCTCAATAACATTTTTTAGCAATCCCTCTCCCATCAATGTTTGGCCCACCCATTTCCTCTATTGATGTTTAATTACTTTGACTAAAACCCTCTCTTCCCCAACCATCTCTAGTACTTCTGTGTTAGTTTTTTTAGCAACCCAACTTACCTTTTCTGTTCTATGGCATACCCACATCTTAAAGGCCTTCAATCTGTTCCTCTTTTCTTGAGATCCATGCTTCAAACCCATACAACAACATACTCCATATTAAGGATTTTACCAATCTTTTCCTTTGTTGAGATCTCTTGTCATCAGCCTCATCTCACTCCTCCCCAAAAATGCCCATTCTGATTCCCCAACTGCTATTCTAACTCATTCTGTTTGAATCAAGTACAAATATTTCCCAAATGCCTATTTTTCCAGTTCAACCCAATTTTCTTTAAAATTCCCATCAGTTTTGGCTATTGAACTTTTTGGATAGCTTTTTCAAAATCAACAAAACATACAAATGCATCCCTCTTAAATTCTGTAATTTGTTCTACTAGTACCTTCATGACCCATATTGCATCCCTCATTCCTTATCCCCTTGGAACTGGTCTTATCCAATCAGCTCCTTATTTTTCCTTCAATCCTTCGATTCAAAACCCTTAAAATAGCTTTTGCCACATGAGATATTAAACTTACTGTACAATAGTCCCAACACTGATGCATTATTCTTTTTCTGTAGTGGAATCAGGATTGTCATGGTAAATCCTGTGGGCACATTCCATTATCATAAACTTTCCTACATATATTTTAGAGATATTTCTTACCCTTTACCCCCAGGTTTTAAGAAACTCAATTCATTTTTTTACTATAGTTTAAACTCCAGGTGTTCTGGCCAACTTGCATATTGCATGTGCATGATACTTCATTTTAAATTGTTTGTCCCTTAAAATAGTAATCAAAGAAAGATATTTGAAAATGACAAAAGACCTTTGGAAAATTTTAATTGTAATATAATGTTTACAATGTTTAGGTGCATCTTATCAGATTTTATTTCTCTATCTTTTGCTTTTAAAATGAATTATATAAACTGTGTTAGGTGATACTAAGTAAATCTCTGAAAGTTGACTATCATAAGCTAATATTCATCAAGTTCCTCTTCAATAATTGTTTTATTTGTTTATACATATAGTTTTAAACTTCGATGATTTACTGTTGCAGTAACATGAAGATTCTGCATCAGTTACTTATACCCATAAAGTTAGGTAAGATTTAGCATAACCCATTGGTTTGCAGAGATAGTAATTCTATGCTTAGAGATTTCTATACTCCATCCAACTTTATGAAGACACAATGGAAATCTTATGTCCCCATGCATTTCTTATGGGAGAACGGATCGCTCTGTTGCAACTTTTGCATAGAAAGAAAAGTTGGCAAAAATTTATCTTAGATACTTTTATCATACAGCAAAAGTAATTCCACATCGCATAGTGTGATGTAATCAAGATTAAATACTATCATTAGCGAAGGAAAAATAAGAAAGTGATACTTTCGAGAAAATCAGGAATTAGTTGTGGTCTCCTTTGAACTGATATATTTAGTTTTTGGTGATCAAATTAATTAGAACATTACAAGCAATCAGAGAAATAGGCAAATCGCTTTATAACCGCCTTAGCTGCAGTCATTGTCGCATGCTCGCCGAGGTCTGCGTTAACTCCAAAATATAAATTCATTTTTTAATGTTATCAATAAAGTTAGAGGATTTTGATTTTCACAGAAAATAAATTCATTGTTTTCTCAAAAACTTTCACACTTCAAGTTTTTTCCTACGGATATAAAACGAAAAGTAGCTGGCGACTACATTTCTCAATGCATGTTGCCTAAACTCCTGCATTCCCATAGATTTACCCATAGTATTTGTCTCCAAAATTTTTAAGAGGAAAAGTAATAGCATTGGTGAAAAGTGAATAAAATGAGGCAGATTGTGATACCAAGAAAGACCGTGTTTCTTGAAAGGTAGACCTAAATATATCGGTTCAAAGGAGACCACAACTAGTTCCCGATTTTCTCGAAAGTATCACTTTCTTATTTTTCCTTCGCTAATGATAGTATTTAATCTTGATTAAATCACACTGCTATGAGGAATTACTTTGCTGTATGATAAAAGTATTTAAGATAAATTTTTGCCATTTTTTTCTATGCAAAAGTTGCTACAGCGCGCTCCGTTCTCCCGTAAGAAATGCATGAGGGCATAAGATTTCCATTGTGTCTTCATAATGTTGGACGGAGTATATCAGTTCACAAACATCACCAAATCTATTTCTAAAATTAATTGTTGATAAGAAGATGGTTTAGGTATTCCCATAATCAACTACTGGAACTTGCTTGTGGAATTAAAAGAAGGTTGCTTTAAATTATTGAACATCACCAGCGTATACAAATTTGGAGATTCTGGGAATTGATTGATGCATCAGAAGAAAATTTCTCAAGGTATTATTAAACCATCGACATTGTATCCTGTATTTTTCAGAATACTATAAATAATTGGGGAAATATTAGAGAAGTTGGCAGAAAATATTCAAACCCTGAATATCCATTGCTAATACCATCAATGAAAATGGCCTCTCGGCATTATAACAAGGTGGAACCATAGATGAGTTCATCTGAATTTTAAGCATTTTTGACTGCGATATCGCCTAAATTTGATAAATAAGTAGTTTCTCTGAAGGTAATCATATGTAGGAAAAAATGTGTGTTGGGCGAGAAAATAGAGAAGGTGAGTAAATGGGTTATGCTTTTAAAATAATTTATTGTTCCAGCTAAAAGTAACCAACTGGACAACAAGAAACTACAGTATTGTCTCTGCTTCATAGATTCTATAAAAAATCTGGAATTAAAAGACCTCCTACACTTTCAGTTACTATGTTATTATGTGTATTGTAGTGTTTTATGGCTGTCACTACTTCTTGCTTCCCGATTTCTATTAATCTCTAAACAAGCTAGTCTCCATCTTGAAGTCCTTGCGACATCATTGCTTCATTCCCTCCTTCTGTAACTTGCTTTTCAACTTCCTGGTTGATGTAAATGAACTATTACTGTATGATCCTATGGAATATGGAGAGATAAAGAGTTTCTCATAGCTAATATGGTTTAAATGTGAATACTTTTTCTTCAATATCACCCAACTAGTCTAGTAAATTTTGTTTAAAAATATGAGTTGTGCACAGGGACGGCCATCAACCAAAGGGGGCCAAATTTCCACATGAGCCTCTTATGTACTTCTTATTCCCACGTGCTACATACTGGCATTATAGTTAAGGAGTCCCTTGAAAAAATTATTTTATTAGGCCCCTATGAGTTTGTTTATTTAAAATGTTTTCTACTTTTATGGTTGAAATATAAATAATATAGGTTGTGTTTTATGCATTCAAAGTTAATTGAAAAATTTGTATTCATAGCCACTGTCGTCAGAATTTGATGAGCAATGCGACATTACCTCATTTGCTCTCTATTTTTGTGTGTATCTCAGAACTTTTAAAGTTGATGTTTGTGAGAGTAGAATGTTAAAAGTTGAAAAAAATACATGTTTGTAAAAGCAATAAAATGAAAGGAATCCAAAGAAATAATGTTTATTCCGTTGACACTCCAGTGTCACCTATGAGAGGGAAGTTAATTTTAAATTCAAACTTTATGTGAAAGGGTGACGCCTTGTATCTATCCTAATACTTTCAGAAAAATCGATTTTTTGCTCATTATTTTCTAAATTGTTGTAGATGGTATAATAAAAATTCCAACTGCATAGATAAAAAATTAATAATGTGCAATAGATTTTTAATTCTGTTGCTTATCAAATGAATCAAAATCATATCTCAAAAATACAGAGCATGCTCCAGGACTTCATAGCACACATTTACTTAAAAGTTGTAATTCCTGTGATATAGATAGAGATGGCTAAGTCATGAATTTGGTGTTGATTGGATTTGCACACACTCTGATAAAGCAGGGGATCTACTCGTACATAGACTCATTTTATAGTATGGAGTACAAATAATTCATCTTTTTAACAATTTATAATATGTCCATTTATAACTGCAGATATTTGTAAGGGAATTCATCGTATTTGAGATCTATTTGTTTTTGGTCCAACAGCGACTCAAAGTGCATGGAAATATTCTTTCTTCCTTTCCAGTCTTGAACAGAAGCCAGCTCAGAGGCAGGCTTTGTGGACATTTCCCTCAAAATGCTGTTCTAGCTGTCGCCTAAACTCAAATTCTTCAAGGGAAGGTCACTTGCCTCGATCCTTCGCAAATAATGGGATCTCATGAGCAACATTCCCCTCTTTGTGAGAAAGAAAGCTAGATATAATACAGAATTGTAACAACCAATTTTAGACCACTGAATTCATGTGTTCCAACATCCATTTTGTTATAATACTATTCTGCTACATTAATGGCACCAAACCATGAATACTATTAAGTGTTTGTAATATTGATAACATAAAAAAAATCCATGCAAACATGGCAAGCGGAGCTAGGACACAGACTATCTCATCCATGTTAATCCTTTCCCCCTCTCTCTCTTCTCAAGACTCACTCACCTGAAACTCACTGCCTCTCATGCAGGTTTTGTCCAGGATGGTAAAAATTTTGTGTAACTAGGTGTACAGATGCTGCATGGACTACCCTTCATCTGGCCCCCACCTATTGACCATTCTGGCATGGGTATTCCTTTAAGGAACAAAGCTCCTTCCAGTGTAGCTCTCTAGGTCATAGGAAGGTTGTTGTCCAGAGAAGGGAGTTTTTATTTATTTTAGCTTTAATATAACCCCAGATCTTGGTCTTTCATTATAGGTTTTCATCTGGACTAGTGTATTGTTTTTATGCCTCTAAGTTAGTTACTTTTTGCAACATTTGTTTGCAAATGTTCTGAATATTATTATTCTACAGGATTTTGAAGAGCATCAGCTGTAATACATACAAATAAAAGTTACTTGCATCCTGCAATCTTTATGGTAATAGATTTTTACAATTCACAATTGTTTCACTCGGGTTTCATTCCAGAAATTGCTGAAAATCCCATTCCAACATTTACATGCCCTAGCATTGAACAATGGAACAATTGGGAAGAACACTATCTTAAATAGTCACATAGTCACGAATACTTTTCATATGCCAAGTAATATCTAATTAGCTCTATTGGAAATACCGCATAAAGATATATTAAAAAGCCGCCCCATGTATTTTGAACAGAGAAAATTTGAAACATCCTAGTATCGAACCCAAGATTATAGTTGTACATTGTTACTATTATGATTCAGAAGCTCCTCCATTATATATCCTTAAAGTTTTAAGCTGATATCATATCGGGAAGTAGCTAAATATATTATTCGAGTTTCCTGTAGAATTTATATTGAGGAATATTTAACCTGCCCTGGTATCAAACTGTGGACCAACGTGGAAGCAGTAAACCTTGAGTGTGAAATATAGTCACAAATGTTATTCACAGGCCAAATTACAGCTCTGGTTTCTTGGAAGGTGACCCTAATAAATTATAAAAAAGCCACCAAGTGTAAATTATATAGACAAATAGAAACCCTGGGTAATTTAGGAGGTAAGTACTTAAAATGAAGAAATTTCGCAGAAGAGAATCTCTTACAGCAACCATAGTATCAGAGAAGCTTAAAGATTAGGTAAAGTATTAATTCACCTCCTGCTATACGCCACTAACTGCTTGCAGCAACTTACAATTTTCAAGCTATCTGTTGGTTTTCAAGACGACATCATATTGGGGAGTACAATATAGGGTAGGTTTTGGAAGGTGTTAGTACACCCCCTACCATATGCCACTGACCACTTGTGGCGACTTATAGATCTAAATCTATCCTTTGGGTTTCAAGACGACACCATATTGGGAAGTACCATATAGGGAAGATTAGGTAAGGTATTAATACAGCCCCTGCTATACACCAATGTGTACAAATAGATGGCCATTCATATTACAGTTTAGATGGTCCTCTAATAGCTAAAATTCAGGTATCAGGGCATATTAACATTCAGGTATCAGGCACTCTGCGGTAAGCTTTCTTGAAATTAGTATCCACTTGCTCCACTTGGAACTCGTTCACCTTCGGTGAAAGCAGTCCCAGGTTGATTTCTGGTGTGGATCCATGTGCAGAATGACCTCAGCTGTCAAAGCAGTCCTATCAATACTACTACTAAAGGAAAACAGCATCCACTTGCTTTATTCTCTCAGCAGACTTTATTATATTGTGAACAAATAATGCAAGTTGAGTTTCATATGATCAGGCCTTCAAAAGCCATGTTGGTTCTTACTGAGAAAAACATAGCTATCTAAGAACTTCATGACTGAGCTAACAACATGCTCTATCACCTTTCTGGGCAGTAAAGTTAATGAAATGCGTCTGTAATTTCATGAGTCTTCCTTTAATCTGCTTTTATAAAGAGGCATAGTATTCGCTAACTTCCAATTTATTGGGACACTCCAGCCCAACTCTTCACTTCCATACAAAACCAATTCAGATTCTAACTTCTTGGCCCTGATTTGGTCTTACATTTTTAAGAAATCAAATCAGATATGTTGAGCAATAAGTACTTTTGGATGTATATATTTCCCAAATATCTACTGTAGTTCATTTGAAGAATATCAAGTGATTCAGATTATTTTTCATTGACTATGCTTAAAAAATTCAATTTGCCAAGATAGAGTGTTGTATATATCTTGAAAGATATTTTCAGTGAGGAACCTGTAAAGCAAACATATTTTGGGGATGGAAATGGGCACACAACCAGCTAGGCTTCTTCCACTAGACTGTTTTCTAGGTACACAATTACAGGATTATCTAATTTTTCACTTTAAGCAAGTTATTATCCAAAAGTCTAATTTTTAGTACATTCTTTCATTATTCTTTGAATAGTAATTTTGCTAAATTTTCTCCAATTTATTGTTCATCTTTTAACCTAATGCTGGTGAGTTCTCTCTTAATAATCTTGCATGTTAAATGCTATCATTACACCTTTCCTACATTAAAAATTCATCTTGTGAAAATGGAGGGAATGCATAGTGTTTATCAAGCTCCTTTCATTTTTCCAATGATAGAAATTCTTATGAATGGAGATAATTTGGAAAATTAAAGTAATTTTCATCCAATATATTTAGAGAAGAGTGAATTATGAATTAGATTTGGTCCAATTATAAGAAATCTGGCTTTCATTCTATTAGTATGTACTGCTAAAATAGCATTAAAATCAATGGATTTAAGCTAGTTTTTATGATATTAATAACTAAACAGAATCGTTTCAAAACATTACAAGAGAATGTAGCATGCAGACAAAGAACATTGACTCAATCTCTTCAAGATTCACTCTTGTTATGGGTTTCATGTCAGAGGTCATCCTTGGAATTAATATTATACTATTTCAAAAACTTCTAACATTCTCTCTATTTTTATGAACATGATTCTTCTGCAGAACTTATGACATTTATGAGAAAAATGATGGATGATTAAATTTGATTATTTTATAAATTAAAGCTTAAGCTTTCTGAAATTGGAAAATGTGATGTACTTCAGGGCTTATGAAAATCTATCTACAAAATTAATGATATTAGGTTATTTGATGTGGAAGGTTGAGAACCATCCCTTAAATGTTTATATCAGTTTAAAGTATTGAGAGTTATTTAATGTTATGCAGGATTT
The DNA here is from genome assembly GCA_000376725.2 of Ladona fulva. NCBI lineage: Eukaryota > Metazoa > Arthropoda > Insecta > Odonata > Libellulidae > Ladona > Ladona fulva. The sequence continues at coordinate 322,654 of KZ308605.1, forward strand.
GAGTAATTTTATTATGAATATTTTAATATGATTTTTCATGATTGATTCGTATTTAATTTTAATTGAAATATCTTAAAGCAATACAAATTCAAGGATTAGGGGAAGGTGAATAACATCACATATAAGAGCCATGCACCTGAATCCAAGGAATAACAAGTGTGAGAAATAGCGATGTGACTGAAACTCGAACACACTTTTATTGGAATGCTTTGTGAACAAGGCAGGGCCTCCACATAGTGTCACAAAATACCGCCTCACTGCAGCAGCCAACTCACAAAGCAGTCTTATGAGGTAAACCTCCAAAGGAAATCACTTGCCTTGCTCACAAAGCATTCCCTTAACAGTGTAGAAGACACATGGCGTGGTAGTTCAGTGGTTAGAATGCCTGCCCAGAAAGTGGGAGACCTGGGTTTGAGTCCCAGTCACATCGCTATTTTTCACACCAGATATTCCTTACAGTAAAAATTCATTAATATGTAGTTAAAATTTATAGATGTACTGTATGATTTTTAACTCATTATTTCCTTCAGGGTATACGATCTCCAAGACAGGGGAATGACCTATTCTACAGTTGAAGAACTCCTTAAAAGTATTAACCCAGACTTTATTGAAGATGTGCAAATATCAACTGCTGAAGGATTTGTAAAAGAGGGTCTATCAAATCGCACAATTAGTGAACTTGTGATGGCTGGATTAATTGTTAATTATGGTCAGACAACAGCAGCTCATAAATTTGTGGGTGAGAATGAATTTTTACTCTAATGTATTGATTACGATGAATTATGGAAGTTATGGCTTAGATTTGTAAATGGAAATCTGTGTTAATTTTTCTGTTAGAGTTTCTCCTCTTTCAGTAGTAGCCTGTATTTTGGATCTCTACTCTTCTTTATCCTGCAAACTTTCTTCTTTCAAGTCCTGTTTGTTCATGATTTCTGATATCTGACTTTCCAAGATCTTAATCACCAACATTTAATTCTTCTTGGCATAAATTGATTGTAAAGAATCTTTGGGCATCTACCTTCATTAGGGTGGTCCTTATTTTTCCAAGTCTGAAATTCTTATGGGATACCCTCTTAATTTGTTCCATTTGGTAAAGAATTAAATTGTGTCAAATATTATTGTAATCATATTACAGAAGGATGTTCAGCATCCCACATAAAGTCTAGTAACATTCTCGACATTCTTGAAGGTGAACACAAAGCATTCTATTGTTTTCATTTTACTACCAATATATTAATAGGCATTGATTGTGATTTTCCTAATATATCTAAAAATATCTGCCCAGTAGTTCCTGAGATCCGGCCTGCATAGCAAATGCATGCCATGTATATCAAACAGTGCCCTTAGTGTCTTGACTCAAATACACCATGTTTGCCACCACATGTATGCTCTAGTATTACATAACAAGACTTAAAATAAGTATCTGTTTCTGTTTTTGATAGATCCTTTAGATTATACAGCCAAATATGTGTTTAACACTTACAAAATTTAGATATACACTAACTATGTAAAGCAGGAATAATATTGCTACATTCAACTCTTACACAGCATCTATAAGAATGCCATATCCTCTGTAATGCTGCATGAAGAAACAGAGGAATTCAGGATTGAGAAGGGAGTTGCACAAGGTGACTGCCTTCCACCAATTCTTTTCTAGCCGTCCTGGAAGAAGTTTTTAAAACCTTAAGACTGGAAGAAAAGAGGTCTAAGGATCAATAGAGAGTACATCAGTCATCTGATTTTCTCTCGATACTATGCACACCCATCACATCACTCCTTATCTAAGCTTCATCTCCACTCCTTATTCCTCCCAGACTTGATCTCTCTGCCTTTGAGCCACCACTAACATCCATGTTCTCTATGTCCCTTGATTTTTCTTCAGGCACCAACTTGCATCCATTTCTCATTTTCCCGCTGAATTCCTCTCTCTCCTCGTTCTTTTTTTCAACTTTGCTTCCACAGTACTTCTCACTTATCCAAAAATTGGAATTCACAAACACTAAACCTTGTTTCTGACAGACCCAGTCCAGACACTCATTTATGTAGTTAATTATTTTACTTGAAACATCCTTCCTCTTTATCACCCCACTGATAACTATCTTTGCTTTTTTGAATTTCCTCTTTGGCGCCATCTCTAGATCCCACACCAACCCCATCACATGATCATTAGTTTTTGCTCTCTGGACATTGTTTGTGCCCACATGTAGTAAAACTATATTCTCCTTTCTGTTTTCACTCAAACTCTATTTTTCTCTCCATTTTCTCCATCCTGATTCCTGGAAAGCACTCCACATCCACTGCATGTCTTTGGCACTAATCTCCAGTGTATCTAAGCATGGAATCCCCCATCACCCTGATTACTGGGGATACCTTCTTCAGAAGCAACTTCTGCTTGTCCTCTTTTACCTCCCTCTTCTCCTTCCTTTGAATACTCTCCATTTCCTCGGTTTAGCCCTTAGTCTTCATCCGGGCCCTCTCCAACTCCTCCTTTAATTCCAATATTTCCTTATCCTCCTCCTCACACTCACAAGCAGCTCCAGCACAACACAACATGCATCTCCAGCTCTCCTTTAGGCTTTCTTCCAGTTCACCCTTTGCATATTTACCATGAAACCAAGTTTCACATCCAAAGCACTCAACTCCCTTTTTAAGTTTTCTATTACACCCCCACACTTCATTTCCATTGTGCTGCTTCCCATTTTCCTATGATATTTAGGATGCTTTCACTTCCTAATCCTCAACCCTTGGAGCTCCTACAGGCATATCCTTTCCATTCAACAACCTGAGACTTCCATTTATGTTTTGATGTTAATATTCATCTTTGAAATAACATTTAAATTATGACAAAACATGCATTTTCATATTTTATATTCAATCTCTAATGACTTACATGACCATAAATATTAAGACATGTTATTTAACAGTTTTTTTTCAGTTTTGAGATATTGTATCTGTATTTTTGTGGTTAATCTTGCAGGAATTCCAAGTATTAGGAAAGACTAATTCATATACCTAAAAAGAAAATATCTACAATCATGATTACAGTAATGTTACCTTCTTAACACTTTCAGAGTTCATATTTCAATCATTTCAATGACATACTCATGAAAATTTGTAAATGTTGTTTCAGTTATTTTTATAAATAATAGAGAATAAGACTTTTAAACCATTTAATAACTACTAGTTGCTATATTTTTAATGAAGTATTTGTTTAATCATGATCATCCTTAAATAAATGTTAATCCTCTTTAACAGGTTCAGTATCTTCAGCTACTGGAGATGGAAATTTATGGTCCATAGTGGGGGGAAATAAGCTTTTGCCTGAGAAGTTACTAAAATATTCGGGGGCTACCTTAATCAATGCAAAGGTTGAGAAAATCAAATGGGATGAACAATATGAGCAATATCTTGTAAGTTATTATGTGGACAGATTTGCTCACAGAGAAAACAAGCCTGATCGCAATATAACCCTAACTGACAAAAATTTAGTGACAAAGGTGTATGATATTGTCATTGTAGCTGCCCCACTTACGAGGGATACCTCAAATATTGTATTTGAAAAGTTACCCTCTCTTACCTTTGTACCTGATGGAAGATACCACAGAACTGTTTGTACAATTGTAAAAGGTAAATTAAACCATAGATATTTTGGAGAGAGAAATGAAGCGAATGAGATATACTCCATTAAAGATAACCTCTTAATAAATTCAGTGGCAAGGATTTATTCAGTTCATAAAAGACCTAGAAAAGGAGAATCTGAGGTATGGAAAGTATTTTCTCAAAAACCTCTCTCAAAAGATGACCTCAGTGAAATGTTTCTTAGGTTGATCGATGTAAAGGTGGTGGACTGGCTTGCTTATCCTCATTATGATTCAAACCAAACATTGGGGAGCTTTGTTCTGGCAAAGAATTTGTATCATGTAAATGCCATAGAATGGGCAGCCAGTGCTATGGAAATGAGTGTCATTGGAGCAAAAAATGTTGCTTTGTTGGCCTACAAGAACTGGAGAGGTGTGAATGTAGATAATTCAGAAAAAGATGAGCTTTAGTCTTTCAGATTATAAAATCCAGGGCTTCAAAAATTTCTTCTGGTGTAAATTTTTTATCAGAGAGGTTTAGGCAATTTTATATTCCTACCAGTAATGGTATACAATCAAAGTTTCAAAATTGAAACCACACACAGTATGTCATGATCTTCCCTAAATTCTCAAATTTTTAAATGAATATACCCATCATCATCATCTAAGGGTATATCAATTGTATGAACAATTTTCATCCTTTTCCCATGTTTACAAATGTTAAACCCTTTCTGTTAGATATTTTAATTCAAAGCAAATTTCATTCTTACAATTGTAACTTAGTAAAGTAGTCTTAGCTCAAAAATGAAGGAAGTTCCACTGAGAAGTAGTTCATTAGTTTTCAGTGGATGTATGTCCCAATTAAGTTAAAAACTTGAGGATATTATAACATTAGTTTCAGCTTTTATGCTTATCAAGTGTAAATCAACTTCAGTTTATAGCACTTTTGAACAATTTCTACCCATTTCAATGAAATGCATCCATCCATCAGGTGGTTTTATTAATCATGTCTTGTCTAAAATACATTTTAAATGTCAGAAATTTGGGTACTACTAGTACCAGTACTACCATGGTTTAAATAGTTATTTTTAGGTAATGATCTTGTGCTTTTGAAGATAATTTTATGCAAGAACTATGATACATTTAATAAGTCTTGTGAAACGTTTATTTTCGTATGATAGTGAATTTTAAGAGCTCTGAGGCCTGATTGCAAATAATCAATTCATTGTTCAAATATGTGATTTTGTTAAAAGTGATCAAGGAATATGCTTGACAAACATTTTCTTTTTCTCTATCCTCAAATAAGTTCTTTATATTTTATTCATGGAAATAAACCTCCCCTAAAAGTAGCTTTAAGTGAAAGTCTGTAGCAATAAGAAGATTGTTGGGAATAAATATGATGGTAAAAATAAGCAACAAAATTAGACTTAAAAATTTAATTTGAAACCACTGAAAATGAATAAGTTGTCATCATCATGGATTGAACACTGTTAAGAGGTGATCAGTCAATACTGATATCTGCCTTAAGATTAAAATCCATTTGTGTAAATTGTGCCATTTTTCTTTAAAAAATGTTTCTAAAGTTTAGGGCTGTTATTATATTTTTTTAAGGGATATACTCCTACCCCCAGTAATATCTTACAGGATGTTGCTATCTCTTCCTATTGATATCTTATTTTCTTTAATAGATTTTCTATGATAGTGGTTATCAGAAAATTTGTTTATAATGAGATTTGATAATGTTTTTCACAGCTATATTTTACAAATGTACTACAAAATAAGTGTGAAATTACTGCACATATTTCTTAGTCTTTAGATCTACTTGACGAATATTATTTCCAGTGGGAAAGTATTCATGTTAGTCAAGTGTGTACACCTTGTATCTGTGATTTGCATGTATATTTAATTCATTGTTGATCTTTTCTTGTGATATGTTTAGTGAATATATTTTTGTAATTTTTCATAATTACTCAAACACTCAAACTTATTTCCTACTAAGAGCATTTGGGAATTTTTGTTGCCTTTACTATCTTCCAGTGTTATAGCTTATAACATGAGCCATTTAAGAGTATAATTTGAATATAATCATTATTCTGCCTGTCAGGCAATTTTGAAAATTCTTGCCATTTATTAACTGCTAAAATAAGTTATTAACAGTAAATTATAGCAATAGCATTTATAATCCTCAAATCGTTGAATGTCTGTAGTAAATTAATTGTGAATGTTGTATTTTTATAAGAAAATTAAATATTTTTGCTGGATTTCTTGCTATATCTTCTGTTAGCCTAATTCTCATTTGTATGTGAATCGAGTAAGAATAGTGACGTTTAATATTATTTTTGCATATTCAATCCAATTCAAATTTAATTATTTCAGATCAACTAAATATCTTCTTGATACTATCCAGAAAACTTTCCCTTTAAATTCATTATTTTTATGTACAGAGGTCATTCTTACATCATGAAACGAAGTTAAATTTTTCTTTGAGGCATAGTTTTTGATTAATCTATTCATAGCCAAGTTTAACATATTTACTGATGTTGGGTGTTAGCTTTTCTGTTGTGAGGTTTTTATCTACAGCAAGATAGCAGAAGTGTGTTTATTATACTGTTTTTATAAATATGAACACAATTTCATTTTGTCCCTCTCCAGAATCTTTTTTTTGCCATCAGGTTTATCATTTAATTCAATCAAAATAATTTTTGTGCTACATGTAATGGTGTATTGTATGTTAAAGTTCTGATATTCTGGTTTGAAACTTTAATTTGGCAGCCTTGTTTGTATTTTTGTTTTCATTAGTTTATTTATATCTTCTATTCTATTCTTTCAGTAATTGATGATGAAATTGATCAGTACAGTTTGTATGAAGTACCTTCAATTAAGAAACTGCTTTTAGTGTTTATGTAGGTATTCCTATCTAACTTTTAGTCTTTATAGTAGAATCTGTAAATATAATGTCAATTATTTTTATATTTCTTGTTGAAACATATAAGAATCATCACTGTTGTTATATTCATCATAATTGCATTTGTCATGTTTTATTGTTTTTATTTGCATATGATGAAAGTTTAAAATGGAAATGCATTTAAATTGCTGTCATGTATGTAAAGTCTTATCAAATTAATTACATGGTAAATCAAGCTATGAAAATTGATGATTTGCAAAATCATTCACTACAGTTTATGCTTTCATCAGCATTCATTTCATTACTTTTAGCAATTTTTGTTTCAGGATTTAATTATAAATTTATTTCTTTGGAGCATTATTTTAATATTAATTTTCAGTTTTGAAATGTTAAACACTGAATAAATCCAGACTTTGTACATGCTGAATATTAATGCCACAGGTTACTTATTTAAAAAATATTTTTCTAATAAATCTTCTTTTTGGTCCATCCCTTTATTTTTAATTCCTTTTTTCCATTACATAGTAAAATTTTGTTTTCATGCATAAATTTTACTTTCAATCACTTTCACAAGGTTCCTTGAAACTGCAAGAGTGTAAACCCTTATGGATTCCATAAGATGCCATCATTTCGATATCAGTTTGTACCTTCTATCCATGATGTCTTAAAATCCACCAAAAATAAGATAGGTATTGGCGCAGTATTTCAATAATACTAACTAATTCGATAAGCTAGTCTTGAGCAGATGTTGGATAAGCTATCCAATATCTGCTCAAGACTTGTATTTCAAATTTGGCTGATTGGGCCTTGTCATTTTGCTAACAGGTTGTCTAAACAATTAATTAAAGAAAGATATGAAGATATTGTCTTGACCATTACTTGGAATTCCTTCGCTATATTATGAAAAATAACCATTTTTAAATATTTGGTGCCAATAAAATGCTTCGGTCAAAGACTTTGTCATGGCCAGTGGCATTTAGACTTAAGAATATACACATTCCTTCCAAGAGTACTTCAGACTTTTATTTTTTTTCATTCTATTAATCCCGATGTTACTGGTTGTTATAGGTATTTGTATTCTCAGCAGACATCCAGAGGGTTCTATTGGTACTTGTGCTGCTCAAGAATTATATCTTTCCTTTGTTCTGGTTAAGTTCATCCTGTCTCATCTTTTGTTCCACAGGAATTATTTCTTGAAATCTTATGTCTATTCACACAAATCATTACATTTATGACACAATTAGCTTCATCCTTGTATTTGATACATGAATGCATACAAGGTCAAGAAAGGGTGATGCAGAGCAAGTCAAAATAATTCAGATGTGATAAGGTGATGTGGTGAAAGATGAGTGATGAGATGAGATTTAACTTTATTGTTTGTGTGGAAAGATGGAAAAGACCTTTGTGTAAGAAACCAAGTAACAATCCTGAAAGAAAAATAATAAACTTTTTCAGAGCTATAGTCTCTCTCTCATGAATGAAACCTGAATATAAATACAATTCCTTTCTGTCTTAAATATTTCATTGATTTTTGTCATTAAGCTATTCTATGATAGCTGTTCATCATTGCTGGCAAGGAATTGGGATTAAACTTTAAGTTAATATATGTATGTAATAGCTATAACAGTAAAATAGAACTTTATAATTATAAAAGCTGTGGTGATAAAGAAATTGCATACATGAGACATTTCTGTGAACGTTAATTTCATCCATATAAGCTTTATCTTGGAGCTAGTCAAAATGGTCAAGCACACTCCTATGAATTTTTGATGGCATTTAAGTAAAGGTTCCTCAAAATTCCCTTCAAGAATGTAGTTCATGATTATAGTTGTCAAATACATATTTTTAAAAGTCGCAACATAAAAGGTAATGTTTTTACAAATCAGAACAATATAGAGAACATTAGATTTTGTTAAAAAAAGAATTTAGCTTGTTTTTAGTTGAAAGAAAATACTTGAAATTAACATTTATTTAAAAGATAAAATAAAACTCTTTTATTTATTTATGAATACACGGGCAGTCAACCCTTTTACTAGTAGAAAAAGATAAAGATAATATAAAAAAAAAAATCAATTATAAGAATATCAATTATAAAAACATCAATTATAAAAACATCAATTATAAAAACATCAATTACAAAAACATCAATTACGGAATCAAAAAGATATAAATACAAAGTCATCAACATAGGAATAATTACATATAAAAACACCAAATCTAGATATTAGTAAACAAACATCAGCAACGAATCATCTGAAAGATATCCTGATTTGAATTCGCTAGGCGCATCATATTGTATATAGGTGTATAATACATATAGTTTGTTCTTGCATACGGTACATCAAATAGATTGGGTCTTCGTTGGTTGAAACTAGAGATGTGGTATGTAACCATGCTGCGTAAGTAATAGGAATCAATTTTATTTTCAATTAGTTTCTTGAGAAACTTTAGGTTTGAAAATTGCCTTCTTTCTTCTAAGTGGGGTATGTCATATGCAATTCTGATATAATCATAAGGCATGTCTATGTATGAATATCCCAGCTTGATTCCAATCATTCTTATTACCTTCTTTTGCAATTTCTCAAGCCTATTTATATAAACAGTATAATAAGGAGACCACACCATTACACAATACTCCAAAATACAACGAATCAGGGTTTTATACAATATGCAAATAATTTTTGGGTCAGAGAAATCTCTAGAAACTCTGTGAATGAACCCAATTAACCGGGACGCTTTATTGCATATGTTTTCAATATGGGTACAAAAGTTCAGGTCAGAAGTCATACTGATACCTAAGTCTTTCACCATGGTTATCCTTTGCAGGGTTTCATTTTTAATAGTATACGAATAAAGGATTGGTTTGTTATTTTTAAAGTAAGAGACTATATTACATTTGTCCAAGTTAAGCTTCATATTGTTTGCATCACACCATTTTGTTAGACTACTAATTCCTTGTTGCAGTTTACCACAATCTTCTTCAGCCTTAATGGAAACATAGAATTTTAAATCATCAGCAAACAACAACTTGTGAACACTACAACCAAGATCTATATCATTTACAAATAACAAAAACATAAAAGGGCCTAAAAGAGATCCCTGTGGGACTCCAGAAGTAATATTAATTTTTGAAGAATGCATACCGTTAATTTTTACACTTTGGACGCGGTTGACTAAATAGCTCTCAAACCACTTAAGAAGAGTATCGCTAATACCATACGCTTTTAACTTGGCAATCAGATGAGGATGGCTGACCTTATCAAAGGCTTTACTAAAATCTGTGTATACCACATCAACTTGACCACCCGAGTGTACAGAAGAATGCACAAAAGTTTGGAATGTGAGTAGATTAGTTGCTGTTGATCTACCTTCAAGAAACCCGTGCTGATCTAGACTAATGGTTGGCCTAAGACAAGGAGTAATGACATCAAGGATACAACTCTCAAACAGTTTAGCAATAGTTGATTGAATTGTGATAGGCCTGTATTCTTTAATATTACTTCGATTTCCACTCTTAAATATAGGAGTTATAAATGAGAATTTTAAGGTTTCAGGATATATACCATTTGAAATAGAAGAGTTGAAAATAAAAGTAAGGGGGGCTGTAAGAATTGGAGCCAATGACTTAAGAATTAATGGGGAAATCCGATCAGGACCAGGCCCTTTATTGATATCCAAGGATTGCAATTTTTTTAGCATCATATTTTCATTAATACTACTAGGCAAAAATAATTTGACTAAATTGTAGTTATATTCAGGAGCCACAACAGGTGGTGCTTCGTAAACACTAGAGAAATAATCAGCAAACAAATCGGCTATACCTTTTGAGTTGGTTGCTATCTCATGATCCAAGTGCATCTCGGAAGGGAAGCCAACAGTCTTCTTTAATGTGTTCACATAGTTCCAGAAATGTTTGATGTTGTGTGGAATGCCTTGTTGGACCAGATCAATGTATGATTTATAGTCAGATCTACATAATTGTTTACATAGTTTTCTTACATCTGAGAACTTGCGATAATCATCATCAGAGCGAGTCAATTTAAAGTTAATATGGAAAATCTTTTTTTGATGTATAGCCTCACGCAGCTGACTTGAAACCCATCTAGGAAACTTAGAGTGACTTATCTTAACTTTTGGCACAAAGAGATCAATACCCTTTTGTAGAATAATGACAAAATTATCAAAGGAAGCATCCACATCAGAAACATTATAAATTACAGACCAATCCACACATTCCAAGTACTCAGAAAAACCTTCAGTATTGCACTTCTTGTAGTTATAAATGAAATATGGATTGTTCATAATATTAATATCACAGAGCAGTTCAATTGAAAATTTAAGAGCTGGATGATACCCACTAGATTCTTCAGGCAACAATCGATCCTCAGCTTGAGAGACAATAAGTTTATCATTTGAGGAGAAAACAAGGTCCAGATAGTTACCATTACCATTTTGAACATAGTTCCTTTGAAATAAGCCAAGAGATGCATATGTATCACTAAGTAAAGACCCATTAGGAGAGTTGATTCTATCAGACGAAGCCTGAGAGACGTCCCACTGTTTACCAGGGATGTTGAAATCACCAGCAATTACAATATCAGAAAAGTGGGAGTTAGCAAGGAGTGATTCAATAGCTAAGCAGTGCGATTCAAATAGGTCATGACAACTTTTGGGAGGTATATATACTGCTCTTCATTATATCTAACTAACAGCTGTTTAATTTTTTTGTTTATTAAAATATGGATTATCACAAATGATATTTATGATCATAAATGTTCGAACATTTATAATTCACAGGCTATAAATATGCTCAAATATTTGACTTCCTCACTGCATCTTAATTTTCTAAATGTCAAGGGCATCAATTAAATTTTGCTTGCAATCAACTCAGTTGAAACTGAGAGAGTTCAAAGTATAAACCATTTAACAGCTCTTTCAGCCACTTTTGGCAACTTATTTTACTAACATTAAATTTGTGTTAAAAATAAAAAGCAAATCTAATTTGATACCTCATTGAAAAATCCTTGATTATTTTTTTTTCACTTTACTTAATTTTGTTCAATAGATCATAATTTTAAACATTCAACAGAAAGAAATACATTGCGAACTTCTTTGCAACTTAGAAAACAATTACATATCAAGAAAAATTAGTGCTGTACTTTGTAAATCAATGCATCTGACGACCCTATTAATAGGTCTAAGTGATGACTACTGTTGGTGAGGAAAGTACAAGGGAAAGTCAATAAGTAAGTTACAAATCGTGACAAAAAAGAAACTAATGGGGATAATGCCATACAAACAACATTTATTTTTCAATGTAATCTCCATACAAATTTAAACACTTGTCCCACCATTTCACAAGTCCCTGGAAACCTGCCACATAAAATTCTTGTGGTTGCTGTCAGAATCACGTGCACACTGCTCTTTCAACCATATCATCACCCAGCGGGAGCACACTTTATGGAAGCCTAGCCCCTCATGCATCATGTTGTAAGCCTGGCCATGTGAACAACCTATAGCGGTGGCTACAGTGTCGATGGTGACCCTCCTGTCTGCTTGGATGATGTCTTCGACACGTTGCAACGTTTCTGGCATGGAGATCTCCACCGGCCGACCGACTGTTCGTCTTCAATACTTGTCCGCCCTTCCGAGAACTTCTGCACCCAATTATGGATTGCCTGACATGACAGGCAATGTTCACTGTACATAGCCAGCATTTCTTTGTGGATATCCTTTGCTGCCATATTTTTTGCCCACAAAAACCGCACAACACCATGCTGTTCTATCGTGGTACACGTGTTCAGGGGAACCGCCATCTTCTTACTGCTGCTAGGTCTGCACAGTCATGTGCATACCAATTGTTGTGCATCAGATTGTGCTGATATCTAGCGGTTACATTTTCCCCCACTTAATTAAAAAACTTGTCGCAACTTGGACTTGTAACTTACTTATTGACTCGCCCTTGTAAAATTAACTTAATTTTGTTGGCTCTACAAAGACTTATCCTTAACAAAGAGTGAACTATGTTCACCTTCTCTGCTTTCAATGTTGACAGTGAAATTTGCACTCTGTTCATTATGGTGCAACCTTTCATCATTAACACAGGTATAACTATAGTCTTCATGTTATGGAATGTTTGTGTATGTTCGTCCATTGTTATTGTTTAAGCCCACCACTGTAATTTCCCAGAAAATGGATGTGTGTGGGGGCATTAGGAATCAAACTAATTTCTTTACCTGAGATATTTTTAGGGATTGAGTCAATGACACACTTCTTGAAGTCTAGTGGAATTTTTTCAGTCTTATATGTTGCACATACTGTTACATAAAGCATCCATAACTACATCTCTGGCAGCCTCAATCGATTCAGTTAAAAGGTGTTCTATTCCAGGGACCTTGGCTTAATTAGTTTCTACAATCCTTTATTTGATTTTTTAATCTTTTCTTGTCTATAAAGTAGTTGATCTGGTAATGTTTCATATCTCCTGGTGTCTTCCAGGTGTATCTTCTTCGTGGGGAACCCATGTATTTACTATTATCATTAGGTGTGTAGACCCCCTACCACTTGCTGTAAGGTGGCTTGTAGGGTGCGTAGATGTAGATCATTTGATGACTTGTAAAGAATCGTCATTCCTTAGCCAAATGGCCCTACAACAGTTCCTTCTCTCCCTCCCCTCACTGAGACATTATAGTTGACGATAATCAGTAAGCCTTAATGCCTATTAATACCTCGTCAACATCTTCATAGATTTTCTCTATTTACTCTTCTGTTGAGGTTGGCATGTACATCTACTCTATTTCGATATAGCTGGGTTTTGGTTTCAGTCTTAACTAGTATAATCCTCTTATTGTATTGCATGTAATTTTTAATCTCCCTCTCAGTTCTTTTCATAGCATAGCTCCAAATCTTGCTTGTCCTCATCTTCTCTCAATTGTATGTGACTGTGAATTACATTATAATTTTCTTTCCCTAAGCCACTGGTATCTGGCTGTCTTGCTAGAGGCCTATTCAGCTATGCCAAGTATTTTCAGTAAAAAAGCGATGAGACACGCATGGTACACATGCTTTGAATTTAGAAGAAGAAATTGAAAGAGAAAAAGTCTGCCGCAGCCGGGAATCGAACCCGGGTCTCCCACTTTCCGGGCGGGTGCTCAAAACTCCGTGAAGTGAAAAAAAAACCATCATATGATGGTTTTTCTTTCACTTCACAATTGCTGTCAACACAATATTGTGTTGACAGCAAAAAAAGAAGCATCTCAGTGTTGCAATGATGGCAGCATAATTCGGATTTAACATAAGTTTAGAGACCAAGTTATTTTTTATAATTCAATTTCAGCTTCTCCTCATGTGGGCTATAAGAATTCTTATCCCATATATTATAGTATCTCACCCTACTTAAGTATGGTGCAATACTTCGCAGCCTCTCCTACTCAAATGTCACTCTCACCTGCTCGCTGGTATACCTTGCTTTTACAAAGGAGGACATGATCGTGTGATTTGGATAAGGAACACCCATTTCTCATACCAACGGACTCCTCGGAGGCCGGATGAGCAGATGAAGCAGGGGAGAATGAACCTGTGAGGACAGCACAAGACTTCTCTACTCCCAGAAATAGAATTACTGAATAAGGCGATTTTCGTCACAGAATATTCGCACTTTGTCGCACCCGAACTAACTAAAAATCGCGAAGATAGAAGTGGAAGAATCGAAAAGCTACACCTATTTTCCTTTTATTTACATGATTCACCTGAGTAAAATTGTTTTGCATGTACTGTTTTCAAAAGTTGATTGAAATCAGAAGATAAAAATCTGGCATATTATTTTAAACAACAGACTCGATTTATTTCAGATTTCAATATGTAGGTCTTTTGTCATTATTACCATATAGGAATCATTGGTTGAACAAAAATTTGGGTACAAAATAAAATATTTTCCGTATGTAACTTCCATATTTTAATATTGGAGCAGCAATTTTCAATGTTTTAAACTTTTACCTAATCACAAATTGAAAGCGATTTTAAGCTCCTAGTAGTCGATTGTGTATCTTTTCATAATTTTTTCCTTTGGTACTAGCAATTCGCGAAATCTGATTTGCTGGTTCGACGAGTTGAAAATTATAACACAAATGCTTCAGAATTGATGAATCCATCACAGATAAGAGGTTTTGTTATGCTAAAAAATGTATTCATCGGATGAAAATAACAATTATTTCTGAGATATAGAACGTTACAATAATACGGCAGTTCCAACCGTTGAACCCGTTGAACTCTATTTTCATCTATAACTGTTTCAGTTGGCAGTACCGTATGGTAACGCACAGGGTTATTGTTTTGTCGGAGAGTGAAAACGGTATTAATTCAAATTTCTTCCGGACTGTAATCGTTAAAAATTACATTATTTAGCTCTATTTACTTTCTAGAATTTATTACATGTTATTCTTAATGCAATGAAGGTAAGCTGTATTTGATTTAAAACTGAGATCGGGCATAAGTAACAGTTGAATGGATTTTAGACTTCCCCATCCTGTGAAGCACTCGATAAAGAAGAAGAAAAGAAGGTGGAAGTTACTTGGAGGAGGTAACGTTGAAATAATACTTTGGACTTATTTGTCTTTAATTTCGTTTTCCTTGATTAGTAACTATTTACTCTTACAGAAACGAAGAAATTGTCTTTAAAACATCATAAAAGGAACGTGTCATGTCAAACAGACTCAAGCGAATCTTCTGAAAGTAGTTCCACGAAAAATCCTCATCCTAGAATAGTTACGGCTACTAGTGCTTCGAAAGACTGTCCGTCGTTGAGCAACATCGTAAACAAAGAGAATTTCCGTTGCGTTGACTTAGAGCGTGGCAACAAGAATTTGCCTTCGATTTACCATTACTGCACACCAGCAAGACAATACAGTCGCAAAGATTCTCCTATTCCGTTAAAAAGTTGTTCTTTATTGAATTCGTGTACTACTTTATCTAATTCTGAGAGAATGAATGATTATTTTGATTTGAGAGAAGCAAATTGCCGTTTTTTACCCTCCTTCAATCATCAGAAAAACAGAGCAGTTTCCAAAGAAAAACAAAGAAAACCTGTCCGAAGGCTAGTCGAAGATCCATTACATTCTGTCCGTAATGACAAGTTGATAGTTGCTGATACTCGTAAAAGTTCTTCGTCCTCGAATATGGTGGCAAGTAGAAGAATTTCGAAAGAGGATGTCAAAGGCAGCTGTAAATCTTCCTCATCAGTAGTAAGCTCAGTGGCAGAATCTAATGATGGATCTTTTAATGGAAAATTATTAGAAAGTACTATTGTTTTATCCGATAGTGAAACTTCTCATTCTAGTGTTAGGGAACCGGAACATGTAGTAGAAGTCGCTGTCGAAAAAGTTAACGTGTTTGATCTCGATAAAACTACTAGTAGCGATATGAGTCAAATTATTTTAGAGTCCTCGATTTCTTCGGGAGAAAGAAATACTATGAAACTGAATGAAAAAGAATCACAATCTGGAAATAAGCCGCTCGTTAGAAGTAGCGTGCTGAATAAGAGATTTAATAGTGTCGTTGAGAAGGAATTTGCTTTCTCTAGCAACGTGAGCGAGTTTTATTTAAGAGTGAAAAGAAGAGTTTTAGGTTTACAGAATAGTAATAGCACAACAGACGATGTGAGTAACCCTAAAGATGAAATTATCATCGAAGGCAATGAAAATGAAGAATTTATTGTCGGTAGTATCCCTGAAAATGATAAAGAAAATAGTAAAAGTTTCACTCAAAAGGATAAATCTGAATCTTATGATTCGTCGTCGTGGAGAAACCATGTTTCTCCGAAAAGTTCGTCCTTGGCAGTCTCTAGTAATATATCTAAACTTGCCTATGCAAAACCTAACTTAGGAGATCAAGAATTAAGATCATCTCCCCAAATCGCTTCAGATGACTTTTTCCCCGACCAGAATCTGGCCAAGGAAGCAGAAAATGGAGGAAGAAAAATACTGGAAGAATTGCCTCGTCCTTCAAGGAGAGAATTCATAATTCTAGAGAGCTCAGATTCAGAAGAGTCATCTCACACCAAACCCCAGGTCATCAGTCGAAGGGTAAGAAGAAAATCTGATGTAGGCATAAAAAATAACTCTGAAGATCTGCTTGAAATCCCAGATAGTGAACTTTCTAGTAGTTCAGGTGGGATACAGTATAGGAGAAAAAGAGCAGTTTTTGTTGTTGGAAGCTCTGAATCAGGAAGTCCCACTCCTGGTAAAACCAATGGTAAAGATGATATGGATTTGATTAACGATTTCCATGAAAGTGATTTGGAGAGAATGAATGAATCAGAGTCAGAGCAGAGTGTTTGTGACGTGCAAGAAAAACAGTTTGAAGAGCTAGAAACTGAGATTGGCAAGAGTAGCTCAAGTGATTTGTTAAGGCGAGTGACAAGGAGAGCTTTAATTCTTGACAGTTCAGAATCTCCTTCATTGGTAGAAAAACAAAAATTGCCTGATTCTAATCCTACTGTAAACAAGAAAACTGAAGAGGATGAAAATCCTAACCTAAAGTACCAGCCTGGGTTTTCTACCTTGTCTCAATCAAAACATGAAGAGATAAAGAGGTGGTTGAATGCAATTCCTTGTTCAAACATAGAAAGTTCTGCAGAATCAAATAAGACAGAAGCATCTGAGGCAAAGGGAAATGAAGAAAACATAAAACTGACAGATATGCAGCAAGTTCTCAATGAACTCTATGGAGATAACTGGTTAAACGATACCAAGCTAGCTACCAAAACAGTTGTTAGGAAGAAAGATTCTGAAATAATAATTGCAAGGTATGCTAATGATTTGGAGATAGGAAATTCAATTTCTCTTATTAAATTCTGAGAATGTAATTTATTGTATTTACAGACTGACAGATTCTGATGATTCCTCTACACCTCCTCTTCCCCCAAGTACGCCTAAGAGAAAGTTATATAATGTCAACAGAGTTTTAGGTACACCGATACCTGGAACCAGAAATGTGTTTACTCCCTTGACTTCAGTTGGAAAGAAAGGTATTTTTTATTTGAAATTATTTTGCTCTTTCTTGATGGATGGTTTAAGTTTTCTTTTTGTCTTTTCTAGGTGGGCGAAATATATTTGCAACACCCAAAACAGTGGATTCAAAAACCAAGTCGGGTGCTCGGGGGTATGTGACCTCAGGTGCATTTTCATCTCCTTTGCTCACGTTTGTTGCCTCTTTGTCAGGTATGAATTCAAATTTTAACTTTTGTGACAGTTCTCTTTGCTCTTTTTCTGAAGTGTATTTTTGGCTTCATAGGTTTGATATCAAGGACTGTTTCATTTATCAATGGTTATTTAATATATTCTTTCCAATTTCTAAAATTTATTTGTCTTGCGTCATATACGATTCAGTCATATGTTATCTCAGAAATTTTTCTCTAGAACTCCATACTTATTTTTTATTTAACTTGTTAACTTTTCTTTAATTACATTACTGACTTTTTCTTTTTTAATTAAATCTGATCTCTCTCCCATCATCCCATAGATCTCTGTGAACAATTCAATCTATAAATGTAATCCTCTATATTTACCTTTACTAAACTGCTCTAACAAGTCATCCATGCCCACTTGCTGAGCTTCGGTGGCTTACTTTTAAAATAGATCGCATCTGATTAAATCATCATGATTGATAAAAGATTTCTTACTTCATAATGTTTGTACTTGTAAATGTTTTACCTGCATTTTTATTCGTTGATGTTATAGCATGCGTGTTCCATTCATTCTCACAAATACCTTGATTAGTTTGATGTGCTGTCTAATGTTGTTAGGATTGGGGAGTTATATTATTATATGGGGATAATATTTCTTTCTATTATCATTTATCATATTTCATTATTTTTGTTGTGGATACTTTTGTTGGATATCCCTTAATTTTATTGTAAATACCTAATCCCAAATTTAGCTGAAATATATTGAATTTGGAACTTAAACAAGTTTATTTGATTAATATTTAATTTAGCATACAATGTAATTGAAAGCATATGGCCAATATATGGAAGACAAAAGATGGGGACTGCTTTCAGATAATAGGTCATCCAATTTATGTAGGGACTAAAGAGCAAGTCCTTTGCATTTTCCAGGATGTTAGTCAAGTTAAATATAATGGAAATATGTATTGCCTACTCTTTTTTATTTCCTTCCTGCCTGGAGAATAATCAATTAGTATATGCTTTTCAGAAAGCTGAAGTTGTTGGATATCAGTTACTCTCTCCTGCTAAACATCTCTTTATTCTCAATTCTTTTCACCTACCTTTTTTACTTCTATTGAAGATTCTAATGTTTGATATTTCATACCAGCTAATAACATCTATTTTGTTAGTAACATTTAGCTTATACCTATCTGATATCAAGGACATACCTTTTAAAAGTAATAAATGTTAAAATCTATAAGAGAAAGGAACACGGCTGTGGTAAGACATTCGAGTTAGATAAAAGCTCCAAATAGCCGTTGTTTGCAAGCAAACTAACCATTGAAGATTTTCCACCAGTGTGGGTCTGGGTTCTCCGTGGTCGTGCTATGCAAGTATTGTTCTCAATATGTATTTCAACAACTATGTTGTCATCATTGGGAGAGAAGAATAACTGTTAACTGATTGCAAAGAAATTTTTACTTTTGACAACCAATATTGTTTTCTGCATTTTTAACAGATGGGAGTATAAAATTTTTATTACCAATTTTAAGGTAGCAATTTTATATCCAAAAATAGTTTAGTGCTAGGATAGAGGTTGAAACACAAGGATGAGTATTTTTAAATCAAAAAAACTATGACTATTTTAGCAGTATTTGGAAGGATTTATACAATTCTAATGAATGTCATACAGTTTTGGCTGTATTGGTTTTGAAGCTTTTTTACTATATCTGTTCTTATAAAATATACTCCTAATGGAATAATGTGCCTTTTCATTTTATCCAATGGCATGCCACAAAGTACTTCCAAACTGTGTTGATTGTACTTGTACTGTGATTATTTACTTATGAACATTTTCAGTTGATCATAGTTCTGGCAGATGTCATCCAGAGGCCAAATACTTCATTAAGAACTTCAAGAGTAAAAAAGGAGAACTGGCAAGAAAGTTGTTTCAGATTTTTAATGCTAAGGTTTTCTCCAATAAGGTATTTAAATTTTATAGCATTTTTTGGGAAACTATCAGTAAACAGTGACTTAAACAGCCAAAATCACTTTTCCTCTAGCTTCCTGCAGATTTACCAATTATTTGGAATAACAGGTTACGCAAAACAGCTGGTTACTGTTATAACAGAAGGATTAAGAGTTCTGATGGATCTTTTGTCAGAAGTTCCCGTGTGGAACTCTCTTCAAAGGTAAGCTATGTTTATGTGTATCCTTGCTTTGAATAATGTGATATCTTTACATCAAATTGTTTCAGAAATGGAGGAAGATAGATGGATAGATAATATAGGTACATAAAATACATTTATTTTATGTCATCATCATCATCAGCCATTTTCAATCCGACGTAAGATGTAGGCCTCCCCAAGCGCTTTTGAATTCTCTTTATTCTAAGCTTCTCATTGCCATGTTACCCCTAAATACTTGATGATGTCTCTCTTCCATCAGTCCTTCGATCTTCTTCTTGGTCTCTTCACATCTCTTGGTGTTCAGTTGAGAACTGCTGATGTCCATCGGTTGTCGTTTCTCCTTGCAACATGGCCTGCCCACATTCATTTCAGTGATCTTACCTTATCTGTGAGGTCTGTCACTCCTGTTGTCATCCTCACCCAAGTGTTGCGTTTCCTGTCTCTTCTTGTGATTCCAAGCATACAGTGTTCCATACTTCTTTGTGCAGTCTGAAGTTGCTGGGTATTGCTGCGTTTAACACCCATGTTTCACTTCCATATGTCAATACCGGTAGAATGCATTGGTTAAAGACTTTTCTTATTTTTTCGCAATTTTGATTTAAGAATGTACCTGTTTCTCCCAAAGGCATTCCAGCCTAGTTTAATTCTTCGATTCATTTCATTAATCAATTTTTTTGCCCCTGTTGTAACTAATGGTCCCAGGTATGTGTCTTCTGAACAAACATCAAGGGGTATCTCTTGTAGTTTAATTGGTGATTGTGCTGCAAAAGACCATAGTTTTCAATAATTTTATCCTGAGGTCTAGTTTCTGCCCTGCCATGTTCAATTTTTGGAGTTTTGTTGCTAGATCTTCAGTGTTGGTTGCTAAGAGTATTTCATCATCTGCATAATGGAGATAATTGATATACTCTCCATTGATCTTTATGCCTTTTTCCTCCCAGTCTAAGGTTTTAAAAATCTAAAAAAAACCCAAAGCAGAGTACTAGTGGCATCTCGTACTCATTCATTCTGCTGACACATCCATATACTATAAGAAGTCTTATGAAATATTTGCTTCAGTTTTTAATTCAAGATTTTGTATCTATTTTATTATGACCTTTAAAATAAATTTTAGTTTTTTAAAATTGTAATTGTTCTAGTTTAAATTTCAGCTTTTGAAACTGTCTTATCTAGTTTCTATAATTTTGATTGTCTATTGCTAAATAAGAAGAATATCTGTATACATTGGAAAATAGTATTGTTAGATAGTAAAATATAAGGTTTGTTTATGAATGTTTACATGATATACCATAAATATTAATTATAAATTGCAATGCAAAGTAAATGTGATAATCCCTTTTTTGTATCAAGTTACTCAAGCATGTGGCTCCACCATTATCTATCAGTTCAATAAATATTTCTATTTTAATTAATACTTCAATGGGTCTGTTTTGCTTGTACACTGAAGATTGTGGATAACTCAGCTCGCTTGAGAGACACACTAGTACATGAACTTTGCCATGCAGCCACGTGGATTATTTCAGAGGTGACAGGAGGACATGGACCTACTTGGAAGAGATGGTAAATTTTATTCAATTTTGGATTGCCATTGTCTTTAGTTTAAAAAGAATAGTAACTATTAATTTGATGGTATCAGGAAGTTTTGATTGTTTTGTGAGCACTGTATATGATAGCGTAAAAGTTGACCTATGACATTTAGAGCAATTACATTGGTATTAAACCTCTTGTTTTCCTGATGAGAAAAAACCTCAAAAATGGCACCACCGGCATTGTAGTGGATGATGGAATTCCATACATTTTTTGTATACTAATGAATATTTTCATGGACTGAAATGCTTTTAATCAATTTTATTTAAACTGTGTACAAAAAGTGCAAAACTGTGTTATAATGATACCTCTTGGTTTGGCATCCAACAATCTGACAGTTTGATGCAAGATAGTCAATTTTTGTCACAAAACTGACTATCTTGTGAGGTTGTACAGTATCATTTGCTGTTTCATTGTTGCTTTGTTAGACAGTGATGGTATTTTCAAGTGATTTTCAGGCTAAATATGTGTAATTCAACAACATAGCAATGTCATACTAATCCAGTTACCAAGTTACTTTAAATTGCGGGACACCCCTGTGATTTTGTTCCAATTTGGTTAATGTTCATGAAATATATTCAGTGTTTATGTCAGCCAAAAGTTTAATGATCCTTGGTTCAACCAATTTTCCTGTGGCTATTTCTTCTATGGTGCATGAAGATTATTACTCTTGGAAGTATTTCCATCGGAAAAGATAATTCATTTCTTTATCCCCTTGGCTCTTTATTCTTCTATGAGGCTCTAGGGCACTCAGTCACTGTTGTATTTAATAATGGATTCCATGTAGAATGTCTTATGCCACTGTTCAATCTTCATATCTATTTTGTTTTAAATATGTAGTATAAAGATGTAGAAATGAATGAAAGTAGAAATATCATTAACGCTTAGCAAATTTTGTTGAATTGTTTTTTAATTATACTTAATCCTCATTTATTTAGGACGTACAGAGCCATGGAAGCATTTCCAGAAATTCCTCCAATTTCAAGGTGCCACAATTATGATATAGAAACAAAATACAAATACAAGTGTAGTGGCTGCAATTACAGGTTGGTAGAGTGGATTCTGGCCATCTTAGATTTCTTTGGCTTGACTACTAATGAGACACTTTAACTTACAGCATAGGGAGGCATTCAAAATCTTTGGATGTTGAACGCAAAGTGTGTGGAATCTGTTGTGGAAAATTTGAATTGTTTGTGAATAAGAAAAATGACAAAGGGAAACCAATGCCCTCAACTCCCCGGACTCCAAATGCATTTGCATTGTTTGTGAAAGAGAATTATGGGTCTGCCAAAAAGTCCAAGGAAAATCTCAAGCATAAGGATGTAATGAAAATTTTGAGTGAGCAGTTTGCAGCTACAAAAATTAGTAATGCAATTCCCGAAGAGAGAGACTGATTTCTATTTTAATTTATTTAAATATGACAGAAAATATCCATACATTCCTTGCCAAATGATATCAACTTTTGTTAATATGATATTACAGAAATACTTATATAATTGACTCTATAAATGTATTTATTTTTCCAAACTTTCTGACAATTGCCACGGAACTAGTGACTGTAATGCCCATTTGTTAGGATTAAAAAAGTCAAAACATTGACCAGAGCAATTTTAGTAAAAATATTTTGCCACAAAATCTCATGAAAACATTTGGTCTTTGCCAAGAAACATGAATCTTATGATAAAAACCAATACCAAAATTATATCTTCATAATCATGCTCTGAAGTGTAACATATGTACATATAATTGCCGAGGTTTTCCTCGCATGAAGGTAATATTTGTTGTAATATTGTTACATATTGTATTATAAAAAGTTATTTTATGTATTTTAATAAATGCTCTTTTGCTGTTTACCTCTGATCTTATCAATACATCTGAGTTCTCAGAATTTAATCGTGTGCGTAAAACTTGCTCTAATTTTTATAGATAAATATATCGTGGAATGATCTTTTGAACAACGAACAAGAAAGGTAACTTAAGTTTCACCGTTTCATAGTATAATGCATATTAATCCTTATCGTATGCTAAATGCTTATTAACGTGGTGTTTAAGCATAGTTTTATTTAAAATGGGTATAGCAAGCATCTTAAGTAATTTCAAAATACCACCACAGATATATATATCACTTCATTTGAGAACGCCTGATATGTTGTACGCTGTGGGCGTCTTACGGAAGTAAATGAAAATATCACCAGATATCTTGTAAGTTTGCTACAATGGAAACATTTTTTTAAATTTACAGAACAATTTTTCGATGGTCTTCATTGACACCCGAAAGATTGTCGGAAATTATGGCTAGGTAACAGAGACTTCGTTAATCTTGATAAACGGTGATAAAAGTTATTCCACTGAACAAGGTAGAATGTAATACCTAAACTCGAATAAGAAGACCATCGAAATAAAAATTCTCCACACAGTCGCTTTGATTGCAAATAGAGGTTAATCATCCATGTTGTAGTTACCACGAACCAAATCAGACGACACGATAGATATGCTTAGCCGAGAGAACCAACTCATATTCTAATCGTTAAGTTGGGTTAAAAGACACCTTAAACGTTAGATTTTATTGCAGTTGTTCAGGTGCTTTAAATATCGCAATATATTTTGCAAAATATTTTCGTGCAATTCAGCTACCTTGGAAATAGGACTCGATCAAAATTTGAAACCCACACTCCAGGGTATATAATGTTACACTGCTAACTCAAACGTAAACAAAGCAGAATTGGTGGTGAAAACTGATAACACAAATAATCCTCAATCCTATTCCTTTCATAAAAGCACTCAACACCAGCGATTGCCTCTAATCTTAGATGGTGGCTACGCTTGAAAATTCGCAATTGTCGCGAAGCTGAAGGCATAAACCGGGACCATAATGCCTACAATGCAATCAGCGCATGCGCTGAGCGTGAGTTAACAGTTGAAGATGGCGACGTGTTACCAGGTTGTTTAAAATATGTTCCAGCGGTGTAGCCTCTTTACTCTTGGCATATGTGGCGATTGTAGTTTAAACAATGTCGGAGCAAAAGAGAGCAACGTTAACTACGTTAGGTACTAGTAAGAAGGATAAAAAAGTGAAAGAACCTCGGAGAACTGTGAGATTAAAAGTGAATCTTTCCGAGTCTAACGAGAAGACTTGCCCTGAGTATAACTACGTTGATCTACTCAATTCTGTGGAGGTAAGTTCACAGAAAATGTCCACCTTACTTTGATTGATGTCTTCTTTAAAAGAATTTCGTCACATTTGAGCCTGGATATACTGCTTTTGAGTTTCTACGTAGGGTTGCAAGTTCGAACTTACTCGCCTCGAGTTTACCTTCTTAGAAATGAGAAAGTTTGCCACATAAGAAATCAGCCTCCCCTTGGCAAGGCATGCTGTATTTTGGTTGTAATTATATAGTGGGAGAATTTTGAGTCGCCATGTTTGAAGCGAATGTAGGGTTTCTATTGACGTTACGGTAAAAGTCGGGTTTGGAGTAACTGACACGTAGTTGATGCATAAACTTATTTTTTTTATTGATTTCCCAGCATTTGCTTTTAATTTAGAGCCTTACCCTTCATATTTGCGAGCTGTCACTTCACCATTTTTCGATAAACGGAAACTATCACACTGGTAGTTAATGTGCCGGATACCCCAGGCATATATGCAGAACTTTCCTTGCTATTTAATATAAGCATCTTTGATTTATTGCGGATATTGTATAAATATTGTCATTGTATTTTAAGTGCATAGACATCTCGCGTTCAACCTCTAGAATACTTATACCAAGGATTGACAGCAGTTTATCCATTAATTGAAAATCTGCATCGCTACTATTGTGACGGTAATTTTTTTGGAGCCGCAAAATATTTTTCTCCAGTTTCTTCTATTAGTTGAAAATTGATATCGCGATCAAGAAATTAGGAATGAATACCAGTTGTACTACGCTAATTCAAGAAATGCTTACTGGTCATTAATGTAATGATTGAGATTTGCTATATCTGTTTTCCCCTCGCCCGAATTACGTATACTAAGACCGAAGATCGGCAATTAAACAGCTGGTTGATTCATTTAATCTGCAAATGGAAATACTCGTTTTCGACTCCCGCAATGCTTCGCGCTCTTTCTGACTCGATGAGGGATGTATTGAAGAGGCATGTTATTTTCCTGGATCTCGAATGGTTCGTGCTGAGCAGCAATTTTATCCGTTAATTGGACACTGCCGTTCCCCGAAATAAATAATTCGGTTGTCCTTGGCGTTCACAGCGGAAAATAATCAAACCGCTCTGATGAATAAGTCTTGAGGGGGTGTGGTTTTAGGTAACTTTAAATTATTTTTGAGAATACGACTATGAGGCTAACATCCGCAGTGAGAAGACACGAAAGTGGTTGGGTAGGTATCCATGTCATATCCAGGATAGCGTTAAGTCTTAGTACGGAATTGCAATTGGAGGGTGCAGTAACCTTTCAGCCGATCGCTCAAGAGGGGAGTTGTTAGTGCTAGAAAGCGTCATGTAGGAAGTTGTACGGGACGCCATAGTGAATCAATTCCTGTAGAGGGCGATTGTGATAGGTCTTCAGGAAAGGTTTATTATGGAGTTATTTACTATTCCGGAGAGTGGGAAGCGTTAGGAGCACCCGTAGCCATAGTGAAACGTTGTGATCAGAGCGCTGTTTACGCATGATTCGGAAATAAGTGCTTCCACTCAATTGTTTATCTTTATTATTAGTGAAGAAATCGTATTTTAAAGTAAAATAAATTTTTATCGGTATCAAATTCAATATTAAAATATGATTAATTAATTTTTTATAGAATATATTGCTTTTAGTAGATCAAAGAATAATAATACTTGTATGATGTAATGTCACGTTACGTTTTTTAAGCAGCATTGTTAATATTTATATTTGCCGTCTTTTCGTGGTTCTCTTTGTTGAGGTAGATTTTTCGTGATAATATATCGCGTTGCGTCTTATATTTATATTTTATCAAGATTTAGCTATAAAATAGTTTCATAAAGCTGTTGATATGATAATCCTTCAAAAATTAGAAACGAGGAAATATTGCACATTTTTAATTTTTACGTTTTTAAGAAATTCACGCGTATAGTCTCAAATTAATTTTCCAAATTTTATAATATCACATACAATCATCGCGGATTTGAGAAGTTTTCCAACAAAACTGTAGGCAAATAAAACTTCGTATGAATACGAATTATTTTAGCTTGCTAAATAATATTGCTAAAATAATTGGAGCTCTTGTTTATATTCCTGAATATTCTCAAGCGTTACAAAGTAGTCGTTTTTTTCATATTTGATTGGGAATTTTCTAATATTTAAAGTAATAAAGAATAACAATCAAAGAAGTTGCATTCGCAGGATTTCGTTCTAATAAAGGTCGTTCCGCATAATTTATTGAGCTATTTATTTAATTAATGGTTATTTGTACTTGTGATTTAACTTTTAAACTCAGTTCATCACGCTATTCACTGGGTAATAATATATCTACTCTGTAATGACATAACATTTCAGTATTTATGTCTCGGGTTTTAATGGTTTTATTCAATGTTTTAGTTTTATTTTAATATTATTGAGTCTGAACGTATATTTTGAAATTCCCACATCCAGTACAAAGAATCAAGGCTCGAAAAATAAATAAATATTCATTAGAGGGTATAACTGCCATTAAGTGAATGTGTAGATTCTCATATTAATCTGCATAATCACACATTTTTAGTATCTATATGTTATCAATTTTTCATAGAAAGAAGAATAATTAATTTGCAAT
Source organism: Ladona fulva (assembly GCA_000376725.2). NCBI lineage: Eukaryota > Metazoa > Arthropoda > Insecta > Odonata > Libellulidae > Ladona > Ladona fulva. Next base: position 349,836 of record KZ308605.1, read on the forward strand.
ACTTACACCAACTGACTGAAGGTTATTTTGTTGTTGGTACATTTTCAGACATTTTTCCCTCTTTATTACAAATAATTACCAAAACCTCTTTCGCTGTTTAGTATAAGATGGCCTTATGAATGCTTCTCTTTCAAGCCGTTGTTCAAGGCATTTTAATTTACACAATAACTCGGGATTTTAATTCCCATTTCGACATTTTCAGTAAGGTAACGTCTTTGACTACTATATGTTACAGAGCATCATGTTGCCGCAATTGTAGCGGGATATGGTATTAATGGGAATGGAAGAGGTTAGAGATAAGAGAAGCATGTAATCATTTCGTCGCATCCTCCAAAAACTTTTATATAGCAAAATTTGAGACATTAAATTCGTAATCTATCACTAATCGTTCGAGTACATGCGATTATTTCGAGAGTAATTATTCATTCGTTTCCTGCGGTTACAAATTGTTTTTGGGAGTTCGTTAATAACTAAACAATATTTAAAAAACCCCAAGGAAGAATGGACTTGAAAAATATTAATTTCAATTCATTTATTTACATCCGTTGCTTGCCGGTCTGCTGTATTTTGGCGAATTGCCTGTTTGATAGGCTAACGATTGTTTGGTAACTGTTACCATAAATACAGAGTCATTGCTGAGCTCTTTTGTCCATTGTATCATTTCTCAGCTAAATGTGTATTTACCATTTTCCGATTCGTGAATGTTTGTCAGCTCGCTCGTATATCTCTGGTTTGAAAAAGGATATAATTTGCTAGTTGCTTTCGAAAAAGAACTTTTCTGTGATTAAATTGGCCTTTATGAATGTAGATCGGTAATAAATATTTTCTTTGTAAAGTTATGATCTACTTCTATCCGAACGTATTCACGTGATATCAAGCTTAGCGATATGTATACTGTTGGTTAGATAGAAATGTATGTTTATACCTATTTCTAATTTCCCTCTATTTGTTAAGATCCTGGAATTTTTTCCTTTCATATTGTTTTCTCTCCCTTAGGATCAATCTGTGGTCTCGATATCGGTCATACCTCGTATTAGCGATGTTCACAACTTTTTTTCTGTGAATACATGGACGCTTACAGCTTAGTTATCGAATGATTTTTATGAAAGATAACATTTTATTTGGGAGATTTTGCCTTCTGATGTGTACGTTTAATAGCCGGATTCTTTATAAGGGTTTAGATTCTTTATCTTCATTTTAGATTCTTCCTTGTTCGTTTCATTGAGTATTCATTATTTTCTCCTTCCCCTATAAAGTTGGAACCATCCGCGTTTTCTTCTTAATAACAAATCCAACAACGATGTGCCAGTTTTAGATTTGGAGAGGTAACTAAGTTCTATTTTTAATTAATGTATAAATAGAGGAGTATTGTACTGCATCTGTACTTCTTGCTTTGCTTCAAACAGGATACTTTGAAATTGTGTGGAGAAATGTGGTTCTCAATTTTGTTAGCTAGTAAAAGAAATTATATGCATTACTGCTCTTCCACATATAGGTTTCTTGTTGTATTTAGTAGCGTTATTAAAAAAATTTTATTCCATCGCGCATTATACAAGATTGTTCCTGTATGGAAATCGATGTGATCGAATTTAAATAACTTTATGGTTTATATATTTTTAAAATAATGCGGTATTATAATTTTATAGAGCTGTTTCAAAGTAAATCTAGCTGGATTATAATATTTTTTCTCTTGCCGTAGAATTACCCTTAGTAATAGGGCGATATCTAGATCTGTACGAGCCGAAAAGTATTGGACTATCAGTGCACCACAGAATGTTTCCCTCCTCTCTATTATTTATTCTTGGAATGCTGGTCATAATTTTCGTCGCCTCGTAAGTGATAACATTTTACCATTTCCATTGCTTCGGACCTTAAAAATACTACGGTATCAAATTACCTTATCAAATCGCCGCTAGGCTTGGCTTATCCTTCTCAAAATTTCCCTCCCTTTTAGACTCTTTAAGGTTTAATATTAGGGGCATAATTTTTCTTTTATATTGTCGACGTTGTAAGTTTGGACCTACTGCCCTTTTCGGGTTTAATTTAGTTACGTTATATCGCGCGTGTGTCCATACTATTATTATTCCTAGTATATGGGATGTATTTGACCATTGAATTACGATGACTTAAATTTGCTACATTTTTATTGCCACTGAATTGCTTTAGGGGCACCAGTTATATAATAATTTTGGTAAGCTTACTTTTTTTCAGTAGGTATCGACTTGAATTCAGTCTAAGAGAGTGTCATTGCCTAAAATCTTGAATTATGTCGCTAATAATTCTTTAGCTTAGGTTCCTGGAATTGGATTTTCATCAGAATGCATTTTAATTGTGTATAAATGTGAAAAGGATTGCAGTGATGGCCGACCAGTCGTGACCGCTGAGAAGTCGCTGTAGAAAATAGGTTGTAGTGAAGTGGGGGATTGGCTAAGGAGGGGTGAATTTCAAGCAATTGACGCTTCCGTTTGCTATACCTTAACGCGAAAGTGCATCTGCTATGCATTATCGTCTGCATTCTCTTTTAATACTTCTTTTACAATATATGTCTGGACACAGGCTTTGTTTCATGTTATCCTTAGAAAATAACTTAAGTTTCAGTGGTTTGACGCTAAACAGGTCGAACTTCCAACGTCAACGGGAGGGAAGCGAAGGGCCCCGAGTGAAAACGCAGAGCATGAGAAGGATCGGATTCTAAACTAGGATTCATTGCGAATTTTAACAAGTTATTAGCAGATGAATTTCTCGCTCTATCTATCCCACATTATCAATTCTTGTTTCTATGAATATCCCAGTAAAGCATTTCTCATTTTCGGCATTTTGATGTGCAAGAAACTTTAATAAAATCATAGTTAATGAGAGTTGTATGATTTAGAGACTTCACAGACTCTTTTTACAGTGTGACCCAACGTCGTAAGCTATGAAGAGAATAAAAAGGTATTGTATGAAGTACGCTTACGTATAGAAGAAATTCAAAGAACAGTGGAATCCAAGCGAGAAGGAAGTATGTGAACTCTAAGAGTGATGCTACTGAAGAAATACTCCCCAAAGGTAGTGGGGCTGAAATGTATGCGGAACTATGTTACAGTAGTAGCTAGTATTGAAAGGTGATTATTCAATCACCTCTAAATAATATATAAAAAGTCAAGAAAAGTCACCACGAGTTATATATTCTTTGCAATAAAGTTGAAAAAATTTAATTCCAAGTAAGAGAAATGTTTTCCACAGCTAAGAATGTGCAGAATAAATATTAAGCGGTTAAAAATACTTACGATTTAAACATGAATATACGAATAAGAAGACGGAGGAAAAGAAAAAAACTTGTCTACTTGACCGGTCGGATTGTCAGATGGCGATTTAAATGAAAGTAGTACGGTCAAAGACTCCGTTTGAGGTTTATGTTTTACTTCTGAAATTATTTCCATTGTTTCAGTCACGATCTATTTTGCAGTTAGGAAAGTGAAAGCATGGCGAGAATCGTGCTTACTATTCCGGCAGATTACGAAACTTTTAAGTTTCCAAACGTATCATTTGGATCTGGGTTCGAGTCCCAGTCGCTATTTTTCACACTTGTTATATATTACGAACTATTAACAGTGCAGTCATCGATTCCTCCTTCATATTGACTTAAATAAGTTACAATACAATTACCATACATAAATACAATTTACCGTATCTTTATATACATGATGCCGGTATTTTTGATGCAGAGTAGGATTTCTGAACTGGCATGGTACATACATACTTGAAAATAAGATATGGTGTTGAGTGAATAACAAATGCTTCTCGACAAATGGAAAGTGAAAGAACGTGCTATGGAAAAAGATCCTCTAGTATAATTGCATTTGGAAAAGCAAGTGTTTACTTGGAAATGCAACAATTTATTTTTTTTAGTTTTGGCTCATCTGATTGTGAAATGAAGATGAAAGTTCACCTCTGTACATTGATTTATATCTATCGATGTATTTCACGTGAAATTCAAATGTGATAATTTTTATTAATAAATCTAGTGCAGGAATGTTCTTATGCTGGACTTATTGACAGAAATATCATCAGTTATTTACAAAGAAATTCATTTTCTGAGGTGCTGTTGGTAACTGCCTTAGAAAAGGTTGGGGAGTCCTGTTGTATATGTTACACTAATTTATTTAGCAAGGGAAGGCCCAAGTGGTCCTTTCGTTATATCTACCGCTTTAAAAAAATATTTCTCAATGTAAGGTTGACAAAAAAACGCTTGAAAGGGCAGGGAAGAGGAGCAATAAAAACACACAAAAAAGAAAGAAAAAAACAAGCAGGTATATAAATAGCAAATGAAAAAAATCAAAATTATAATTCATAAGATACAAAATACATGAAAAAATTGGGGAAAAGAAAAAGAATTTCTCATCAATGAATAGATAAAGTTTATTGCTAAATTTTATTTTGAAAAACCTGCTAGTAATTGGTGGATTTTCAAGTTCAGAGAGGAATTTGGATGCTTTTGCAGGTCAATGTTGTTTCATACCCTAATTTGTGCATTCAGTCTCTTTAATGTAATTAATTTCTCGTGCATTGGTGAAATAGCTTTTTCAAATACCTTTGTTATAACTTGGCTATTAACACCTATAGTATTGAAATATATTCATTTAGAGTAATTCATAACCATGTTGTATTAATGTTCTAACAAAAGAAGTTTCATCCTATTTTCTGGATTTTTAAAGCTATATTTTATGATGTTAATGAACATTTCTTACTTGAATAACAATTAACTGAATTAAAATGTCAACCAAAGACTTTTCTACTCAGTAAATACTAATATTTTGTGCTTGATTATTTATACAATAAATTTTCACAGATAAGGGTAACTTATCCCTTTGTAATTGTCATGTTATTTGTGTTTTGAATTTTGCATTGTAATTATTACTTACCATTTATCTTGTACACGTATTCATTACTTTAAATACCTGAACCCACTTACGTAACATTGCAAAGGTTAGTTCTAATAGTAATATTATTACTAAAGATCCATGTGATATATCCCAGATAAGGTTTGCCATCACTTTTTGGAACAGTTTTCTGAGATTACATATAGGGCATATTTGTGATAATGTTGGTGACAGTAGGTAAGAAAATACGACTGCTCCATGCACCTGTTCTCCTTCCGTTAGAGAATCAACGAGTCGGAGGTCCATAACGTTATTTTGTGGTTAAAAGGACGTATTCGACTTAATTGACGATTCTAAATTGCGAATTCATTCAATCTGCACCGTCTGTAACTCATATATTAGAGCTGCCATCGTGTATGTGCAACGTTACCATCAATGTCTTTCTTAAAATTAGGTCTGTCCTTCTAAATGGGTGACAGCTATGGGAGCCGCTAGTGATGCTCCTACCATTTCTTTAAACCGAACCCCCCCCCCCACATTTCCAGCCAAATTAAGTACCGTTATATTCGAGATAGACTCCATACAGTGTTGCAACATGTTTCGCAGAAGGAGTTTTTAGAGTATCCCGAATCTTATGTTACCCGCAATTTTTTGTTTTTTTTTGCTCATGACTGTACCTCATTTGGGCCTTCTAGGATCAAACCCATGGTACCTAGGATCGATATCTCATTTATTCTCCAGTGTGATGGTCAGGGTCTTCAAGCAAAAAATCGCCAGGTCTTTGACGCTTCTCATTGCTGCCATACATGTAATGCAATCCACGTACTGACATACACCGCCCACCATACAACTACTGTCATAAAATGCCATCCATACAAAGATTGCCACACACCGCATACCATACACCAACTGCAACACACCTACTGCCATACACCGCCAGCCATACACCACCTGCCATACAATACCGGCAATTGGCGGAGATTTACAAATCTAACTCTATCTGACTGGTTTCAAGATGACTCCATATTGGGAAGTACCATTCATGATCTATGGGGAAGATAATAATACCACCCACTGCGATATGCCAATGCATTTGCAGTATTTGGCCAATATTATTACAGCTTTGATTACGGCCCTGGTGTTAAACCAAATATCAGTTTAGGAGTTCTTATGCTTGGATATAAAACACAACCACAAATTCTATTCATTTACCAAATTACAGCAAATTCGCCTTTTGGTAAGTGCCCAGAAAAAAAATTTTGAAAAAGACTTCCTGTATTTCCCTTATGGGCGCAATGAGTTGCGTCCTAGCATCAAACCTATGACCACTAGGGCAAAAATCTTATATCTTTTATTGATGTTGGGAATCACAACATTCTATCTTACCGGGAAATACCCTAACAAATTTTTTAAAATTCGGAACATGAATTGTCCTAGCATCGAACCTGGGCCACCAGGACAAAAATCCTTATGGCATACGATAACAAACAGTATCTTCTATCCACCATGTGAATTTCAATGTTCTATCTTACCAGGCAATACCCTAAACGGTTTTTTTAATATTTGGTCATACGAATTGACCTAGCATCGAACCTGGGGCCACTAGGACAAAAATCTTTACGGAATATGATAGAAAGCTACATACTTTATCAGCTCTGTAAATTTCAACGTACTATCTTCATGGAAAATACCTTCAACGATTTTTTGAAAATGCACTCAATGTATTTAAATGGGAAAAGTACCTTTTTTGGGGCTTCCTAGAATCGAACCAATGATATCTATGACCGATGTCTGCATTTTTCCTTAGTGTCAAACTCGGGGACTGTACACAAAAAAAATCGCCGGGTCAGTGAGGCTTTTTGTTCAGCCTCAGTTTGTATCCTATATGTATCTCTTTATATAGACGCTTCTCCGGATATATATCTCTTTATATAGACGCTTCTCCGGATAAATATATACATATAGGATACTAAAGATGAGGCGGAAGGAAGTGACTCACGGAGCCGCCGATTTTTTTGCCGTAAAGTCCCGGGTTTGGACATCTAGGAAAAAAGCGGACTTCCATTCTACGCATCATGNTTTTTTTTTAATGATATACATTAATAATCAATACAGATCTCTTGCTTAATCTGAGTCAATGTAGACCGAATCAAAACACAGTAAAGTCACCCAAATTCAAGACTCTGTCATCTTTACAACTTTGTGGAAGAATGACCATGTGTCACAGGATAACCAAACTTTTAGTAGAAAATTAGTATACTTGTATAGCCTTAAAGCAGAATCCGTGTTTCTGAGATCCAATCTTGATTAATTAACCCTTGATAAGCATCTGAATTAAAATTGATCTCCTACAAATTTTATTCTATGAAGTTTTTACTACACACTCTTTAAATGATACAAAAAAATAAGCGAGGGCAATATTTCCTAAATGCATTGGGGGAAGAGATATCAGGAGGTCTATCATGGTATGTCACTCCAGCAAAATGTCATCATCACCTCCTCTGAATGAGAAAGCACACCAAGCATTTAAACCTTGCTGAGCCTTGGTGGCCACTGAGAGTGAAACTCTTGTTTAGTTGATGGAAATGGTGGATAAGCAAATCAAAGGTAAAGCCGATTCAACTATAACTCAATAACTTCAGAATATAATTATACTCGACAGCACTGGCTATACTGCATATGGGTTTGAAAATTGTTAGTAAACAGATTCGTCTTTGACAAGTCCTGAGAAAATGGAATGGAAAATCCTGAGAATTATCTTGAGGTAAAAGGATTGCTTTTGAAGGGAATATTTAGTTAAAACAATCAAAGCTTGTACCTTTGGAGGAACTTCCATAAAGCTCCATTCTTAGAAGTATAAATTGTTTTCGGAAACTATGTATAGGGGCAATACTTGCTAAGCACGACCACGGAGAACCCCAACCCCTGTTGGTGGGAATTCTTCAACGGTTATTTTGCTCGCAAACAACAGCTATTTGGAGCTTTTATCTAACTCTGATGTCTTACAACAGCCGTGTTCCTTTTCCTCATAGACTAGGATCTATGGTGAATATGTCACTTTTTTTTTCTTGGATAAATGTCACTAAATAAAGATTTTATCGACATTTTCCTCAACATGTGCTTTTTCATGAAAATGTCTTGAAAAGCCCGCTCTATGGCTCACGATTCCAATTTAAATGCCCAACATGTTAAAGACAAAGAGTTGCTCTTTTGAACAATGTATAACATGTCCCATTATAATGACAGACCAAGAAAGGGGAACATGTCAAAGTCCAGGGCTATACCATTTTCAATCTGACAGTAAATCAAAAATCCACCATTTTACCATTTTGATAATCAACATGTTTAAAAAAATCAGTTATGAATATCTGATTCTTCTTCATTATTCACTTCAGTGTCAAGGTAAAAAGGGTTATCTGTGAAATTAGTAGTTGAAAGAGGCCCAAAATATGTCTTGTTATAATCATCCTTTTTAAACTAAACATTTTAACTTAATTAAAGTGATCTTCTGAGAAGGCATTAGGTGTTCTTCCTTTAGGAAAAATATCTCAACCTTTAACAGTGACATTATTTTACTCAGCTCTCTTAAAAGTATCTATCAAATTTACAGTTAAATTTTTAATAATTATAGAGAAATTATTGTCTTTTACAAGTTCTATGTTGTGTTTCTTTTGGAAAATTTTAGGACGGTTGTGATATAGGATAGATTTTACTCATTCTCTACTTGGACTTAGGGTTTACATAATACTACCACTAATCCGCCACCACTAATCCACTACCACTAATCATGTTTTACAAACATTTATATTCCTAGGTGAATTTTTAAATAATGTTTGCTCTGTAAAAAATTTCAGAGGAGAAGGAAAAAGAAAGATGATGCTAGTCATACGCATCCAACTGCAAATGGTCTGGGTGATTTAGACCCATTTGCTGATGATGATGAAGAGAAGTTGAAAGAAATTGCCAGAAGCTTTGAAGAGAGATATGTAAGTAGTTTCAATTTCCATAATAGTGTTTAAAAACTTGACATGCTTTTATTAACTCTATGTATTTTCAGGGTCCAACTATTGCCAAGAAAAAAAATAAGAAGAGGGAAGACTATTTAGACATAGGAGCTGGATATGATGAAACAGACCCTTTTATTGATAATACTGATGCTGTAAGTATTAAATCTTATTTTATTTTCTATATATTATGTGTAGTAGTAGGGATTAATTTAGGCTCTAAATCTCCTTTTGTCCCTAGTATGATGAAATTGTTCCAGAAGAAATGACCACTGCTCATGGGGGATTTTACATTAATTCTGGGGCTCTGGAGTATAAGAGAGTGGAACATGTCTCTGATATATCAGATGCTGAAGAAATCAAAAACAATAAATCAAAGAAAAAATGCAAGGTCAGTTAAAATAATCATTTGATGTTAACATTTGGTTAAATATTGTGATACTGCTGCCATGTAAATAATTCATCATAATGAGCAATGTTAAACTAATTTATATATATATATACATACATACATAT
>KZ308605.1:359336-386210 GCA_000376725.2 Ladona fulva
GTATGTATGTTTTAAAAATAATATAATTATGGGAGTGTGATATACTATATAATAAGTGATCTACTGTCGGATTAAAAATAGTATAGACCTGGACTTGGACACATTCTCTTTTTATGGTCTGCAATTATAATGGTACATGTAATACATCATTTGAAAGAGCAACTTTTTTTTTTTTTTAATGATATACATTAATAATCAATACAGATCTCTTGCTTAATCTGAGTCAATGTAGACCGAATCAAAACACAGTAAAGTCACCCAAATTCAAGACTCTGTCATCTTTACAACTTTGTGGAAGAATGACCATGTGTCACAGGATAACCAAACTTTTAGTAGAAAATTAGTATACTTGTATAGCCTTAAAGCAGAATCCGTGTTTCTGAGATCCAATCTTGATTAATTAACCCTTGATAAGCATCTGAATTAAAATTGATCTCCTACAAATTTTATTCTATGAAGTTTTTACTACACACTCTTTAAATGATACAAAAAAATAAGCGAGGGCAATATTTCCTAAATGCATTGGGGGAAGAGATATCAGGAGGTCTATCATGGTATGTCACTCCAGCAAAATGTCATCATCACCTCCTCTGAATGAGAAAGCACACCAAGCATTTAAACCTTGCTGAGCCTTGGTGGCCACTGAGAGTGAAACTCTTGTTTAGTTGATGGAAATGGTGGATAAGCAAATCAAAGGTAAAGCCGATTCAACTATAACTCAATAACTTCAGAATATAATTATACTCGACAGCACTGGCTATACTGCATATGGGTTTGAAAATTGTTAGTAAACAGATTCGTCTTTGACAAGTCCTGAGAAAATGGAATGGAAAATCCTGAGAATTATCTTGAGGTAAAAGGATTGCTTTTGAAGGGAATATTTAGTTAAAACAATCAAAGCTTGTACCTTTGGAGGAACTTCCATAAAGCTCCATTCTTAGAAGTATAAATTGTTTTCGGAAACTATGTATAGGGGCAATACTTGCTAAGCACGACCACGGAGAACCCCAACCCCTGTTGGTGGGAATTCTTCAACGGTTATTTTGCTCGCAAACAACAGCTATTTGGAGCTTTTATCTAACTCTGATGTCTTACAACAGCCGTGTTCCTTTTCCTCATAGACTAGGATCTATGGTGAATATGTCACTTTTTTTTTCTTGGATAAATGTCACTAAATAAAGATTTTATCGACATTTTCCTCAACATGTGCTTTTTCATGAAAATGTCTTGAAAAGCCCGCTCTATGGCTCACGATTCCAATTTAAATGCCCAACATGTTAAAGACAAAGAGTTGCTCTTTTGAACAATGTATAACATGTCCCATTATAATGACAGACCAAGAAAGGGGAACATGTCAAAGTCCAGGGCTATACCATTTTCAATCTGACAGTAAATCAAAAATCCACCATTTTACCATTTTGATAATCAACATGTTTAAAAAAATCAGTTATGAATATCTGATTCTTCTTCATTATTCACTTCAGTGTCAAGGTAAAAAGGGTTATCTGTGAAATTAGTAGTTGAAAGAGGCCCAAAATATGTCTTGTTATAATCATCCTTTTTAAACTAAACATTTTAACTTAATTAAAGTGATCTTCTGAGAAGGCATTAGGTGTTCTTCCTTTAGGAAAAATATCTCAACCTTTAACAGTGACATTATTTTACTCAGCTCTCTTAAAAGTATCTATCAAATTTACAGTTAAATTTTTAATAATTATAGAGAAATTATCGTCTTTTACAAGTTCTATGTTGTGTTTCTTTTGGAAAATTTTAGGAAGGTTGTGATATAGGATAGATTTTACTCATTCTCTACTTGGTCATTTCTCATATCACTTTTTGAACTGGTCCATGAGATTGTCCACAAAAATATTGAGAAGAAATGAAGAATATTCTTATCAAAGAAAAATGATTGATCTCAAGAAAAGTGCAGATGTGCAAATTATTGAGAATATAAGACTGAATTGAATACCAATACATCTTGAAATCAATGTGAGAAGGCCTAACTTTGTGGAAAGCCATGGAATGAAAGTTAACAGATTGTTAGCAGCTTCCACTTAATATAGTGATAAAACCTATGTATAACATACCTTGAGCACTACAAAATTTTCTGTAACTTATCGATGTATAAAATTTATATTTTTGGACAAATTGCATAATTTTTATGTAAAGCATGATATATTTCATTTTTCTCATTAATTATTAAAAAATGAGTGAGTAAAAAATTGAAGTACTGAGTTTCTGTTAAATTTCATCTTGCTGTTGTAAGAAAATTTACTTAAGTAATTTATGTTCAATAATTAAAATTTAATGATATTTTGTATTAACTTAATTATCTGTATGATATTGATTTTTTGTGCAGTACTTGGATTGAACTTGAGTTATCACATTTTTTTCCTCCATCTCAAAATATTATATGTATGAAATAAATCTGTCATTTTAGAAAATTTTGATATCTGATGATGAAGAAGAGGAAGAAGAAGATGATGATGAGGATGAGGAAGAGGAGGAAGATCTTGAAGAAACAGAAGAAAAGGTGATTCATTTTATAATTTTTTCTGATGGTGTTACATGATAGCTCACAGTAATAGGTTAATTTTAGGGAGTCAAGGTTAATTGAATAACAGTGGTTGAAGTACCACTTTCCTGGACCAGTTAGTGTGTAATTTTTTATTTAACTCATCTACCAATGAAGTTCATACTGAAAATTATATTGCAGCCTCACCTTAACCTTAACTCTGTTGTTGTAAATTGAACAAATTTTATTAATACTAACTTACTTCTAGAATTTAAGATGAGCTGTCATTAATTTTAAGACTTGCTAATAGTGCATCCACCATTTCAGTATCTGTATAATGTAATTAATAAATGTAATATTGCTCATATTGCAAATGGCTATGTACCATTTAAACAGTGCTGTCTGTTCAAAAATTTCTTTATGGTAAATTGGCTAAAACAGTGTGCCATTGATATTCATTTCTGCAGAAATCAAAAGTGAAAGAACCAGAAGAAGATATTAATGTATCAAATAAAAGAAAATTGGTTACTAAAGAATCTGAACCTGTGATAAAGAAGAAAAGGAAAACTATCGATGGCCTTTTGAAGAAAAAATCCATGACTGTAAAAGATCTATTGAAGGAGAAACGTGATACAGAGAAAACTGAAACAAAACCAACCACAGGTTAGTATAAATTTAAATTAAATAGTATAAATAATATTAAATTAAATTCATAGATTACCCCTTTATTGGCTAGGCCCATGCGGACCTCTCCTACACCTAATCTAATAATGTCTGTCTATGTAAGTACCCTGCAAGCTGCCTTTCGGTGTGTGGCAGGGGGTGCATGCAACCATGACTCTATTTCACTAATCAATTACTTTCGCATATCGTTTGCGGAAGAAATGAGTTCTTGAATCTATTGGTTCTGGCATCTATTTCTCTGATCTTTCTTGCATTATCGGAATGGCCCATGTAGCATGGTGAACACATTATATCAGCTACATCATCCTTGAACATGCTTTCTCTAAATTTATCCACTAAATTAATCCTTTGTTGAAATCGTACTTCTAAAGATTCCCATTTTGCATCCTGAAGCATCTGAGTGACGCTCACTGATTTATCGTAGCAATTCTTCAGAAAGCGTATCGCCTTTTGCTACACCTTTTCTAATTCTTGAATACAACACTTATTGGCAGGGTCTCATACACTACACACATAATCAAGATGAGGTCTAACTAACGCAAAATAACATCGCTTGCAAACTTTTTCGTTGCTCCGACCGATGATTCTCTTAACAAAGTCGAGTTTCTTAAGTGCTTTTTTGCATATGTTATGGATATTGGTGCTCCANATTAGCATTCGTTTGATACATTTTGTTTATGCATGTATTTTTAGTGGTAAGGAGGAAGAAAAAGTTACCAGATGTACCCCACACTGTTTTCTAGGGTGAACTTTCAGTCATACTCAATCGGTCCAAAGAGAACTACATCCCCTCGGTTTCCTTCGAAATCAAGTAAAGCAATACAAATTCCTATTAATAACTAAAGGAAGCATATCATAAATAAATATCTCTCGGATTTTTCTTTCCTCATTCTATAATAACTTATTTTCTTTACTATCATTAATGGTAAAAAATTCTAGATGTGATGTTCATCTTTATATATTTTTATTGTATATTTACTTTTAGATAAGGCACGAACATTCTAATAATAATATTTATTTAGCCAAAGACCAGGTATTAGGTATAGGCATCGTCAAAAGAAAATCATACAAACATATGGAAATTAACAATTAGCAGATACAGTAATTGTAGATATGTAAAAGAAAAAAAGTGCAGTGAAAGAGCAATAAAACATTATAAAACAAACATAGTTCAAAGATCACACAAAGGACATGTTAAAAGAACAAAATATACAGCATTAGTTAGAGAGAAACATAGAGTTGGTTGCATGGCTTAAGAAATTAAACAATTATGTTGATATTCATACTTAGAAATTCGTCAATGGAGTAGAATGGATTTAGTAAAATCCAGTCATGTTTGACTTAATACAATGAGAAAGAGGATATCATATGCTGTTCTATATGGAAAAATTATACCAAGTTATTAATTTCAAAGTAACATTTCATGTTCAAATTTACTCATGAAGATAGAGCAATATAAGATAATGATAGAATGTTCTTTTGATGTATACTCACGTAGCAGTAACATAATGCTTCATTGAATATACCACATTTTGTAGATCTGAATTTCTCTAAATTTCAATTTTTTCAGTGTGCTCTTCTTACTCTCCCACTGAAAATTACTACTATTAGTTTTCTTAGCCAGGCTCATGGGAACCCTTTGAGCATATTTTAAATTCTCATGCTCCAGTTTTTTTATTTCAGATTCATCCGAATCATCTGATGAAGAAGATTCTAAAGAGGAGAGTGAAAAAGAGAAACAGCAGCCACAAAAGGAGGAAGTTAAACTTCCAGATAATTTACCTGAAGACCTTAGGTGTATTATTGTTCTTCTTAAGAATGCTGCTACAACATCTGCTGAAGGGAAGTGTAAATTCTTTTCTCCAGAAGTCAACAAATTATTGCTCAGGTATGAATTGGTGGGGAAACAAGCTGCTTTGATGAATTGTTTGAGCTTATCCTAAATTTTTATTATTTGAATTTGACCATGGGAGGCCCCCTTATAGGCCAGTGGATACATTTGCCTTTGATGAGAGAGTTCCAGGGTTTGGGTTTCAGTTGGGGCCATAGTTTTGATCCAGTGTCTATAAAAATTTAAGAAGTTAGCTGTATTAGTAGGTAGAGTATTCTAGAAAAGAAAATTATGCTGTGTAGGAGTAGATGAGTTGTTGCTGCTCCTTGGGCTTGACAGGGTCATTTACTAGTATTTGTATAATTTTAAATTCTAATAATATGAACATAATTATAAACCACTAAAAAATCTTAATTATAATTCGCATGCATTACAGTACATTGTATCACCTCAACTTACAAACCATTCTAGATAAGAATTAATTGAGAACATTCATTCATGCTGTATTTTGATTTCAGTTTACATCTCCAGATTTCAGGTTAGCTCTTAATTGGAAAAAGCCTCAAGGTTTAAAATCTGATGCTCTTTTCCTTCCGTCTTTTAGCTCATGGAACAAAAAAATCAGAGAAGGGGGATGCTGTTTAAGTAATTTTTCACATAGGTTAATCCTTTTTGGTTAGAGATTTCTTGAATAATTTTCCCAGAGGAAAGGAGAAAAATCAATTAATTGATGCTAAAAAGTAGAGATGCATTGGTTTAGAAGTATCATGTTGTTTAACTAAATCATAATATGGTGAAATAAATATGAAATCACATGGTAATTTCATATTTATTTCATCATGGTGTTCCACCAAGTTAAGCTAGAGCATATTGATTACATTCATAATATGGTGTTTCTCATTCATTCATCTAACCACGCAGGTGTTGGCAACCTTTTTTGGATGTGGGTCAAAATCGCCCAAAGGGTGACTATTAGGGAGATGTTCTGGGTCAGTTGTACATACAATGAACTCCTGCTTAGCTGTGGGGGGATTATCCATGCATGATTTGGTATAATTCACTAAAATGAGTATCTTTGCATTTTAAAGAAAACAGGACTTACCTAATACCTTTTCTTTTTAATTAAATTATCATACCAAAGAGATTTGAAGAAAGCTCTTTATGAGTCAATAACATGATTGAAAATAACAATATGTGCACAAATGATACTGAATTATTTATTTCAATCCTTCACAAACATTGTTGCTTCTCAAAAGGTCATGCCTTGTCCCTTGGTGAGATGTTTAGGAGTTGCAGTTTCTATTTACATCTTTCTACGAAGTAATTATGAACGTAATAAGAAATTGAGGAGAAAGTTTGGATCCCTGTTTCCTGATTATTTGTTCATCCATTACCATCGCACTCACATGGTTCCACTTACGTTGTGTGATTCCATTTCTGTTGCTGTCATAATTGTCATGACAATTTCCTCTTAACTTATGAATTTGAGTGGGTCACTAGAAATTACCAAATGGGTCACTTGGTGACCCCCAGGTCATAGGTTGCCAACAAACTATTAGATCATACGTGAATATATTTTAAGAAAGTTATTTTTACTCTTTAGTTGAAAAAGGAAAAACAACTGAAAAGTAATTGAAAAAGGAAAAACAACTGAAAAATGAATTCAAGCTTAATTTTGAGGCAGAGATTATAATTATGTATGATGAATCTTCAGTTGTTTATTTTCTCTTTTATTCCTATTTTTAGGCTGGAATTGCTTTATTTCGGCAACTGTAAATGAAATGAGAAATTTTCCTTAGGATTCTTTTGGATATTCAGTTTCAAGATAAGAACTGCATATAAGTATGAAATATGTTTGTAAGTCGAGGTACATCTGTATTTAACTTTTAATCTGTGTTTGACCTTTAGGTGTGATGAATTAATTCTAGAAAACTCAAGTTTTACTTTAGTTTCCTTATTCTATTTTTTATTTAAGGCATTTCAACACCATTTAATTTATTTGATTCTATAAATGTACATTAACTATTTGGACCTGGAAAGAAATCAGTAGGTAATTATTTTGTCTTTTCCTTTCTAGAATTGAGAGATTTTCAAAAACAATTGGGGTCACCAATCGTAACTTGGTGTATAGTCACTTAGCTTCATATGTTCCTTGCACTAAGGATACTCTAATGAAAAGAGCAAAGAAATTAGTCATTGAAAGTGAGGAAGAAAAATTAAAGGAGCCAATACAGAGGTAAGCCTGTAATTTCTTTAACTGTTTTCAGAAGGAAATTTAGAGTTCATATTATAAGTTTCAGTGATTGTTTACAGTTAGTCAATTAGTAAATATCTTTCTGTAAAGGTCAGTTATGTTTAGATGGTTATTTAAATGATTGCTTTGACCTGTAGTCTTGGAAATTCTATTATTTTATGTTTTCTTTTTTTCTTGTAACATCACTGTGTTAATGTACATTTACTCACTTTCACAATAACACTACATACTTTGAATGTGGTTTATGAGTCCCTAGGGAAGTTACCATATGGAAGGCTGCGTGCTTGATCAAATTGTTAAAAGTCAATGAAGTGTGGGTTACATATTCTGGATATGTATCTGCCACTTTTGACAAAGTTTATCATAGTTTTTGTGTTACAATGTTCATGTTTACTTTTATTCTTTCAGTTTGTTAATAATCTGTCATTTCAATTCACTTCTTCTTATTATTTTAAATANTTCAAGTCTTCTATCACTAAGCGAGCTCCATCTGAGGGATTCTATCATTGCCGAAACACTGCTGTCAAATCTGAAATCTCCAAACTTAATCTTAACTTTCTTGGTTGGCATTTAATTAATTATCTTCCCATGCAGATAGTTGGCTTCTTTTCCTGAACTTTTAATGCTTTGTTTTGATTCCAGACGAGATCAAATATTTTCCATCTGGATTTTTTTAATATAGGTAATAGCTTTTGGGCTTAATTTCTTTTGGAAAATTAAAATAGAAGTACATAATTGAAACAAATGTTGCTGGAAAATTTTTTGAGAATATCTTTTCTCATCATCAATTATAGAGTTTGGGTCCAAATAACACTAAATCTGATAAAATAAATGGAAATGTCATCAAAATTTTTAACTTCTAAATGAAGTATTTTAGATGACAGCTCTGTGGTTGAAATTGGGTTTGTTTATTTTATAGCAATTTGCGTAAAAATGTCATAGAATACCACTGACAGGAAGGAATGAATGAAAATTGATGGGGTTTCGTCTGAATTGAAAGTTGGAATATTATTATTCATAGTTTACTTATTGGTGCGTTATTATCATTATGGTGTAATAAGTTAAATATTCATTATAAAAACTCAGTGTAGTCATACTTTAGACTATCAGATATCGCAAAGAGAAATTTGCATCCCAGACATCAGCTTCTCTGTACTTGTATTGCTGAACTGTTTATTTTGTGATATAATAAAATTCTCCGAAGTATAATGCTAATATTATACAGTTTGAGTACTAAAAAGTAACTAAATTTTAAATGTAACATGGTGTTAGACCAAACATTCATCAAGTCTTATGGAAAATCTATATTGTTTAACAATTAACTTTGAAAACAAAGATTCTTTAAAGATAGTATGTAGTACATTGTCAAATCTTCATGTAATTGGATTGACATCAATTCTTAAAACTCAAATATGGTTGAGAAATGGACAGTAAAAGTATAAACCTTATATAGACTTTTCAAACATTGTATTGCATTTCATATTATACTGTTGATTAGAAAGGAATCTATCTGTCATGGAAATAATATGAACAAAAAAATTAGAAAAATTCAAAAAGTAATTCAAAGGCCTTTAAAACCAAGTTGTAACTTATAAGTTTAAGGTGTACATGCTGCAGACAAAAGTTGATGATGAGTGATAATAAAGAATATTTAATTTATTACATCATAATAATTAACAACCCATAAGTTTACTATAAATAATATTCCCTTAAAAGCATTCGTAAAATATGCTGATACAGCTATTCAGAGTTATTATAGTGATTATTTAACTTATTACATGGTAATGATAGTAAAGCTCTGATAAATTAACTATAAATAATGATATTCTCTTCTGTCGATGAGTTGACTCAGCAACGGATGGTCTATTGACAAGTAGTCTCTTTGACAAGCTGTCTTTCAACTAGTTTTCTCAGCAACAAATAGTCTTTTGATGAGTTGTCTCAGTGATGAAAAGCCTTGCAAACAATTTTTCTCGATGATGAGTAGCCTTTCGACCAAATGTCTCANATTCCTACTTTGTGTATTTTCTGAATCAGAGGCTTCAACAATCTCACATGGAATAAGTTTCCACAAGATATTTATGACTATACTGAAAAATAAAGTTTGAAGTAATAATAATAATTTTATTTGCCCAATGATCATTTACAGATACCAAGAGGTTGTAGAAGATATAAGGCACGTCCAAATATATAAATTCATAATATTGAATTTGGTGTACAAGTTCATAGAACAAACATTGCAATATAATATTCATGATACAGAAATTTGTATGTGTGTACAAAAATATGTATACAATATCATATGCACTTATATATTTTTCCTGCTGCCATCTTAATAATGAAACAATTATGTATTTCTTAATTGTGTATTGAGTTCTTCTTAGAATTGTCGTTAACATTATTATTCTTGTATTGTTAATTTTATGATTTTCAAGCCCACTACCAAAGTTGAAGTCAATTGCCCGTTGATAATCAACTGGCAGTTCAATTATAGTAGTATAATAATGATACATATTTATAGAAACTTACAGTT
Source organism: Ladona fulva (assembly GCA_000376725.2). Classification (NCBI taxonomy): domain Eukaryota; kingdom Metazoa; phylum Arthropoda; class Insecta; order Odonata; family Libellulidae; genus Ladona; species Ladona fulva. Next base: position 369,154 of record KZ308605.1, read on the forward strand.
AATGCTATTAGTGATTTACCATCATTTGTGTAAAATATCTTGTTTCTTGTTTTGGTGATCTTGAGTTTTAGAATGGTTTTAATATTTCCTGGTGTTAATTTAAAAAATTTATATTATGGAATCTGTAGCAACAGAAGAAAATCGAACTTACTGTCATTAAGAGCTTTCAGATTTTTCTCTTGGTATGTCCTTAATATTATTTATGGTACAGTTGGGTATTTTATTTCCTGGTGTCATTAATATCTGTTGTAATAAAGTCAGTCATGCCTGATTGTATGAATGCTGGTGGGATGATGGGATCATGATTCATGGTTTGATCTATAATTTATACCTGTTAATTCTCCAGAAAGTATTAATTTTTTGCTCATTTTTATAGCAGTAATTACAGCACCTACGCCTGCTCCATCTACTATACCAGTGGTTGAAACTACAAATACAGTAACAAATTCCAGTGTATCTCCAGCTGAACCAAAGAAATCTCCTACAACTTCCATAACAGATGTTATAGAATCTGTGATAAGTGCAGCTCGTGGTCAGGAAGAAAGTAGCAGTAGCAGCTCAAGTTCCCTCACCAAATCACATTCAGGTAAGAAACTTCTATTTAATTCATGTGTTCATCATTATCAGTCATCATCTTTTTGCAGAAAACCCTTTGGACAAAATCAAAAGTATCTGTCAATCATTCTCTGCTAATTTGTTTATGTTATTTTGTGAAGAGATACAAATGAAAATATTTTGTAGTTCTCATAAATGTTCTCCAGTTTTTTCTTTTTTGGGAAGAGTCTTTCCCATAAACTTAGAAATAGGAGTGAAATAAAAATAATAGTGTTCTAATTTTCCCCAATAGAACTCTTTATCAGTCTGTGTTTCTTCTTGCTACCCATCACTTATGAATTGTATTTGTGGCTCTGTTTCATATTCAAGCTTGAAAACTCCAAAATTGATCCTTGGTTTAAGCCAGAGCTGATTAAATATTCCTCCGTAAGAAATGTACAGGAAATTCAAAACCTATTTGGAGGTGCTTTCCAATACATTATTGCCATCATACCTGAGTAATAGTTACTGGAAAAACTTCTAAACTGTAATAAGAATGGACTTCTACTGCAAATATACTTTGTTCTATGCTAGGACGGACCAAATTTTGCCCATAAGATTTACAGTGTGGCATTAAAAAATTTTTTTTGGGGCACTTTCTGTCAAGCCAAATAGCAAAAGTTCGGAAAATTAATAGCATTTATGGGTATTGTTCATATTTAAGCTTAAGAAATTCTAAATTGATCCTTGGTTCAATTCCTGGGTACATTAACTTTTACTTCCTAATAAATGTACTAGAAACCCAGATAATATTTGTATACGGAATTTGTATTAAATTCTGCATTAGAAATAGAATGAAGTGCTGCACCACATTGGAAATGTTAAATGTTGCTTTTGGCAAATGTTCAATGAAAGAAACGAGCATTGATAAGTGGTACAAACATTTTCAAGAGGGTTGTCTTTTGACAATTGGAACTATACATTCAGGGAAATTTAAAAATGCCACGTATTTTTTGATCATACCTATATGTACAACAAATACAAACTATGAGGCTAAAGAAGAGTAACCTACCTGGCAATTTGATAATTGAGTAATAACCCTGAGTATCTCACTAGAGAAAAATTAAGTTATCATGAGGGTATTATGAGTTAGATTCTAGGAGGCCCCAAAAAAGGTTCTTTTCCCATATAATTGCATTGTGTGGATTTTCAGAAATTTGCTTTGTGGCCTTTATCTGTTAAGATAGAAGGTTGTAATGATATAGTTTTCCATCACATTTAGTAGAAATGTTTGCCCTAGCAGCCATGGGTTCAATGCTAGGACAGTTTGCCTGTCCAATTCATATAGGGCAGCTTTTTAAATATTTTTTCAGGGTGCTTTCCAGAAAGTAAAATAGCACGAATATGGCATATGAATAGGATTTGTGTCTATTTTTCATATTCATGCTTAACAACTTCTAAATTGATCCTTGGTTCAATGCTAAGGTAGGTTAAATATTTTTCCATTTAAAATATATAGGTAACTAGAAACATTTTGAGGTACTTCCCAATATGATGTTGCCTTTAAACCTGAGAGATAGCTTCCGGAAGAACTTCTAAGCCTCAATATTAATTGACATCTACCACCAATATCCTTGAATTAATGCTAGGATGGTTCATATTTCCCCTATCTAAAAAACACAGGGTGATTTTTAAGAATTCTTTTGTATCACTTTCTGATAAGCCAGATAGCTGTCATTTAGCATATGCAGAAAATTGGTGAATATATTTTGTATTCAAGGTTTACCACTTCCTAATTGATCCATAGTTCGATACCAGAACAGGTTAAATATTCCTCCATGAGATATGTACAGGAATCTCGAATAATATATAGGTACTTCCTGATATATTGCCTTGAAACCTTAAGGATTATTTAATGGAGCAACATCTGAACCGTAATATCTAACTTTATATCTAACTTAATGATCCTGGGTTCAATGTCACGACTGTTCAAAGTTTGCCCCTTCTAAATACATTTAATGATTTTAGTATTCTTTGCAGCACTTTCCAAATAGAAAAATAGCTGTAACTGCTTCTGCATAGGATACATGGCTATGTTTACATACCCTTAGGTTCGTGGATAAGTGAGCGAGAAAAACACCGCACTTTATTCTAATGAACTTTAATACGTCCACACCTTTGCTTCACTGCACTTCAAAGATGTCTACCCCTATCTCCTTCTCAACAATCACTGTTTTTGTAACCACAACTGTTCTTTCTCATTGCTATAACAATATTTTAGGTATACAACTTCCCAATATACTTGCTTTGATGCCAGGGTGTGTCAAATTTTTTTTCCCCGATGAATCTGGAGGGAACTTGAAATTCATTTTCTCAGTACTTTTCTTATACTTTACAACATAGGTCATTATAAAAGACTACACTCCATAGTATAATAAGTAATAATACTATTTGTAAGTGGTCTCTGGTTTAACACCAGAATGGTATAGATTCTCATTGACATTTTATAGGAAAATTGAAGATGTTCTTAAGCCAGAATTATGTAATACATAGGGCAGAGAAGTTTCTTGACTCCAATGCAGTATGCAAGCTACTTTTACTTGTAATATATACTTATATACACTTTTACAATTGAACGCTCACCTTTCATTTGTACATATGTTCATAAGTGTTCTACAAAGTGAAATTTACTCACCATCTTTGGGAAAATTTGAAGCTTGCCTTATTATTTTGATAAATTTATATGTACTATGACTTACAAAAGAGTATTTTAACTCAAATAATTCAGTTGAATGTTTAAAATGTCAACTTTTATCTCTTTCATTGATTTTAATCCAAAAGAAATTTCTTACTGCTGTTTAATGGTTATGGGAAAACCTAGGGTTGAATGATATGATTGGTGAAAAACAAATTTTTAACAAGAAGTTGAGTCAGTTCATAAGTCCTTCATGAACTTGAACTTTATGTGGGTATGTATGGTGATTCCTTTTATATTTTGAAGAAAAGTATTTTGTTAACTGTCAAATATTATTTACATTTTACTGTACTTTACTGTATGATTTAATTATTAACTTTGCTTTAATTTCCTGTATTTTGATTTGGAAATCATTGTTTCATTCTCTATTCCATTAATAATAATAATAATATTATTTATTTAGCCAAAGACCAGGTATTAGGTATAGGCATCGTCAAAAGAAAATCATACAAACATATGGAAATTAACAATTAGCAGATACAGTAATTGTAGATATGTAAAAGAAAAAAAGTGCAGTGAAAGAGCAATAAAACATTATAAAACAAACATAGTTCAAAGATCACACAAAGGACATGTTAAAAGAACAAAATATACAGCATTAGTTAGAGAGAAACATAGAGTTGGTTGCATGGCTTAAGAAATTAAACAATTATGTTGATATTCATACTTAGAAATTCGTCAATGGAGTAGAATGCATTTAGTAAAATCCAGTCATGTATGACTTAATACAATGAGAAAGAGGATATCATATGCTGTTCTATATGGAAAAATTATACCGAGTTATTAATTTCAAAGTAACATTTCATGTTCAAATTTACTCATGAAGATAGAGCAATATAAGATAATGATAGAATGTTCTTTTGATGTATACTCACATAGCAGTAACATAATGCTTCATTGAATATACCACATTTTGTAGATCTGAATTTCTCTAAATTTCAATTTTTTCAGTGTGCTCTTCTTACTCTCCCACTGAAAATTACTACTATTAGTTTTCTTAGCCAGGCTCATGGGAACCCTTTGAGCATATTTTAAATTCTCATGCTCCAGTTTTTTTATTTCAGATTCATCCGAATCATCTGATGAAGAAGATTCTAAAGAGGAGAGTGAAAAAGAGAAACAGCAGCCACAAAAGGAGGAAGTTAAACTTCCAGATAATTTACCTGAAGACCTTAGGTGTATTATTGTTCTTCTTAAGAATGCTGCTACAACATCTGCTGAAGGGAAGTGTAAATTCTTTTCTCCAGAAGTCAACAAATTATTGCTCAGGTATGAATTGGTGGGGAAACAAGCTGCTTTGATGAATTGTTTGAGCTTATCCTAAATTTTTATTATTTGAATTTGACCATGGGAGGCCCCCTTATAGGCCAGTGGATACATTTGCCTTTGATGAGAGAGTTCCAGGGTTTGGGTTTGGGGCCATAGTTTTGATCCAGTGTCTATAAAAATTTAAGAAGTTAGCTGTATTAGTAGGTAGAGTATTCTAGAAAAGAAAATTATGCTGTGTAGGAGTAGATGAGTTGTTGCTGCTCCTTGGGCTTGACAGGGTCATTTACTAGTATTTGTATAATTTTAAATTCTAATAATATGAACATAATTATAAACCACTAAAAAATCTTAATTATAATTCGCATGCATTACAGTACATTGTATCACCTCAACTTACAAACCATTCTAGATAAGAATTAATTGAGAACATTCATTCATGCTGTATTTTGATTTCAGTTTACATCTCCAGATTTCAGGTTAGCTCTTAATTGGAAAAAGCCTCAAGGTTTAAAATCTGATGCTCTTTTCCTTCCGTCTTTTAGCTCATGGAACAAAAAATCGGAGAAGGGGGATGCTGTTTAAGTAATTTTTCACATAGGTTAATCCTTTTTGGTTAGAGATTTCTTGAATAATTTTCCCAGAGGAAAGGAGAAAAATCAATTAATTGATGCTAAAAAGTAGAGATGCATTGGTTTAGAAGTATCATGTTGTTTAACTAAATCATAATATGGTGAAATAAATATGAAATCACATGGTAATTTCATATTTATTTCATTATGGTGTTCCACCAAGTTAAGCTAGAGCATATTGATTACATTCATAATATGGTGTTTCTCATTCATTCATCTAACCACCCAGGTGTTGGCAACCTTTTTTGGATGTGGGTCAAAATCGCCCAAAGGGTGACTATTAGGGAGATGTTCTGGGTCAGTTGTACATACAATGAACTCCTGCTTAGCTGTGGGGGGATTGTCCATGCATGATTTGGTATAATTCACTAAAATGAGTATCTTTGCATTTTAAAGAAAACAGGACTTACCTAATACCTTTTCTTTTTAATGAAATTATCATACCAAAGAGATTTGAAGAAAGCTCTTTATGAGTCAATAACATGATTGAAAATAACAATATGTGCACAAATGATACTGAATTATTTATTTCAATCCTTCACAAACATTGTTGCTTCTCAAAAGGTCATGCCTTGTCCCTTGGTGAGATGTTTAGGAGTTGCAGTTTCTATTTACATCTTTCTACGAAGTAATTATGAACGTCATAAGAAATTGAGGAGAAAGTTTGGATCCCTGTTTCCTGATTATTTGTTCATCCATTACCATCGCACTCACATGGTTCCACTTACGTTGTGTGATTCCATTTCTGTTGCTGTCATAATTGTCATGACAATTTCCTCTTAACTTATGAATTTGAGTGGGTCACTAGAAATTACCAAATGGGTCACTTGGTGACCCCCAGGTCATAGGTTGCCAACTCCTGATCAAACTATTAGATCATACGTGAATATATTTTAAGAAAGTTATTTTTACTCTTTAGTTGAAAAAGCAAAAACAACTGAAAAGTAATTGAAAAAGGAAAAACAACTGAAAAATGAATTCAAGCTTAATTTTGAGGCAGAGATTATAATTATGTATGATGAATCTTCAGTTGTTTATTTTCTCTTTTATTCCTATTTTTAGGCTGGAATTGCTTTATTTCGGCAACTGTAAATGAAATGAGAAATTTTCCTTAGGATTCTTTTGGATATTCAGTTTCAAGATAAGAACTGCATATAAGTATGAAATATGTTTGTAAGTCGAGGTACATCTGTATTTAACTTTTAATCTGTGTTTGACCTTTAGGTGTGATGAATTAATTCTAGAAAACTCAAGTTTTACTTTAGTTTCCTTATTCTATTTTTTATTTAAGGCATTTCAACACCATTTAATTTATTTGATTCTATAAATGTACATTAACTATTTGGACCTGGAAAGAAATCAGTAGGTAATTATTTTGTCTTTTCCTTTCTAGAATTGAGAGATTTTCAAAAACAATTGGGGTCACCAATCGTAACTTGGTGTATAGTCACTTAGCTTCATATGTTCCTTGCACTAAGGATACTCTAATGAAAAGAGCAAAGAAATTAGTCATTGAAAGTGAGGAAGAAAAATTAAAGGAGCCAATACAGAGGTAAGCCTGTAATTTCTTTAACTGTTTTCAGAAGGAAATTTAGAGTTCATATTATAAGTTTCAGTGATTGTTTACAGTTAGTCAATTAGTAAATATCTTTCTGTAAAGGTCAGTTATGTTTAGATGGTTATTTAAATGATTGCTTTGACCTGTAGTCTTGGAAATTCTATTATTTTATGTTTTCTTTTTTTCTTGTAACATCACTGTGTTAATGTACATTTACTCACTTTCACAATAACACTACATACTTTGAATGTGGTTTATGAGTCCCTAGGGAAGTTACCATATGGAAGGCTGCGTGCTTGATCAAATTGTTAAAAGTCAATGAAGTGTGGGTTACATATTCTGGATATGTATCTGCCACTTTTGACAAAGTTTATCATAGTTTTTGTGTTACAATGTTCATGTTTACTTTTATTCTTTCAGTTTGTTAATAATCTGTCATTTCAATTCACTTCTTCTTATTATTTTAAATAATAATTTGAAAAGGACAGTTTTAATAATTATTTATTTATTTGCTTAGATATTTAGCAAAACAAAAAATATTGTATAACAGTTGTGCAATTAAATTTGAAAATTAAAGTATAAAATTCTGGCATGCACTACACTGAGCATGTCATATCTTCCATTATATTTGCTGAATATAGTATTACTCCAACCATTTAAAGAGAAACTGAGGAAAGGAAAAACCCCACTTAATTCCATCTCTTATGAATTTATATATTATGTAAAATTTTGAATAATACATGTACTCAATATTCTAAGATTTTCAAGGCTCTAAGACATTTGAATAGTATAATGTGGTAAATACAGTGAGTTACATTCCTTTCTCAAGTCTTATTGTCTTCTACCTCAAAGTCCCTCACTACTATAGTTGAAGAAGAATCTAAGTGGTCTAATAATTAGAATTGTATACGTGTCACAGTAACATTCGATAAATCAGTAAACGCATGAGTAACTCAGTAACATTTGATGGAATTGAGAAACCTCATCTTTGATTGGCATGTCCCACCTGCCTGATATTGTAGCTTTGCTTCTTATGTAAGTTTTCATACCTCTAATACAGAAAACTTCTCTGTATAAACAATAGAAAGACACTGATTTATAGAAGCTTGGCATCAAGTAGAAAGGCCTTTTCTTCCCAACTGATGATGGCTTTGAAATAATTCTGTTTAACTGTAAATTCCTTTGACCTTTGAGTTTTTCGTAATAAGCTCTTGATAGGAAAGGCTCCTTTATTTCTTCCATCACAAAATCAAAGGCATGATTTAGAGATCTTCAAGTTAAGCCTTTGACTAATCTCTGATTGTCAGTTGCAGTGAACATGTTGGATTTATGCATGTTTTTAAGGTGACATTTTATCCTAGCAAGGCATACTGTAACAAACAAAACTGACTTTAAAGTCCAATGTAAGTATAAGCAGCATATAATTAAACAATTCTGAATATTAATGTGTGATTAAGGATTATCAAATATTAGCAGATCTACATAATGTAGGAATATAAGAATGACCAAGATAACGATAAATCAAATTAGCCCAAAAATTAATCAAATAAGCTCTTGTTGCTAAAGCCAACAAATCAGTCTTATATATTTTAGTACTGAGAGTTTTGCACATAAAGGGTGTGTAAAAATACTTGAAATTATTACATAGTCTTTCGAAGGAAGTTAGGTCATAGAAAATGGTTGCATCCTATCTATTGCACTCATTCAGTTTGTGAAAGCTCAAGGTTCAGAACTGTACACAAAAGTAGTGAAGTGAAGAAGCCACAAGAAAATGTAACTATGAGAGGAAACTTGAGTCATGCAGAATGTTAAATGAATTTTCAATTAGAAAATGATAAAGTTAATTTCTCCTCTCTTCAACTTCATTTTTCTTGGTGCTTCTGGAACCCCATTTCTCATTAGACAAACAGTCCCATATGTATTGCAAATTCAAGCATTAAGTGCTTCTGGCAGTTGAGGAGAGGTTTAAAAATTGTCTGTAACTACAGAGTATACTTAATCAAGTAGCAGTTTCTTTATGGACATTACCACTTGCAATGATAACAGCATACCGTCAAAATCCTTGTCCAACTTATTCTCTATCTTTCTATAAGTTTAGGATTAGGATGAACCTCAGCATTATACTCCTCATTCTTATTAAAATGTAAATGTTGTTGTATTTTTACAAACTGCCAATGAAACATTGTTTCTCCAAAATATGGAATGAATAGGATGCATCTTATCGTCCAGTAGTATTTCTGTCCTGGCTTTCTTATAATGCTTTCAGCATAATCAAGGTTAGGAAAACATGCATTTCTGAAGCACTTGTGGCACACAATTGGTCTTTCAAACCAGGTTTATCACAAAGACACTGATTTGAATATCAGTTTGTTTTGATGGTAATGAATCCTATTACTCTCCCATCAAAAAACTGCTGTAATCCACCATCTGGACTGACTTCAGAACAGAGATTCACTTTCAGAGGTGAACCTTGGGAGTGCAGGATGTGAAGGCCTGAAAGTATTCACTTCACTACATTCCTCATCTTCCTTCACATTATCCGCAGTCTTGAACAGTGTAAATGCAGTACTTCTTCGATATTTGCTCTTTGTGGCATTCTATACGTATTGTATGTATATATTAATTGGTTGTATTGAATGTGTACTGTCTACGGGAGGTTTTTGGAAGGGGTTTTCCTCCCGTCTTTGGGCGAATGCCGGACAGTTAGTACATTGTTTTTGCACCCCCTCAACCGTTGCCACCGGGTCCCATGACCTAATCGCGACGGGTAATTCCTAAATAAATAAATAAATACAGCAAAAATGGATTCCCAATAAATCTAATGTCTAATCTAATCTAGTAAATCAGTTTAATCTCTGCCCAATGCTTTTCCATACTGGAAACGTTTGTAGAGAGACAGAATAAACTCAGTTTTTTATAAGTTTCAAACCCTTTAGTTCTGTGGTTTTCTATTTTCAAAGGAAAAATTGGAAATTAAACACTGAACCATAGCTAGGCTTACATGGTTTTTAATTTTATTTAGCCAAAAATTACTTTATCCTTATATTTTTGTACTAGAAAATATCAATTTTTATTAATTAATTTGCTTTAATTACAAATATTGCTTGTAGATCCTGGATGATGTACTTTCTATTGCATGAATAGAAAATTATCTTTTGAGTGTAAAATGTAAAACTTTCATATGTTGGAGTTCTGAAGTAGAGGGAATCTACTGATAAAATTTGGTCCTTTCAGGTTGAAGGCATTTATTGACAAGATGATGCCTTCTGTTATAGAAAAACATACAAAAGATTGCCAGAAAGTTGCTGAAGAAAAGTAAGTACGATTGAGTCAAATGAATGAGTTTCTGATGAAAAGTATTATAATTCAAGTCAACTCCTCTGGTGAAAATACTGCTCTTACAAATGATTCAAATAATCCTAAGCAATAAGAATAATTATTGATTGAAAAGTTATAAAGATGCTGATTGAAAATAATGGCATCATAAGAAATATTTGAAGCATAAGAATGAATATATGATTGTAAAATATTTCAAATTATTTAAGATGTTTGTACCTCACCAATAGCCATGGCCACCAAATTACTTGTTGTCTAATGTCACCTGATGTATCAAACTCATTTATGTACCACATGCATATTTGTTTTCTTTTATTTTTCATCCTCATTATCATCATATTTTGTATGTGCCCATAGATATTGTTGGCCTAATGGGGGTTTCATAAGTCATCTAATCGATGATTTATTTTATCGTTCAGAAAGTGCCTTAGTGTTCTGGTTATGAAATTGCTGATTTTGCTGTTTTTGTCTTTCAAACAGCCCACAAATATACTGGGAGTTATATAGGTACTACTGGTAAGAATCTACTGCTCAGTTATTTTTCCTACAGGGAATGTAAGTAGTGGGCTTTCACTAAATCAGTACTTCTAATAAGCTGTATTGCTCTCTTAGTTGAACACTTGAACAGTTGGCACTTAGTTGTAAATATTTCACATTTTCCTTTCAAAACTTGTGGAATGGGCCCTAAATGTCATACTCTGTTCTCACTGCAAATTCTGGGATAATTTTGGGAACTTCAAAAGTTTAATAAAATGGGTTTTTTTTAAGTCCTGCAATCAATTTCAACTTTATGTGCTTATGGTGTGTGGTACCTTTTTTGTTGGTGGTTTGAGGGCTTGTGGTGATGGCTTATAAAATGTGTGCTAGGAAAGAGTGCAAGTATCAGGTTTTGAATGCCAGTTTAATATATTTTTCTTTGCTGCTTCAGCATGCTTTTTGTGTATATTATGTTACTTGCTTATAAACTGTGTTTCAAGAAATTTTCAGTCATCAATGTCAAACATTTTTTTGCTGGGGAGAATGTGATGGAAGGTTATTTTTGCCTTCTTAAATAGTTACTGGATTCTTTTAGTGTATATTCCATTTTAAACTTTCAACAATTTCAAATTGGTGTTATTTGTATCAATAAGTATAGAAATAACAGTCAAAAATTATCATTGATAATGAGTTAATCATTTGTCTTCCTGATATTATATTCAATCATAATGATTTTTTAGGGGGTTGGAAGATTCATCTGTTGCTGCAAATGCTGGAAATGATGCAAAGAATTCTGCGGATGGGAAAAAAGCCAAATCTGGAATTCCCTTGAGGGTTTTTCCTTGGAATGAGGAAGTTCGGTATGCTCATTGAATGATCGCACAGCCCTTACTTACTGCAAAATATTCAGCAGAGGAAAAAAATTGTTTTGAAGACTAGCAAAAAATATTTTAGAGGTTGTTTTTAGCTTTGAAAAGTGATTGCATTTTGTAAAGAGAATTTTGGTATTATTGATAGTGCTATTGAATTGTCAACCAAAGTTAAAATGATATCTCTTATAGTTAAGAGCCCATAGCAATTGAAAGCAAATTTCCTTAGTTTAATTTTCTAATTAGTCTGACATTTGATTTAGGAATTCATCCCTTTGGATATTAGATAAAAACATAATTCCTTTACTATTAAATATTTCTGTGCCTATCTCTACAATTTTGCCTGTGCCAAGGATATGTTACATTACATAGCAATTAAATTAAGAAAAAGGATATTTTCCCTTTGTGGCAATCAAAGGAAACTACTATTTTTATTTAAAAGTTTGTGAATTCTCCTGAAAACATTTTGTATCCTGTAATGGACAATATCTTTTACAATTTAAAAAAAACAAGCTATTTGGAGATGATAAGTAAGCCTGGTATGAACTGGAAAGTAGAAAGTTTGAATTAGAATGAACAATTGTCGTATGGAAAGGGTCAAGTTTTACTCTACATAAGTAAAAATTTATTTAATTTAGAGCAATGATGCTAAAAATAAATGAAATTATAAACTGCTGCATGCCAAACACTTTCATCCAGCCCATGACAATATTTTTAGCTTAAATCATTGATAATTATTAGTTAATAAGAATCTCATTAATTATTAGCCCTTGCTTATTTCATCTCAGAGGATAATTTTTAGAGATGTGTGATGAAGTTGAAAAAAAGAATTTGCAAAAATATAGTATATTCTTGAAATACTCTTATTAAACTTTAGCCCAAATGTACTATTGCAACTTAAGCCCACCGACCTCCTGGTTGGTGGGTTTAAGTGGCCTTAGGAGTAAACAGTTTGGGTACCACTGGTTTAAAGCATCAATTGATTTTGATTGTTTAGAGAAGATGAATATAAAGTTCTTGTGTAGACCTTGGAATTTTCTGTTTAAAATCTGTTGCTAATTGCTGATTCTATTATTTTAGGTCACTCTTGTGTGAAATTGTGAAAATTAAGCTCCAAAGTTATGAACTTAGTAATCCTAAAAAAGAAAGTGCAAAGGATTATCTGAAACAATTTTTTGAGGCTGAGTTGAAAACTCTTTGGCCACCTGGATGGATGAAGACCATCATACTTTATAGAGAAAGTCGAAGTGTACATTGTAATACCATGTAAGTAATTTATGATTCTATCTTCCCTTTACTTTATTTACATATCAGTAATTGAAATTGTTGTATATCGACTTGAGATATCCCATATTAATGCACGGGAAAAATCAGTTAGTATACTCTTCCATAAGAAATGTACGTTAAATAGGTTTTCGTTACCTGCAGAGATTGTTTCTTTTACAAAATTAAATTAGAAACAATGTTCCTACGAAGTTGAGACAAGTGCCAAAAGAAAGGAAAATGATCATAAAATCTTATTTTAGTCGTGAAACATTCATATAAATTCAAAATTGCGATAACTTTGATAAAAGAGACGGAAAATTCGTAATTTTTTTGAGAAATAAACAACCCATCCCTTTGACGACCAAAGCAATCATTGAACATTTATTTCCTTAGTTACCTCATATAAATACACGAGGTTAATCGGTTTATATACTTTTCCATATGAAATATACGTAAAAATAGGTTTTCGTTACCTGCAGAGGTTGTTTCTTTTACAAAATTAAGCTAGAAACAATGGTCCTACAAAATCGAGAGAAGTGTCACAAGAAAGGAAAATGATCATAGAATGTTATTTTAGTCGTGAATCATTCATATGAATTCGAAATTGCAAGAACTTTGATTAAATAGACGTAAAATTCGTAAAATTTTCTGGAAATAAACAACCGATCCCTTTGACGACTAAGGCCATTGTTGAATGTTGATTTCATGAATTATCCCATATAAGTGCACGGGGATAATCAGTTCTTATAACTTTTATAAGAAATGTATGCAAACAAGACTTTCACGACTTGAAAACAGTAGAATANAAAAGAAAAAAAGTGCAGTGAAAGAGCAATAAAACATTATAAAACAAACATAGTTCAAAGATCACACAAAGGACATGTTAAAAGAACAAAATATACAGCATTAGTTAGAAAAAAACATAGAGTTCGTTGCATGGCTTAAGAAATTAAACAATTATGTTGATATTCATACTTAGAAATTCGTCAATGGAGTAGAATGCATTTAGTAAAATCCAGTCATGTATGACTTAATACAATGAGAAAGAGGATATCATATGCTGTTCTATATGGAAAAATTATACCGAGTTATTAATTTCAAAGTAACATTTCATGTTCAAATTTACTCATGAAGATAGAGCAATATAAGATAATGATAGAATGTTCTTTTGATGTATACTCACATAGCAGTAACATAATGCTTCATTGAATATACCACATTTTGTAGATCTGAATTTCTCTAAATTTCAATTTTTTCAGTGTGCTCTTCTTACTCTCCCACTGAAAATTACTACTATTAGTTTTCTTAGCCAGGCTCATGGGAACCCTTTGAGCATATTTTAAATTCTCATGCTCCAGTTTTTTTATTTCAGATTCATCCGAATCATCTGATGAAGAAGATTCTAAAGAGGAGAGTGAAAAAGAGAAACAGCAGCCACAAAAGGAGGAAGTTAAACTTCCAGATAATTTACCTGAAGACCTTAGGTGTATTATTGTTCTTCTTAAGAATGCTGCTACAACATCTGCTGAAGGGAAGTGTAAATTCTTTTCTCCAGAAGTCAACAAATTATTGCTCAGGTATGAATTGGTGGGGAAACAAGCTGCTTTGATGAATTGTTTGAGCTTATCCTAAATTTTTATTATTTGAATTTGACCATGGGAGGCCCCCTTATAGGCCAGTGGATACATTTGCCTTTGATGAGAGAGTTCCAGGGTTTGGGTTTCAGTTGGGGCCATAGTTTTGATCCAGTGTCTATAAAAATTTAAGAAGTTAGCTGTATTAGTAGGTAGAGTATTCTAGAAAAGAAAATTATGCTGTGTAGGAGTAGATGAGTTGTTGCTGCTCCTTGGGCTTGACAGGGTCATTTACTAGTATTTGTATAATTTTAAATTCTAATAATATGAACATAATTATAAACCACTAAAAAATCTTAATTATAATTCGCATGCATTACAGTACATTGTATCACCTCAACTTACAAACCATTCTAGATAAGAATTAATTGAGAACATTCATTCATGCTGTATTTTGATTTCAGTTTACATCTCCAGATTTCAGGTTAGCTCTTAATTGGAAAAAGCCTCAAGGTTTAAAATCTGATGCTCTTTTCCTTCCGTCTTTTAGCTCATGGAACAAAAAAATCAGAGAAGGGGGATGCTGTTTAAGTAATTTTTCACATAGGTTAATCCTTTTTGGTTAGAGATTTCTTGAATAATTTTCCCAGAGGAAAGGAGAAAAATCAATTAATTGATGCTAAAAAGTAGAGATGCATTGGTTTAGAAGTATCATGTTGTTTAACTAAATCATAATATGGTGAAATAAATATGAAATCACATGGTAATTTCATATTTATTTCATCATGGTGTTCCACCAAGTTAAGCTAGAGCATATTGATTACATTCATAATATGGTGTTTCTCATTCATTCATCTAACCACGCAGGTGTTGGCAACCTTTTTTGGATGTGGGTCAAAATCGCCCAAAGGGTGACTATTAGGGAGATGTTCTGGGTCAGTTGTACATACAATGAACTCCTGCTTAGCTGTGGGGGGATTATCCATGCATGATTTGGTATAATTCACTAAAATGAGTATCTTTGCATTTTAAAGAAAACAGGACTTACCTAATACCTTTTCTTTTTAATTAAATTATCATACCAAAGAGATTTGAAGAAAGCTCTTTATGAGTCAATAACATGATTGAAAATAACAATATGTGCACAAATGATACTGAATTATTTATTTCAATCCTTCACAAACATTGTTGCTTCTCAAAAGGTCATGCCTTGTCCCTTGGTGAGATGTTTAGGAGTTGCAGTTTCTATTTACATCTTTCTACGAAGTAATTATGAACGTAATAAGAAATTGAGGAGAAAGTTTGGATCCCTGTTTCCTGATTATTTGTTCATCCATTACCATCGCACTCACATGGTTCCACTTACGTTGTGTGATTCCATTTCTGTTGCTGTCATAATTGTCATGACAATTTCCTCTTAACTTATGAATTTGAGTGGGTCACTAGAAATTACCAAATGGGTCACTTGGTGACCCCCAGGTCATAGGTTGCCAACAAACTATTAGATCATACGTGAATATATTTTAAGAAAGTTATTTTTACTCTTTAGTTGAAAAAGGAAAAACAACTGAAAAGTAATTGAAAAAGGAAAAACAACTGAAAAATGAATTCAAGCTTAATTTTGAGGCAGAGATTATAATTATGTATGATGAATCTTCAGTTGTTTATTTTCTCTTTTATTCCTATTTTTAGGCTGGAATTGCTTTATTTCGGCAACTGTAAATGAAATGAGAAATTTTCCTTAGGATTCTTTTGGATATTCAGTTTCAAGATAAGAACTGCATATAAGTATGAAATATGTTTGTAAGTCGAGGTACATCTGTATTTAACTTTTAATCTGTGTTTGACCTTTAGGTGTGATGAATTAATTCTAGAAAACTCAAGTTTTACTTTAGTTGCCTTATTCTATTTTTTATTTAAGGCATTTCAACACCATTTAATTTATTTGATTCTATAAATGTACATTAACTATTTGGACCTGGAAAGAAATCAGTAGGTAATTATTTTGTCTTTTCCTTTCTAGAATTGAGAGATTTTCAAAAACAATTGGGGTCACCAATCGTAACTTGGTGTATAGTCACTTAGCTTCATATGTTCCTTGCACTAAGGATACTCTAATGAAAAGAGCAAAGAAATTAGTCATTGAAAGTGAGGAAGAAAAATTAAAGGAGCCAATACAGAGGTAAGCCTGTAATTTCTTTAACTGTTTTCAGAAGGAAATTTAGAGTTCATATTATAAGTTTCAGTGATTGTTTACAGTTAGTCAATTAGTAAATATCTTTCTGTAAAGGTCAGTTATGTTTAGATGGTTATTTAAATGATTGCTTTGACCTGTAGTCTTGGAAATTCTATTATTTTATGTTTTCTTTTTTTCTTGTAACATCACTGTGTTAATGTACATTTACTCACTTTCACAATAACACTACATACTTTGAATGTGGTTTATGAGTCCCTAGGGAAGTTACCATATGGAAGGCTACGTGCTTGATCAAATTGTTAAAAGTCAATGAAGTGTGGGTTACATATTCTGGATATGTATCTGCCACTTTTGACAAAGTTTATCATAGTTTTTGTGTTACAATGTTCATGTTTACTTTTATTCTTTCAGTTTGTTAATAATCTGTCATTTCAATTCACTTCTTCTTATTATTTTAAATAATAATTTGAAAAGGACAGTTTTAATAATTATTTATTTATTTGCTTAGATATTTAGCAAAACAAAAAATATTGTATAACAGTTGTGCAATTAAATTTGAAAATTAAAGTATAAAATTCTGGCATGCACTACAC